>JAHDVF020000863.1:0-194403 GCA_022606425.2 Lepidostoma basale | reverse complement strand
TTTTGTAATCAAACAAAGATGTTAGCAACTAGACATTTAGACTTTAAATAATTACAGATGTTATTTATGTAGATATAATTTTTACCTTTGTTTGCCGACTTGTAAAGGTTTTGGATATTATTTGTATAGACCGAACAGTCAAAGGTGCTGGCTTAAGACCGGAGAAAGGTAGTTTTAAAAAGTCAATAAACATAATTGCAGTTTTTCCCGTATTCTTCAAACAATGCATTTAGGTTGTTTGTTTAGGTCAAATAGTTAAAATGGGTTAGTCCCAAACATTAAAATTAGTTTACTTAAAGTTTATGTAAACAGTAAATTCTATAGAGCGCTTATAAAGGATAATCCTAGCAGTAGGTACAATGATAAGAAACCATCATGCCGTTTCCCCGAGAGGTAGGCAGTTAGAAAATTATTATTTAAAAATTTAATTATTATAAATAAAAGGAGTTGTTTAGTTACAGTACATTTTAGATATATGTTAGTTATACCTAACATTATTGCAGTATTTAAATTTTGTAATGTTTTGTGTGTCTTTGTTTGTCTTTGCATCTTTGTTATATGAATAGATATGTAACGACTTAGTATTTTATGTAAATTGATCTAATTGGCCTACACGGTAAAAGGTAAAGCCTTACGGTATGGTTAGGTTAAGATTATAATTAGTTAAATATTAAGTTTTAATTTTGTAATTAATGTGCATAAATATGTCACGGAACGGAATGGACTTGAGGTAACGGGAAAACCAGCCACCCTTTGTCAGGGTTGGCTTTATATTCAGTACCCTTTTAGAGAAGGAGAAGTCACCACTGGTCAGTGCTAGAGTAAGGACCATCCTTACGCTCCCGCGACCTCACGTCAGTTTTCCGTTCCGTCGAAGAAGTGGACATTTGCTAGGAATGTCGTAATGCTTTGGGCGGAATTAAATAGTTCGATCCGAGACCGGTGTAATTATTTTGGAAAAGTGCCGTGGGGGTATGTGTGCTGCACCATCAGGAAGCCGTGCTTCCGCTTAGCCGAGTGCCAGGACCGAAAGTAAGTTTCAGCTGAAGTGTCAAAGTGAAAAGTGACCTAATTAGGCGGAAACATCTGGTCCTTCGAGCCGGATCTTGGACTTGGCTGAAGAAGATGGAGCAGCAGGGCGCTAAAGGTGCGTCAAGAGCACCTTCATTGATGAGTGGCTTCTCAACACGCTCAAGAATGGAGGCGTTGTTATGGAAGTCCCGTGAGCAGCTGAGGTTGACGAAAAGGAAGGCGCAGCTTCAAGCAGAAAGGACGAATTTGGAGGCCGAAGAAGCGAAAAGGAAGGCGCAGCTTCAAGCAGAAATGGCAATTTTGGAGGCCGAAGAAGCTCACAATGAACTTGTGTTTAAAATGAGATCCACAAGTTCAAATACGCCATGTATAAAGGAACGTGTCTCTAACTGGAGAAGTCAAACTCCAGAATTGGAAAGGCGACGGACATCATCTTCCGAGTCGCCTGAACAGATCGAGGGCCCGACGCAATCATGGCGGGGCGATTCTCGAAAATTGGAACACGAGGGTCCGTCGCATTCAGGGCGGGACTCACAGCAGCCGCAGCAGCAGCGTAACAAGTACGATCCTGCCATGGCACATCCTGCAGGGAGACCGGATCAATTCATCGGCAGTCAACCATACGAGCGGTGGCGCCAGATGACATCGGTGGAGCCACATGCAGAGAAATCCGGGAGACCAGTTCCCGGCTCGTGTAACGACTCGGCTGTAGCCGATCGCATCGCGGATCAAGAGGGCCCGACGCTATCAAGGCGGGGTGAATTTCGAAAATTGAAACACGAGGGTCCGTCGTATTCAGGGCGGGACTCACAGCAGCCGCAGCAGCAGCAGAACAAAGACGATCCTTCCATGGGACATCCTGCAGGGAGACCGGACCAATTCATCGGCAGTCAACCATACAGGCGCCAGATGACATCGGTGGAGCCACATGCAGAGAAATCCGGGAGACCAGTTCCCGGCTCATCGAACGACTCAGCTGTAGTCGATCGCATCGAGGATCAAGGTAAGGCTTTATCCTTATTTACCGGTAGGCCAAATAATGAAAATAAGTTGCACAGTGTAAATGCCAGTGTTATTGAGGATTTGTACATACCTAAGCAATCGGTAGTGTGCAAATCATATGTAGATAAAAATAAGGAATGTGAAAATGACAAAATCACATTAGGGAAAAAGGTTTATAAAAATAGGGAATTTTCCGAAGCTAATTGTAATAAAATAGAAAATTGTAATTTAAATGTTTATGCAAGACAATTTTTGGTTAAAAATATTATGTGTATTATAGATAAGTTTTACTTGCCTCGCTTCACAGTATTTAATTCAAATAAATCAGGAAAATTGGTAATTGTGTTCGATGCAGCGGCCAAACTTAAAGTTATCTCGTTGCATGACAAATTACTAAAGGGCCCCGACTTATATAATTCAGTATTAGGAATAATGTTTAAATTTAGACAACACAAAATCGTGTTAACGGCTAACATACAGAAAATGATTTTGCAGATAAACATCACTGAGAAAGATGTTTTTAATAAATTATTATTTCTTTGGAGAGGAAATAATCGCGAATTGCCACCTGTCACATATGCAATGTGCTCAATAATATTTGGGGCTAAATCGTTAATGTTATCTGCAAAATATGTCAAAAAGAAAAATGGGGAAAATTATTCTGAAAATTTTCCGGAAGCAGTAGATGCTTTTCGTATTAAATATTATATGGAAGTTTACTTAGATAGCGTAAAATCAGGTGAGGCTGCGCAGCATCTAATAAGACAAATCAGATTTATGCATGATAAAGGCGGGTTTAATATGACTAGTCGGGCATTGAATCGTCTGATAGCATTTAAAAATATACCTCCATCGGAGCGATTTCATAACTTTGTAAAATTTAAAGCAGTAAACATGGTTCAGAGAACTTTAGGTCTACAATGCGATAAAAAACTAGATATACTCTTTTTCGATTGGAGATTCAAGAAAATAGGAAAGGAAATCATTTCGAACGTTCAAGTACGGAACAAGAGGAAAAGGCTTAAGGTGATCATAACAGCGTTTGATCCGCCCGGGTTCCTCGCCCCCCTGACAGTTAGATTAAAGTTTTTGATGCAAAATGTATGGCTGTCAAGGATTGACATCGATGAGAAAACATCGATAAATACTCGCAACTTTAATGAGTTGGTTGCCTGGTTAAAAATTCAGTGTGAAGTAAAACACTTGAAAATACTCCGATTTTACGAGAAAGGGTGCGTAAAAGTGAAAAATCGAAAATTTCATATATTTTGCGATTTTAATAAAATGAAACTGTGTTGTGTCGCATACTGCAGAGTGCAGAAAGTAACAGAAAATATAAAAGCAACCTTCATTGCAAGGAAGGTAAAGGATCTTCAGGGAGTCCTGCTGGAAAATCGCTTAGCAAAAACAATTATAGAAAATCACTCTATAAAGTATACATCCACACATCTTTGGACGGATTCCAATACCGTTATGTGTTGGCTTCAATTGGATGATACAAATTTTAAATCATTTGTGCCCCATCAACTGAGAAAAATTGATGAAATTGTATTTGTGCCCCATCAACTGAGAAAAATTGATGAAATTGTAGGCACGGAATGTAGGCCGTGGCTACCTTCTGTAGAAAATGTAGTTGAAAATGATGTCAAGAAAGAGGTGGATGAAAACCACCCAGAACTTAGATCGGAAGTTCTGCACACGCTTTTACTGGAAGAGGAAAAATTAGTAAATAGTAGAGACAAGAACCGCGTATGGCATATATCGTAAACCTGTAACAAAGGTCGCCATATTAGACTTAGTTTAAAGTATCTTAGTAGCCATACTAGACTTAGTTTTTCTATGTAGCCATATTAGAATTAGTTTGATTACAAGGGGTGGAAATGTTTAGGCTATTTTTGTAATCAAACAAAGATGTTAGCAACTAGACATTTAGACTTTAAATAATTACAGATGTTATTTATGTAGATATAATTTTTACCTTTGTTTGCCGACTTGTAAAGGTTTTGAATATTATCGCGGGTATTTCTGGCAAATAAAATAATAAATAATTGTTTGGATGTTATTTGTATAGGCCGAACAGTCAAAGGTGCTGGCTTAGGACCGGAAAAAGGTATTTTTAAAAGGTCAATAAACATAATTGCAGTTTTTCCCGTATTCTTCAAACAATGCATTTAGGTTGTTTGTTTAGGTCAAATAGTTAAAATGGGTTAGTCCCAAACATTAAAATTAGTTTACTTAAAGTTTATGTAAACAGTACATTCTATAGAGCGCTCATAAAGGATAATCCTAGCAGTAGGTACAATGATAAGAAACCATCATGCCGTTTCCCCGAGAGGGTAGGCAGTTAGAAAATTATTATTTAAAAATTTAATTATTATAAATAAAAGGAGTTGTTTAGTTACAGTACATTTTAGATATATGTTAGTTATACCTAACATTATTGCAGTGTTTAAATTTTGTAATGTATTGTAATGTTTTGTGTGTCTTTGTTTGTCTTTGCATTTTTGTTATATGAATAGATATGTAACGACTTAGTATTTTATGTAAATTGATCTAATTAGCCTACACGGTAAAAGGTAAAGCCTTACGGTATGGTTAGGTTAAGATTATAATTAGTTAAATATTAAGATTTAATTTTGTAATTAATGTGCATAAATATGTCACGGAACGGAATGGACTTGAGGTAACGGGAAAACCAGCCACCCTTTGTCAGGGTTGGCTTTATATTCAGTACCCTTTTAGAGAAGGCAGAAGTCACCACTTGTCAGTGCTAGAGTAAGGAACATCCTTACGCTCCCGCGACCTCACGTCAGTTTTCCGTTCCGTCGAAGAAGTGGACATTTGCTAGGAATGTCGTAATGCTTTGGGCGGAATTAAATAGTTCGATCCGAGACCGGAGTTATTATTTTGGAAAAGTGCCGTGGGGACCAGTGTGCTGCACCATCAGGAAGCCGTGCTTCCGCTTAGCCGAGTGCCAGGACCGAAAGTAAGTTTCAGCTGAAGTGTCAAAGTGAAAAGTGACCTAATTAGGCGGAAACAGGTAGTGTGATTGTCACACTGTCTTTGGTCTGGTGTAGAATTCACGTGACAATAAAATGGCGATAGATTAACGACCTATCACATGTCACGAGAATCACCATGATAGCTATAAATACCCTTTACATCGACTTGCCTCATGCTGTCATGATGTAAAGAGCGATTCAACAAAAATATAATAACAGTAATAATAATAACCGTTGTTTACATTTTATGCGATATTTTTAGGTGAGATTTAAAATCTGTCGGATTGTCAATGCATCTGAGGCGTGCCGGAAACATTTTCCAGGCGGACGGCTATATTCCTGCCACTGTGAAAACCCGATCTCCGAAATTTGTCCTGGGCTTGCGCTTTGGCTCAACTAAACTGCCTATTGCCGAGGAGTTTGCTGATAGAAGCGTAGAAGTGTAGATAAACTGCTACCTCCTGGGCATTCCTTCTAAGATTGATTATGGGACAACAAAAATACAACAAAATTCGAGAACGAGTAAAATACAAATTGTGTTTGACAGTGTTTAAAGCTCGACACCAGAGAGCGCTAGCGTAAATCAAATCTCTGCGTGACACCTATGCCAACGGAAAGGCAACGTTCACTCCGATCAGAAGAAACAAATGCAAACAACATTACAATTTCAGTCAGAGCAAATAAAGCAAGTTTCTACGATCGTGCTTTCAGCGTTGCGGGTCCGTTGGCGTAGCTCCTCCATGTTAGTGTTAAGTATGAGGATAGTGACGTTAAATTTAAGAAACTTCTAAAGACTGTACTCTTTGATAAGTATTTTCCTAGTGCACCTTAATAGTAATTAATTTACAAAACGGCGCACTTAAAATATAAATCATCATAAATAAATAACAATAATACGCTGAAAACTTTGATGAATATTCATAATATCGGAAATTTTGTGTCATTTTACCAAGTTCAGGCCTCTTACTAATATTGTACGCGTTTTAATAATACACATTTGTAATGCGTACGAGGGTTGCCTTTTAAGTTTTCACAAAAAGTGAAATAGAAACAAACAAGTTTGAAACAAAGTGTTTTATTGCTTTTCGAAATATTTACTTTTTAGGTCTATACATTTTTGCATACGTTCTAACCAATTCTGGAAACATTTTCTCCACTCTAAAGCTGATATTGTAGAAACATGGTTTTGAAAGTCTTCAACAGCTTCTTGAGGTGATGAAAATCGCTGTCCACGCACCTTTTGTTTGATAGTAGGGAACAAGAAAAATTCATTAGGCGATAAATCGTTCATTAGGCGGGAAATGAGACATTAATTCGATGTTTTTTTCCTTCAAATATTCAGTTGTTTGACGTGCTTTAAGGTAGCTGGCACTGTCGTAATGAAGAATGATGCGACGTTTTTTGTTGTTTTTCCTTAGTTCATTGAAGACCGTTAGCAAACAAATTGTTGTATACCATTCGGCATTAACAGTTCTTCGATCCTCTAAAAGAAGGGTTGCAAAGTGTCCAGTACAACCGAAGAAACAAGCAATCATTTTCTTGGAAGTGCTCCGTGAACGAACAATTTTAGTGGGATTGGGTTCATCGTCAAACACCCTAACAGTACTGTTGTTTGTTTTCAGGTTCATACGAATATATCCAAATTTCGTGTCCTTTAACAATGTTGTATACGGATTTTGAACCTTCCTTGGTCGAATTTTTCAACATTTTGTGACATCAATCAACACGAGCCTGTTTTTCGTTTCGGTCAAATAATGCGGAATCCATCTGGAACAAATCTTTCTCACACCTAAATGCTCATGCAAAATCGATTGTATTGCAGTCTGCAATATGCCAAGAGACGCCTTTATGTGCCTGTAAGTCACATGCCGATCTTCTTTAATCATAATGCGCACAGTATCGATGTTTCTCGGAATGACAACCGATTTTGGCCGACCTTCTCGTCATTCATCACTGACGGACGCACGACCACGACAAAATTCTGCAAACCAATTGCAAACAGTCTTCTCTGATGGTGCTTCATTACTAAAAGTTGCACGAAGCGATTCTATGCATTGTTGTCGAGTAAGGCCTTTTTTAAAATCATGAAAAGTCATCCAACGAAAACCTTCACGGGTGATCTCCATTTTCGCACAAACTTGCTTCTTTTAAACGTTCACTATCAACAACCTAATCGGTCAATTACTATGTTGCCACTGGCTTCGCAATAACAAACGTCAATGTTCACAAATACAGTGATGCCATAACTCACTAACGCCATCTATTGGTCGATTGTAAAAACATAAAAGGCAACCTATGTATTCGATAGTCAGGTCGTATTGCCAAAGATCAAACTCGGTGTGAAATACCCTATTGCAGTGGAGACCATGACGATACAGAAGAAGTATGGAGAGACAAAAGACAATATGAAGGGATGATGTTTACGAGCACGCTGGAAAAAATTAATTGAAGATAAAAGATACCCAAGAAGTAATGTTGAAGTGGCATATGTTCAGAAACGAATGTCTACTGAATGAAGCTGAAGAAATATTAAATGTTGGAAAAAAACGCGAATAGATTAATATCTCTTTAGCTAATAATTTGAAAACTGTCATTGTTTTTTTTTAACTAACAAATCATCTTACTAAATTGGACGCCGTCTCTCCGAAGGAGTAAACAGAAATAATGGACCAATACACTGTTATTTTCTGACATACTTCTCTAGCTATCTTAAAATTCTTCTTAAACATTCGTACATTATGTCATGTACGCATGTCAATTTTTTCAACGCCCAGGCCGACATGCGCCTCGGTCGACATGTAATTAGATTTATTTAATCTTTTTATTTATTTTCATATTATTATTTTTTTACTCGTATACAACGGGTCATTTGAACCCAATTACTGTAAACAATTTGATTTAGCTATTATATTGATTCTCATGACATGTGATAGGTAGCCAATCTACCGCCAATTTATTGTCACGTGAATTATACACCAGACCAAAGACAGTGTGACAATCACACTGCCATCGCCGGGAATCGAACCCGGGACCTTCGGTATGGAAGTCAGAGCTCGTACCACTCTGTCACGAAGATCGCCCTGTTCTTCTTCTTCGCTTCTATATATTGTTACGAATGCATCATTAATGTGCACTTTCTTTATCAATCATTCTTCATTAATTATTCCCATGTGCCCAAACCATTTTACGAGAAAGCAATAACCCTTTCATTATTTTGTTCATTCACTTAATACCTATATTTGCATTTGCCAATATCATATTTTAAATATGTAATATAGTATACGAATGCTTCGACTCGGAGACGATGTGCATTATAATTTCTTACTACGATAAGTATATTTTTCGTAAAAGGCGGAAGTTCAAAAAAAAAATTGGGAACCTAGAGTCTAGATCCGGAATGACTCGTGCCTCCGGAACACGAGAGATAAAATACTTCCAACCCGATCCGACTCGATGCCACGGGCGGTACGGAATACTAAACTTGGCAAAAACGCATTTCGACTTGAGAGAATGCAATAATAATATTCGGCTTACGATGTGACATTTCTAGTTATCTTACAAGCTTACTGTGGCACATTACCCACCAGCATTTTATACCTTGTGAGCTGTTAACCTGTTCTATACAAAACCTTACGGCTTACGCATGATGTGCAACGGAAATGTCTGGAAAATCTTGACAATGCAAAATGTATTCTTGCGACAGCGGAAATAAAAGCTCTACAAGATTTTGTATTACGTTCTTAAAATAGGAACGGGGAAATAAGAGGCGTTTGTATAAGAATACATTTTATACAAGTATTATATTGTGACATAGTAACACTAATGTAATCAATGAAATCGTCTGTATTCTAGAAGTTTTATAATAATTTATGGAATGAAATGGAAGTTTTTCGTCTGTTTAAAAAAATATCAAATGTTAGAAAAATATAAAATATCAACATTGGAAAAGCGAAACGTATCATACCCGTACGTTATAATAAAACTTTTGTAAAACAGACGTTTTTATTCGTATGAAGTAGAACATGATTCCATCCCAATCTTGCTCCACGGTGTCCCCCTTGTGACCACGACCAGCTTCTGCTACCTCGGTAGTATGATAGCAGGCTCGGGAGGTACGGAGAAAGATGTAGCCAGCAGACTTAACAACGCAAGGGGAGCTTTCGCTATGCTTCGCCCTGTATGGTGCTCCGGCATCATTTCGAGAAAGCTCAAGCTCCAAATATTCAGCAGTAGCGTTAAAAGCGTACTGCTGTACGGATGTGAGACTTGGAAGTCTACCGCGGACGTTATTGGTAAACTTAAGGTGTTTATAAATAGGTGCCTTCGCTCAATATTCAAAATCTATTGGCCCCAAACAATGTCAAATGCCGTTCTCTGGACAATGGCAGGCGAAAAACCAGTTAGAGAACAAGTCGCTAGACGCAAATGGCAAATCCCAGCCTGCATCGCTCAGAGTGCACTAGACTGGTCCGCTATGGGGGAAAGAGAAAGCGAGGCAGATCTAGAGCCACCTGGAGAAGAACCCTGCAGGACGAGGTTAAGGCAGCAGGCCTCACTTGGGATGATGTTAGGCATCGGGCATGCGATAGAGTCGGGTGGAGAAGGTTCCTTGAGGCCCTATGCACCACGGAGGTGTGACAGGACAAAAGAAGAAGAACATGATTTTTCAAAAAACAATAAATAAATACTAATATACTCGTATTTTACAAGAAACAACAATTACGTACGATATCATAATTAACCCTTAGCACTCGAATGCCGCCATAGAGGCATGCATGGTTTGCCGTATCACTCAAGTGCCGCCGCTATGGTGGCAAGAAAATAAAGTCTTATTCCTCAATATTTTTAATAACAAAACGTTCACCACAAGGGTTCCAAAAGTGGTTCATAGATGGCGCCAGCGTATGTTACAAGCGCTCTACCGATCTTCACCACGAACCACAGTACACTGGCGTCTACACCACGAACCAGAGTACACTGGCACAGTAATGACAAACAGAAAAAAATTACCACTTGGGATTGCAACTTTTAATAATCTTATTATACTAATTTAAATAATAACATATTCTCGCATTCATCTGTTGAGTGCTTTTGAATTGAATCTCTTACGAAAATGACACTATTAAAATCATCATCATCATCAGTGAGCAGTAGAAGAAATTGACGTGCGTGCATGACACGATGTATGAAGTTTGAAGAACGAGAGAAGCATGTCAGAAAATAAAGGTGTGTTGGTAACTTTCAAAACTCTTGTAAATTCTTACGTTGTGTCTCGACTTGATTATTGTAATGGAATTTATGCAAACATTCCAAAACAACAAATAAACAAACTTCAATCTGCGTTCAATGCAGCAGCAAGGCTCATTAAAGGCATTCCAAAAAAGTCACATATAACACAACATCTCAAAGAACTTCACTGGCTTAAAAGTCCAGAAAAAATCCGGTATAAACTCTGCTGGACAGTCTTCAAAGCGCTACATGGAATGGCGCCAAGTTATATATCTGAACTCTGTATAACGGACAGCCTAAATTCACGGAAATCTACACTTCGCTCGGCAAACTCCTCCGCAATAGGAAGATTAGTTGAGCCGAAGCGTTGCCCCAGTACAAATTTTCGGGGATCAAGCGTTCGCGGTAGCCGGTCCATCAGCTTGGAACAATCTCCCTTCACACCTTAGATGTATAAATGATCCGACAGATTTCAGATCTAAATTGTAAACCCATCTTTTTCATATTTCATACCCAATTTAAACATTTATGCTGTGTTCTACTATACTTTTAAACCGATCGTTTTTTAAGCGCTCACATTTATATTTTTAGATTTAAAACACGTCTTAATGCGCCCTTGAGGTGATTACATCACAAAAACGGCGCTTTAAAAGTTAGCATATTATTATTATTATTATTATTATTAGTAAGAAGAATTCTGGAGAATACACTTACTTGGTGATGTGTATCGGGTCCGTGAACTCGCAAAGCAGGTCGAGCCCGTTCTTCTTGACGCTGCAGGAGCAGGGAGTGATGTCGGCGTGCGGCGGGCACTGCTGCGCGGCCTGGGGCGCCGCCCGCGGGCACAGCGCCGCCAGCGCCGCCAGCGCCAGCCAGCACGCCCAGCCGGCCGGCCGCATGCTGGCCGGGCTAGACGGACTAGACGCGGAGCATGCTCGCCGGCGCGGAGTACCGAGAGGACTGAAACAAAAATAACTGAATTAGTAAACTTAAAGTAAGCAAAACCGTAAAAAATATTATTAAACAATGAAAACGAGAAGCATTCAGATGGTTATGAAACATTGAAAAAATGAATGATAAAAGAATGTTTAAAAAAGTGTATGTTTACGATTTAATTGGAACAAGTAATAAAGGAAGACCTAGGAAAACGTGACACGATCAAATAAATCTAATATTGAATGTCAGCCACGTGAAGAGTCGTAAAAATTGACGTGCGTGCATGACATGATGTATGAATGTTGAGGAACGAAAGAAGTATGTCAGAAAAGAAAAGTGTGGCAGTCCATTATTTCTGCTTACCTCTAAATCTTTTGTCTTGTAACGTGTGCTTGTTTTTATCACCATACGTTTTACTTTCATTAGATCTATATGCCTTCATTATTTTTATTCCTCTCAAGATTGTTTACACTTTGTTTAATTAATAGTATCTTGTAACAAAAAGAGAATAATTATTTTGGTAGAGAGAATTTGTATCACTGTTAACATGAAAATGATGTCACTCCATCCTTAGCTGTTAATATAACTAAACTATAAAGTATGGAAAGGCTTATGAAGTTAACAACAAAAGACTTTCTATAATATTACTTTAGTTATATTGACAGTGAGGACGGAGGTCACCTCCAAAATATTATATAAATAAATAGAACTCGTATATTAACGGTGTTACAAATTCTTTTTTCAAATTAAAAATTAATCTCCACCGGGTAAACGCCCACCTTCAATACAGAGAATTTATTGTTTTTTAAACAATGATGTTAAACTTTATATGAAATAATTAACATGAATACCGAAATGAAGACACTGAGGACGATATCAGGCAAGACACTGAGGGATCGCGTGAGGAACACCAGAATAAGAGATATTTGTGAGGTTGAGGATATTATAAGATGGAGCAGACAGCAAAAAAGGGACTGGTACGGTCATGTTCAAAGAATGGACACCACCAGACTCCCCTATATTGCATTGAATAATCAACCTCATGGGATTTTTCCTCGTGGAAGACCTCCAAAAACATGGAAGGACAGCTGGAAATCTACCTCACAGGAGGAGCAACACTCTGGAGAACAGACCACATAGGTCTACGATATGGAAGAAGAAGAAGAAGAACATGAATACAAACATCTGTGAGAAAATTGAAAGAGCTGGGGGTCGGAGAGAAATGGCCAGGGACAGAAGTCATTGGAAGACTGTTGTGGAGGAGGCCAAGTCCCACACAGGGATGTGGCGCCCAGAAGTTGTAGTAGTATAAACATCTGTTTTATAAAAGTTTTATTTTATTAGAAAAAATCACATAAAATACAAAAAAAAAAACACCAAGAAAACCGACATTTTCACTCGTATTAATTAACAAGAAAATCGATTGATGTACCACCACACTTTTCTATCCTGAATTACCCCCCCCCCCAGATTGTTCAACATTCATACACGTGAACATGCATGCTCACCGATTTATCTAACTTCGAATATGACCGCCTTAAAATAATAAATTTATTTTGTATATAATAACAATAAAAAAATATTATTGGTATAATATATATTTAATTGTATCAAAGAAATTATTCAAATTGACAATGGAACAAATACACATAAAGATTCGAAAATTCATGAAAATTTTTAATTTGATATATTTTTGTAACACCTGATGATGTCAACATAGGTTGATGAAACAGCTGTCGCGTAAAATAAAATACAATTGTGATACAGAAAACACAGTTATTTAATTTAACTGTTAAAATTATTAATTTTTAAATAAACATGTAAAGATAAAACTGAATGAATATAACAAAATTATATTTATTGTTTTAATATTTTCATTATTTACAATGAACTTTTATCGTGAAATTTCAATTAATAATATTAATAGATTCATTTGATCATGCCCTGTTTTTCTCGAATTATTGTTATATTCGTACTGCTTTAATGCAACTTTTTAACCATTCTCCTTCGCTTATTCTTCCCATAACTAACCATCTAAACAATATTTACTTTAATTTACTCAATGGGTATTCATTTGTCCTAGATTCCTTCCTTATTTTTTCACTCAGTATTCTTTCGTAATCATTTTTCATTGCATCGTTCTTAAAACTGGCTCACGGGGGAACGAGCATTGCGAAGCACAATTTGGATAAAACACCGTGTGAAAGTTCTTCCATTTTGAAGCACCATAAAAACAGTAAACCACCCATGGCGATGCGCAAACATGTTTATGCAACTTATTCAAACCATTTCACATTCCAAAAGCACTAAAACAATTGCCAAAATACATAAAAAAACACATTTTTTTGTCTGAGAAATGTCTATTGACAGTTACAAACGGGCGCCATATTGTTGCAACGAGCTCCGATGTATTATTGTAAATAAGTTTTTGACAGGTGTTGGCACTCGTAAATAATATATATTTTTTAAATACACATGTACTTAAATTTCATCTTCTGGTACTTGACATTAAAGATTGTTAGTTTTGTATATTTATATATAATATGTTAATACCAACAAATAAATTAAAGTAACAATAAAAATAAAGAATAAAAAAACTGAGCACCAGGTGCTTTCATTCTTGTCTCGTGAAAATTTGATTTTAAAATTATTTTATAGAACCTCTTGATATTCAGTTTTAGGAGTGTTGCCGATAATAGGCGCGGTGCTTTTTCATCTGTTTCCTAACGACTTGGAATTTTCAAGAGGAGAGTGCTTTTCACTATATTTACAAGTTGCAAAACAATTTTTCAGATAATGAGACCTTTCGTGTTTGCTATATTATATTGTAGATACTGTACAGTTTTGTCAAAAATGGTTCTAGTTAATTTTTTGATCCGTTTGTAGCGACATAAAAAAAAGTTACAACTCGTATAGTTACACATATATTTATTTATGTACAATGTATTATTTTTCTTCCTTGTTATAGATCTATGTGGTCTGTTCTCCAGAGTGTTGCTCCTCCTGTGAGGTAGATTCCCAGCTGTCCTTCCATCTTTTAGGAGGTCTTCCACGAGGACGAGTCCCATGAGGCTGATTATGCAATGCAATATAGGGGAGTCTGGTGGTGTCCATTCTTTGAACATGCCCGGACCAGTCCCTTTTCACTGTCTGCTCCATTTTATAATATCCTCAACCTCACATATCTCTCTCATTCTGGTGTTCCTCACGCGATCTCTCAGCGTCTTGCCTGCTTTCGTCCTAAGTGTCTTCACCTCAGAAGTTCTCAAAACTTGTTTGGTCCTTACTGTGTCTGCCCTTGCTTCGATGGCATATGTTATTATTGGGCTTACGCATGCTTTATAGATTCTCATCTTACTCTTAATGGCATGTCTTTATTTTTCAATTTTGTGAATTTTAGAGCTCCAAATTTTTCAGCTGCCTTGTTTACTTAGGCTTGTATTTCTTCCTACAGATCGGCTCCTCCCACCAGGTCTATGCCTAGATACTTGAAGGTCCTGGCCTGTTTTATGGGTTGTTTTTCTATAACCAGGTTACGTGGCATGTTTTAGGTGTTCGTTGCATGTTTAGAAAATGTCATACTTTTTTGCTGTCCAATTATAGAGGTCAAGAAGGCAGTGCTCTCCAATTACAGAGATTGAGGGCCAGAATGTCGAGTTCCATTAAACATGTTTTTTTTTCAATTAAATAAGTTTTTGTACTCCAAGGGGTTGGGACCAGTACTTTATCTGCCAATTATAGAGTTTTGCAAATTCACCAGGTTCCAATTATCCAAGTTCTACTGTACATCGTTTTAATACACATATGTCTTGGTACAGTTATTTAGCCCTAGTACAAATTTCGGGGATCGAGCCTTTGCGGTAGCGGATCCATCAGCTTGGAACAATCTCCCTTCACACCTTAGATGCATAAATGATTTGACAGATTTTAGACCTAAGCTGGAAACCCACCTTTTTAATATTTCAAACCCAATTTAAAGCTTATAAATTCAATGTTTGTTTTTTTATACATAGTATACAACACTCACTTTATTAAAAAAATAAATAAAAAATACCAAACATGTTTTGGACTAACAAGCCCTTCATCAGTGATATCATATAAATATAAATATGGACAGTTTGACATCTGTTTAAATGATATTAAAATGATACTGAGTAGGTTATACGAGTATAATAAAATATTCATTAAACATCTACAATACAAAGTTATGGCGAATATAGAATAAATTCTTGTATATTTTGTTCGATTATACGTTCTAACCGATCGCGAATATCAGATACAGTATTCACAATTAGATTTAAAGATTTAGAACTCGTCTTAATGCGCCCTTGAGGTGATTACATCATAAAACGGCGCTTTAAATGTTATTATATTATTATTATTATTATAAGGAATTTTTCTCCACAGCATTTATTTTCCATTCATCCTTCTTCTGCCAGTTCAATGTTTCGCTTCCATACATAATGATTGGATTTTATTTATTTATTTTAAACTCATTTTTTGTAATTGAAATACAGATCTTTCATCTAAATTTGAGTCATTAAAAATATATACAATACACTAGTAGAATATAATATAATAAATCAAATCGTTAAGCAAAAAATAAGTGATTAATTACTTGTTATGTCACCGGAATATTACAGAATTTATGAATTTACTTATTTTTCATAAAAGCTTATTTAAAGAATGAAACATACATTAAACCTTGTTTTTGCTTTATAACGTAGACGTAGATGCGTAAAATAAGGTAATTTGTCATTTAAGATGAATTATCCTATTAAACGCTCTAAAGCTCCGAATATAAAGTCCAGCTCTACTGTAAATTGGTACAGCAAAAAGCTTTTTCAGGTAAACGTCTTAGTGAAAAGTGGGGAGGTTGTTTTTACGTTCACACACAAAACGACAGCAGCGCCTTAAGGGAATTTTTCTACCATGTCAAAGGGCTTCCTAAATACGTAAAAAAAGAAACTGGGTACTTTTTTTACCTCCATTACAGGAATGTCTGAATATAAATCAAATGATTCGCGAACAGGTAAAACAAGAAGGAAAATATTTTTTTTCCTCAATACAGTGTATCTCTTTTGGAATTCAATACACTTTTCGTTCCATTTACAAATGTGTGGTGGAACCTGATATTTTTCAAGCGAGAATAAAATTTACCTTCTAAATAAATGTATATGTATATATGTAATATACATATGTATAAGAGCGGTATAAATGCTGGTGCTAAGATTAGTGATCTGTCTGTAAACTGTCTTCTTTACGCGGACGATGCCGTTCTCGTTGCGGATAGTGCGGACGAATTACAAGTCTTGGTGTCGAGAATGTATAAGGTATGCAAATCGAACAATTTAATGATGAATGTTGGAAAGTCAAAGGTGTTAGTTTTTGAAAGGGAAGAGCAAATGACAGTTTGTAATATAAGTGTAAATGAAGAGAACTTGGAACAGGTGAGTGAATTTGTATATTTAGGTAGCATGTTCACAGCGGATGGCCGAACGGACAGTGATATTGAAAGAAGGGTTGGTGCGGGTAACAAAGTGAATGGAGCTTTAAAAGTAGTTATTGGAAACAAGAATTTATCAATGAAAGCGAAAATGGCCGTTCACAATGGAGTTCTGGTTCCAACCCTTATGTATGGAAGCGAAGCATGGAACTGGCAGAAGAAAGATGAGAGCAGAATAAATGCGGTAGAGATGAGGTCCCTAAGACGTATGTGTGGTAGAACGATGTACGACAGAATCTCAAATGCTGATATTAGGAAGGAGTGTAGAGCGAATGAAGGTATTATGAACAAAATTATGAAAGGTTCGCTTCGTTGGTTCGGACATATGGAGCGCATGGGTGAAGAAAGAATGGTTAAAAAAGTATACGTTAACAATGTAAATGGAGTAAGGAGTCGAGGTAGACCGAGGAAAACATGGCATGACCAAATTAATCAATATCAAAAGTTGGTCATGTCAGAAGCCGTAAGAATCGACGTGCGTGTATGACTCGATGTATGAATGTGGAGGAAGCTAGAGAGGTGTGCCAGGATAGAGTAGTGTGGCGGTCCATTCTCTCTGCCTACCCCTGCGGGGAAACGGCGTGATGGTTTGTTGTTGTTGTTGTCTAAATAAATACTCCGAAAATGTAGAATTTTTTTATATAATCTAATGATTTTACTGAAATCTCCTGACGGAAGTTTATTTTAAAATACTTAAATAAAAGGATATTTTTCATCGAATCATGAAAACTGTAAATAAATCTGTAAAACAATAGTATTTTTCATGATGGTGGCCTATAATGGGTAGTAAAACTAAATATATATTTATTATTTGACACTGAACACAAAGACTTGGACCGGAGAAGTGTCGGGAGACAGCCTATCAGATGGGGCGATGATATTGTTCGGAAGGTAGGAAGGGCCTGGAGAACATTGGCGAGGGACCGAGAGGCTTACGTTTAGCAGTGGATGGAGACAAGGTCAACAAGAAACTTAGAGTATGAAGCACTTTATTTGTGGTGTGTAATTATTAAATATAATATTAATACACTTTTCAAAGTTTGTATTTAAAACACTTTATTCTTTATTACTGTTAAAATTGAATACACTGTTATAATATCACAATTTCTTTTTATTCACTGAGAGTGTCGCAACAGCTGTTTTGCCAACCAATATTGGCATCATCGGGTGTTACAATAAACTCTAGTTTATTGTATCACCTGATGCCAACATCGGTTGGCGAAACAGTTGTCGCGATACTCTCAGTGAATAAAAAGAAAGTGTGATATTATAACAGTGTTTTCAATTTTAACAATAATAATGTTGAAGTATCATACATAGTGTTGGCCAAAACAATGGAAAACAATTCATTACTACAACCATCCGGTTTTACTCCCGCCGGAGCTTCGTCAGGATTACACTGTGTAACCCTGATGAAGCTTCGTTGGGAGCGAAAGCGATTGGTTATAGTAAAGAATAAAGTACTGGAAATACAAATTTTCTCGGCTCTATGTATCATTGTTCTTATAATTTTCGCGGATCGCATTGTAAATTACAGTTTCTTGGTGTTTTTTTTATATCATATAATTATCTTAAGATAAATCTGAAACGAAAAGTCTATAAAGTCTGCGTTCTGCCAGTTGGTACTTATGGTCTTGAAACTGTAACAGTGTCAAAACAAAGTGTCGATAAACTACGAATGACCCAAAGAGCCATGGAAAGAGCCATGTTAGGAATAAGCCTAAGAGACAGAGGTCACTGATATCATCCACCGGACTGCTGACTTGGAGACCGTGGATGGCAAAGAGAAGTGCAGGTCGACCGCAACAACGCTGGAAGGATGATCTGAACAGACACGTCGGAATAACCTGGATGCAGTTTGGACAAGACAGAGTGACATGGAAGAGAATGGAGGAGGCCTTTGTTCAGGAGTGGACGGGAATAGGCTGAGGAAGAAGAAGAAGAAGAAGAATAAAATATTTGTCCTTTGTCCTTGAATAAGTTTCCGTAACTCATTGGAATATAATGCCACTTATATTGTACTTATTTTTTTTAAATGCACATATGTGTACTTGTATTTTATATAATAATTTATGAAAGCGAGTGAATTTACATATCATATTTAATTATTTATAAAAAAAATTAATGTATTTATTAAAAATAATATTGCCGTAAAAGGTAAATCTCGTGAAAAAATAATGAACATTCATATAATTAAACAAATATTTCATTGCTGATATTCCTGTTATAAAGTGTGATGTTGTATGTAACAAAATATGATTCAGAAATGTTTGCACACAGTATGAACTTTGCACTAATTAATTTGATTCCCGCCACAATGTTGACGTTAAATCACCTCCCTGCTATAAAACAATCTCGTTTCCAATTTACTCAATCCAATTAAAACGACAACTGATATCAAAATATCAAAAATATATCATTTTACCCTGAATATATAAGCTAATACGAATTATGCCAAAATGTCATATTGTGAGTAATATTTCAATCTATCAAGAGTTTTACTTAGTAGTTATTTCAACAATGTTTCTTTTATAACTTTGTATACAACACCAACTTTATTAAAATATTGTAAAATTTAAAAAACAAAAATGTTTCGAACACAGAATCCCTCCATTAGTGATATAAATATTACAAATATTAAAAAGAAAAGAAACATGTATGAGGTTAATTTTGACAGATACACTTCAAAAGAAGGATGAAAGTAGAATATATGCAGTAGAAATGAGATTTCTAAGACGAATGTGTGGCAAATCTGTAAATAATAGAGTGACAAATGCAAGTATAAGAAGTGAATATGGTGCGAATGAAAGTGTTATGAACAAAATAAGGAAAGGGTCATTAAGATGGTTTGGACACATGGAAAGAATGAGTGAAGACAGAATGGTAAAAAAGGTATATGTAAACGGCGTGAATGGAGCTAGAAATAAAGGAAGGCCGAGGAAAACGTGGCACGATCAAATCAATCAAATATTGAATGTCGGTCACGTGAGGAGTCAGAGAAATTGACGTGCTTGCATGACAAGATGTATGAATGTAGAGGAATCAAGAGAAGTATGTCAGGACAGAACAGTGTGGCATTCCATTATTTCTGCCTACCCCTCCAGGGAGACGGCGTGATCGTTAATTAGTTAGTTAGTTCATTTAATTTTATTTTAAAAACATTAAAAGGCTTCGAATTAATAATAACAAATTAAAGAAAATAATTTAATTTTATCAATTTTACAGATCAATAAAAACAATCTTCCTATCTTCCTAACAATAAGTAATTTCCTTACTATTCATAACGCACCATCCTTTCCTACCAATTTCACACCTACCTCGTTTTTGTTCTCCGAATACATTAGGCCACACCCTATTACCTCGCATTCTAAATATTTATATATTTTATGTTTCTTCCTGCATTATTTAATTTGTTTTTATAACCCTGCTGAAGCTCTGGCCGGAGCAAAACTGGTTGGTTCGATAAAACAAAATAATGTGGTGTAAAAACATACTATAAAAGTGTTCATAAATTATTTTTACAAGAAATCAATTTGAATTTTAAGATAATTAAAATAAAAATTACGTAGGCAAGTCAAATAGATTTAAAGGGTATAGCGATCATATTGATACTAATGATATTGTTATAGGTTTTTAATCTTTGCCATTTTATTGTCACGTGAATTCTAGACCAGATCAAAAACAGTGTGACAATCACCCTGTCATCGCCGAGAATCGAACCTGAGACGTTCGGTGTGGCAGTCGTAACACTCACCACTCGCCCACGAAGGTCTTCTATAATCGACGTGATAAAAATAATAGATTAATCATCACGTTTGAACTCAAAATAACACTAGAATATACAGTTATTACTTCTTTATAATAGATATAATTTTTACTATTCATAAATATTAAATATTATATTTAACTTACTAACTTACCATCACACCGTTTCTCCGGAGGGGTAGACAGAGAGGATGAACCACCATACCGTCCTATCCTCGCATACCTTTCTAGATTCCTCCTTATTTATACATCGTAACATGCACGCTCGACGATTTTTCCGACTTAGAGTGTGGCCGCCTTTCAGTATTTGATTAATTTGGTCATGCCATGCTTTCCTCGATCTTCTAGGAAATCTCTTCCTACTCACACTGCTTGTATACATAACCATTCTTCTCTCGTCCATTCGTTCCATATGTTCAAACCATCTCAGGGATCCTCTTTTAATTTAACTTATGATACAATCATCTGCTTTACGTTTATTTCTTATTTCGTCATTCGGTATTCTATCATATATCGTTTTCTCATTTCTACGGCATTTATCCTACCTTCATCATTTTTTGCCAGCTCCAAGCTTCACTTACATACATAAGGGTTGGCACTAGAACTCCATTATGTACTGCCATCTTTGATTTAGTTAAAATATTTCTATTTGCAGTGATAAATTTGAGAGCGGCATAAATTTTGTTCCCGGCACCGACCCTTCTTTCGATACCTTTCTCCATTTTTCTATCTCTTGTAAACATGCTTCCCAGAAAAATAAATTCGGTAACTGGGTCCAGTTTCTGACTGTTTGCGCTTATGTCACAAATTGTCATACAAATATTGAACCTGCCAACATGCATCACAGGGTTGTGATGCATGAAAGACATTTATGCATCACAACCCTGTGATGCATAAATGTCTTTCTCCACCAATATTAATAACATTTCACACGACAATAATTCACTTCAATTGTCTTCTATCAATGCAACCAAATTTAAATCAATTTTGAACCATAATTCCAGACTCCGATCCAGTTATCTATATAAATGAGCAATTATTCAACGGTTTAATATGCAAATACAAACCTCGTTTTATTGACACTGACAAATTGTTACTAAATTTATAATTTTGCAATATTGGAATGGAATATATTGGTTCTGTCCACACAAAATAATCTATTTATTAATGTACCGTGAGTTAAATTTTTTTAAATGTATGATTTTAACTAACTATCTTAACTAACTACTAACTAACTATCTCATCATCACGCCGTCTCCCCGAAGGGGTAGGCAGAAAGAATGAACTGCCACAATTTTCTTTCCTGACATATTTCTATCGCTCTCTCAACATTCAAACATCGTGTCATGCACGCGCGTCGATTTCTCTGACTCCTCACGTGGCCGACATTTAATATTTTATTTATTTGATCGTGCCATGTTTTCCTCAGTCTTCCTCTATTTCTAGTTCCATTTACATCGTAAACATATACTTATATGTACATATCATGTGTCCAAACCATCTTAATGTTCCATTTTGTTTATAACACCATCATTCCCACCGCATTCACATCTTATATTTTCATTCGACACTCTATCATACACAGAGTATCTTCACATTCATCTAAGAGATCTCATTTCTACTGCATTTATTCTAATATCATCCTTCTTTTGCCAGTTCCATGCTTCGCTTCAATACATAAGGGTCGGTACAAGAACACTATTTTGCACTGCCATTTTAGCTTTTTTTATATGTTTTTGTTTGCGATTAGATCTTTAAGTGCACAATTCACTTTATTACCTGCCCCAACCCTTCTTTCAATATCCTATCTCCACTCGCCTGTCTTTTATACACATACTACCCTAATACACGAACTCATCAATTTGCTCGACATTTTCACCATTCACGCTAATGTTGCAGACTGTCATGATTTCTTCTTTTTTTTAAATCATTACCTTGGCCTTATTCACAATCATCATCACATCATTTCGCATGCATACCTCATACAGACTATTCACCAGGACTTGTAGTTTATGCTCGTTGTTTTAATATTCATAAAATTATTCGATTTCAGCAGCTACGTTGGCTAGTTTATCGACTTTTAAGAAAAATCTGTACAATTTATATAAAGAAAGTAAACAGAAGATAGCAGCGAGCTTCCGATACCATTCGAAGTCATGAAATTAAAGAAAATGTTGGTACATTTAAAATAATTATTATATTTTATTATATTGTTTTCTTTATTATAATTTTAAGTAAATACGCCATATATATTGATAACTGATCGTGTATTACTTTTGCGGGGTTGCGTGTGTTTCTGTAATTATTTAATTTATTCAATAATTTTATTTGTCACTGAAGTCATAATAAACGCGATTAAATGCTAAAAGTAACTTCCTAACGTTCTACGCTTATTACATGATCATTGACTCCCACCATTTTGGAGATCTAAAAGAAAAATTAACTGTGTATAAAGTATACGTTAGTGATGTAAAAAAGCAAGAAATCGTAAAGACCGAGGAATAATAGAAGGGTGTGCATAACACCCTGAATATTGGAGATTAAGAAAGCTATTGTCTTCGATAATATGGATATGTATGCAGAAGGAGCGAAGATCATATCGTCATAAAGCCCGGAAGTTGAAAAGAGAGAAGGTCAGCCTTCGGTAACTTGGCTGTCCTCCGTCAAAAATGAAAAAAAAGCTGCTAATCTAAGGTTAAATGGCCCTAAACCGAGAAGCCTGGGGAAGTTTAATTAGGAGTGCTGACCCTAAATAAAAGGGAAATGGCTTGAAGATAACAAGAAAGAGGAGAATATAGCACAAATATAGAAACTTCTTGAGGTTCTTCACGAAATCG
Source organism: Lepidostoma basale (assembly GCA_022606425.2). Lineage (NCBI taxonomy): Eukaryota > Metazoa > Arthropoda > Insecta > Trichoptera > Lepidostomatidae > Lepidostoma > Lepidostoma basale. The sequence continues at coordinate 171,094 of JAHDVF020000863.1, read as the reverse complement.
GCGCTATACAAATTAGCCTAATTTTTATTATTATTATTAGTCAATCACTATAAATAAGTTAGTTACGAGGGGCGTTAAATATATTCTCGGTATGGGTATGAAGTAAAAGACTTAGGTTAATAATAATTTTTTATTTCTCCATACAGTCATTTTTAATATCTATGCACTTCTTACTTCTAGCAATCAATTTATTTAAACCCTCAAAAAAATATGATTCCGGTTTGTTATCAAAATCGCCGCTTTTATCGAGTCATCGTCGTAAAATCGTTTCCAATGAACGTATTTCTTTAGATTTGGGAACAGAAAAAATCACTTGGTGCCAGGTCTGAACTATATGGTGGGTCATTGATTTCTGCAAAACCACATTCACGAACTGCAGCCTTTGCAACTTGAGCCTTGTGCACCGGTGCATTGCGGAGAGGAGCAGGATCCCTCTGGCCAATTTCCCCCGCCTTTTTTCTTTGATCGCCTCCCTGAATTGATAAAGGAAGCTAGAGTAGTATTCCCCCGTGATATTGATAACCTTTTTCTTGTAATCTATCAGCAAAATTCCCTGAGAATCCCAGATCCCCATCACCTTGAACATCTTTGGGTGCTCTGTACCTTTTCGGTGCCATTGCATGGACTCCCACTTACTCACAAAATCATAGTAATGAACCCTGGTTTCATCCCCAGTAACAATTGTGTCAATAGTTTCTTTAGAATTTTCACCACAGAGCTCCAAAAACCCTTTGCAACTCTGTACGCGGTAAGATTTTTGAAGTGGCGTTAGGAATCTCGGCACCCATCTTGCCCTGACTTTTGACATGTGTAGGCGGTCATGTAAAATAGAAACAATGGTAACAGTGGATAGGCTTGTAATCTTGGCTATCCTTTTTACCTTCATTTTGGCATCCTCTGATACAAAATTTACGCCACTTGGAACAGGTTCTGAACTTTACTTATTCCTATCCATTCATTTATTTTTCGCAGCCAAGACAACTGACTTCTACCAACTCCTCTACTTCCCTCTATTTTACCCATTAATATCAGCCGAAAGAGGTTGTATTTTTCTCCCCTTAGCACATGATCCAAATGTGTACAGTTAGTTACATTTATTTAGTATCTTTACTTAAGTTACTACTATCTTTGCTTAAATATAAGCAATGATTTAATCAAATACTTTTGTAAGCTTCGCTGTACTGCATTTTGAAAGAAAACAGAGTTCGAGTTTGCGAACATTTTGTTTGAATTCCGTCTGCATTGCTTTGAGACCGTGGTCACGTAACTCGTTGTTATGCTTCCGAGTTTGGTATTTGATTTTCCGGACGTGTTCACCCACTGCCCGGAATTCTTTTGAGTCCCAAACAAACATCGAACAATCGGTTAAAGGCTTTTCCTCCATTAGGCCTTCCATCGTTCTTGCCAATTGAAGTAGCGCTATTTCAAACTGGAAATAAATATTTTCCTTCTATACAGATTCAGATTATGTGATTATTTAAGATAATAAATAATCATTAAACCTTCTTCACCTTCTCCTGATGATGAAAATGTAAGCCTTCGAAACATCTCGAGAAAAATAAGCTCGAAAGTGGAAAAGACAGTATTTTAATTCATAAAAATTCCTCATTATGGAATTCCATAGTGTTAACGCCTTAAGTATACCTAAAATAAAAGTAACAATGTTATCATATTTCTTCTTCTTCTTCTGCTTTATTTAGGACTGTGTTCTGTTATTTCTTGGAGCCTGTTACTTGGATGCAGATGTCCAATTGTCTCGCCATCTTTTAGGCGGTCTTCCTGCAGGTTGATTTCCTGTTGGTACTTTATTTGCTGCCACTATATTTATCACTCTTTCAGAACATGCTCTTTCCACATGATCTCTCCAGTAGCGTCTTCTCAATCTTCCACATCGCATTCCACATTGCAGATCTCTCTTATTTTAGAATTTTTTACTTTGTCTCGGAGTTTCGTTCCCGCAACGGATCGGAGAGTCTTCATTTCTGTGGTTCTTAAGTCTTTATGTTCTGATGGTGTCAGCTTTCGTTTCTATTCCATAAGTCATTATATGACGTACGCATGTATTGTTACAAATTTAAGCATATAAATCAGTTAATTTATTAAATGCTTCAATTACAAATATAAATTTTTTCGGTGATTCTATAAATTATTTATTTACCTTGAAAAGAATAATTACACACTAAAAACGTTTTATTTTTTAAATTGTAAACAAACCATCACGTTTCCTCAAAATTCCTCTATATTCATATATCGTAAGATGCACCCTCATCAATTTTTTAGGCTTCGAATTAGTTTATAGATTACTAATAAGCGGCCACATTTTTTTTTTTTTTTTGTATTATGCACTGAAGTTGCAGTGTGATATTTTTAAATAAAATAATATATTCTTAAAAATCATAGAAAATGTGGGAAAAAATGTCATGAAATAATCGTTCTTATAGAATTCTACCGATTTAACGCATGAAGAGTGCTGAAAACTTATAATGATTGTTACATTATTGTTTTATACGACTCAATTAATAATGCATAAAAAATAATTTCTCTATCCAAATGGACTAGAAGCAGTTGGCAGTCGATAGGGTGAAGTGGAGAAGAGTCGTCGATACGTGCCAGGGGCCGGAGAGACGGATAGGACGGGGTCCAGCTGTGGGGGAAGAATATGCTAGCCCGGAGTGTGACATAGTCTGTCATTGTAAAATAGGACTATATAGCCACACCAGGTGGCACAGAAGACAGACTAGAATATTTTTGTGTAACTTATACGGTACTCACGGACAATGGACATTACAATGGGCATTACAATGGGCATTACAATGGGCATTACAATGGGCATTACAATGGGCATTACAATGGGCATTACAAGGGACATTACAATGGGCATTACAATGGGCATTACAATGGGCAGAATATGCTTGCCGGGAGTGTGACAAAGCCTGTCATTCTAAAATAGGACTATATAGCCACACCAGGTGGCACAGAAGACAGACTTAAATATTTTTGTGTAACTTATGCTGTACTCACGGGCAATGGACATTACAATGGGCATTACAATGGGCATAAAAATGGACATTACAATGGGCATTACAATGGGCATAACAATGGACATTACAATGGGTATTACAATGGGCATTACAATGGGCAGAATATGCTTGCCGGGAGTGTGACATAGTCTGTCATTCTAAAATAGGACTATATAGCCACACCAGGTGGCACAGAAGATAGACTTAAATATTTTTGTGTAACATATGCTGTACTCACGGGCAATGGACATTACAATGGGCATTGGGCATTACAATGGGCAATATTTACCTACCATATACCAATTCACATTAAATAATACAAAACTTTTACTTGTTTCCATACATAAAGATGAATAAATTATGATTATGTTAAGAGCTTAATGACATTATTTGAACTGAACAAAGTACAACATGGTCCCTTGAATACTTAAGTTTACTAAATACAGGCACGACCCTATTTACAAGCCCACCTTCGTATTTCAGGTTGACAGTATTATTCCATAGAGTCCCATTTTATGCTGTGTATTGATTTCAGTTTATCGGATGAGTGAGTACTAAATATTTGATGCGCAAGTTATTGTACTTTCAACGAGAACTCAAACGCGGCCTAAATATACTATTTCGGTCGGGCACCTGCGAGGATTACACAAAATGATGATTATTGATAGACAAGAACCAAATTGCTGACACATCGTAAAGAAATTATGAAAACACACACAATAACTTATTGTCCTGTGGAAGAATACAGCAGCATTCATGCTGAAAAGGTCTTTCAATTTTAGAAAGCGTGGCAACTTGGATACAACAAATAAAGTTCAATGTGGAAATTTGTGTTAAAGGAACGTGTATACGAGTGTATATAATGTATACATATATCCCCATTCCAGATAAGCCATTACCTACCCTTACCTATTAATTAGACAGAAAATAACGGGTTTCATATTATAATTAATAGAAAAAAATAATACATTAAATAAAGATATTGGCGTTGAAATTTTGCATGTTAATAATAGAAATATAACTTTGAGCAATCTCGAATTTTAGAAATTAAAAAAGCAATTAAAAATAAAGAAAATATTATAATTGATCAAATAAATTTATCGTCAAGTCCAATCTTTGATTTATTTCCTTTGTTGTAAGTAATTGCCTGAACCCCAATAAGATATTTAATTTATTATTTTTAAGTTAAAATTTTAAATTGAATTAATATTTGTTATAACAAAAGCATAAGCGTTCCAAAATAAATCTTTATAACATCTGTCGGATCATGTAAACAATTTTTTTATATTTTTAATATGTATCTTTATATAATGTATCACTGAAGAAGGACTGGTTGTCCGAAACATGTCTACATAATTTTTTTTTAATGTCAGTGTAGTATATATAAAGTATAAAAAAATAAAAAGAGAGATAATAATTTTATTGATTTTTTCGAGGTGTAATGTTAGGTTTCGCCGACGTCTATAAAAAAGAAAAATATGAATACACCATCATAACAACAAAAATTATGGCGTATATAGAAGAAGTAGAAGAAAAAATATTATTCTGAAAAAACTCTCTTAACTAGATAAGCTATTAATTCAATCGATTGAAAGCGACTAAGTACATACCTTAATAACCACGGGCCGCTTATATCATGCGAAGAATGCAAGCCACTGATATATTTGTCTTACAAAATAATTTTTATAAACTGTTAAATTATAAAACTCTGTTTTTACGTATCACAATTTTATTTTTATTTTTTTGCGACAGCTGTTTCATCAACCTATGTTGACATCATCAGGTGTTACAATAATATATAATAATAATAATAAATTGTGATACATAAAAACAGAGTTTTATAATATAACAGATTATAATGTTTAAGTATTAAAGTGTTTCAGCCAAAACAATGGACTATTTCACATATTTTTTTGTATTAAAGCACAATAAAGAATTCTCATTTCAATACATATTTTTAAAACATTACATTTTAACGAAAAATATTTGTAAAAAGTGTGGGGAAAAGACAGTGTTCTTAAAAAATATTTTAAAAACATTTTACAATCGTTTTAAATTATTTAAAACAAAAAAAAAATAAAAAAAAATTAACTTGCCTTATTTTAATTGTCATTAAACGCAACTTGTATTGTATTTTAAATTAAGGATAATTTAACCCAAGAATTTAACGTTTAATATTATTTATTTTACTTTAAGCAATAACGCTTGCTTTGTTTTATAAATTGAGTCTTTCCGAGTATTCGACGCATTACAACTTTAATATTTTTTTAAATTCTTACTTTCTTCTCCATATATGTATAATATAATAGTATTTGAACTGACCTTATAAAGCATACCAAATTAGAAATATAATTTTGATTGCATAAAATTATTTCCATTTACCACGAGACGTTCATGTCCTCAAGCTAAATAATACTTTATATTTAGATTATTTTCCATTTCAAAGTGGTTTTAATTTATTTTAGAGAAAAAATCCGCTAGTGTATCATGTCGCTTATTTTGATCTCGTAATTGACGTAAAAAGCCTATTTATAATACTCGGCCTACGCGGTAACTGCGCAACTTAATTAGAACGTAACGACATAGAGCAGGACTGGCAATCCACGGCCCGAGGTCCATTAACGGCCATTGGCCATAGACGACGAAAATTTATTTTATATGATTTAAAGTCTTGGATTATTCAACTTTTATTTTGTTTCAAATTTATGAAATATTTTGACATATTTAAATATCATTAAAATGAAATCAAATTTAAATTTGTTTTTGTATGGAACTAAAGTAATAATAATCTTCCAAAAATTAAAGTTGTCGAAATACGTTATAAGAAAAAAAAATCTTATTTATATATGCCTACATCTTGTCATCAACTCTGATGAAATATATATTTGCTTATATAACATATAGTAATAATTTTCCACGAGCAAATTTAATGCGGTGAATACCTTTAAGTGGAAGTATGTATAGTATTTACATTTATTATATATTATTATTATTATTTTGTTGAATCGCTCTGTTGAATATTATTATTATTTTGTTGAATCATAACAGCGCGAGCTAGATCGATGTAAAGGGCATAGTTGATTCTCGTGGCACGTGATAGGTAGCAAACCTGTCGCCATTTTATTGTCACGCAAATTCTACACCAAACTAAAGACTTTGTAACAATCACACTGCCATGGCCGGGAATCGAAACCGAGACCTTCTGTGTGGCAGTCAATCTCTGACCACTTGGCCACTAAGTTGTCATATAAGGCCCTTGGTAATAATTTAATTTGTTTTATAAATTATATGTTCAAAATTTAACGAGGAAACAATTCGAAATATGGTAATTAAATTAATTATTTCAAAATTCGTTCTTTAGAATATTTATGATTAACCTCTGAGATTACAGAGTTTGTAAAATATATAGTTCTACCTGATCTTTATTTTTATATTTATCTACTAATGATAAAACTCTTCATACCCATTTTAGATAAACTTAGGCGTTAACACTGTGGAATTCCATAATGGCGATTTAAAAAATAATAAAACCCTGTTTTTTCCACCATGATGAAGGTGTAAGCCTTCGAAACATGTCAAGAAAAATAAACTAAAATGTGAAGAATAAAAAAACAGTGTATTTATTGTTTCTTTAACAGTGATGTAAAACTCCATATTAAATAATTAATACGAATGAAAACGTCAGTTTTCTAGAAGTTTTATTATTTTTTATGGGAATGACATATTTCGCCTTTCTAAGGCATTATCAAATGTGACATAAAAATTTGATAATGCCGTAGAAGGGCGAAACATGTCATTCCCATAAAATATAATAAACTTTCTAGAAAACTGACGTTTTCATTCGTATTAATTGAAAAAAATGTGTTTTATTTCATAAAAAAATCGTCTCTATACAAATTTTGTCGAAGATTAAGGACCAACAGATCTATTGTACATCAAATCATTTGTGTAAAACCGATAGTCTCGTATTTTTAGAGTGAAGCAATAGAAAAACTGAGATACATTTTTTCCGATAGGAAGAGAACGGTACCCATGAAGGGTATAAACATATTGAAGTTATGTGGAAACTAAACCACAGGCGAGCATTGAACTCATTATTGACGTAATTTAGGGTTGGCCAGACCTGTTGTACAGGAAACCGGGCTCCCGGAGAATTCCGGTAATTATTCTCTATGACAAGGGCAAGCGAGGTGAACCTAATCGGCGCCCTTCACCCAAATGCTAGCCCCAAGGGCCTACTGCAAGACCCGGCCTCTTGAGAGGGCGTGAGCTTTAATGAGGAAGCGTACTGCAGCGCTATTTCTTAGAGACAAGACCTTTTCTAGCATACTTGTGGTGTGCTAAGGGTAGAACAGTAATAGCATTCTGTGAATATGTGTCTCTAAATGAATGTTGAAGGTTACTGAAGGAATCAAAATAACTGCTAGTAATTGTTATCCATTAAGATAATATACATAGCGTTTATCTAAAATGCAAATTTTATTTCTATACCAAATTTGATTCGTAAATAATGAAAAAAAATATCAATTTTTAAGTTCGAGAAATAATTTGTGTGGGAAAACAGATCTACCGTGTAAAGTGATGGGGCAAGTAAACGTGGCTGCGGTCATTTCAGGATGCTTGAAGAATTCAATTTGGAATAACCCTGACATGAAGATCAGCAGTAAAGTGAATATTTTTAAGACTTGTGTGCGACCTATCATGATATATGGGATCGAGTGCAGGGCGGACACCACAATCACCAAAAACGCGCCCAGAGGATGTCGTTAGGTAGGGAAGGCAAAGGAGAAGTTACTGGTGTGCACACGTGAGGAGAACGGATCCATCCAGACTCGTCTTTATTGTGTTACACGGCCAGCCCCATGGTAGACGACCTCTAGGCAGACCCCCAAAGAGATGGATCGAAAGCTAGGAGTCGACTTCGCAGGAGGCCAATTCCTCTTAAGTCTAGGGGCCTGTTGGCCAATAGACCTACATTAAGGAAAATAAGAAAAAATAATTTGATTCCATACATCATGACATTAGCCACGTTATTTAAAATATTTGTGATGAATCAATTTATTTATAAATTGAAAATTTTCTAATACAGACATAAGAATAAAAATTACGTTACAGCGTAAAACAACGTACGTTTAATTTTCCGATCGAGAAGAAAAATAACAATTCAGTTATTCACAATTTAAATAAAGAAAACTAACAAACTAACTAACCACCACGCCGTCTCCCCAAAAGGGTAGGCAGAAAGAATGGACTGTCCCACTTTAACCGATGCGGCACTCCATCCTTCTCTTTTCGCCCCGCGGGAGACGCGGTGTATAAAGAATTTTTTATATAATTTTAAAAGATGATTAGTAAGAAAGAATGGTGCATCATGAAAAGTAAATTACTTATTATCAGAAAAAATTGTTAAATTATTGTTTTATTTTTTATACAAAATTGTTAATTTTTTTATAAATTGTTCTAATTTATTCGAGGCATAATAATGTTTTAAAAATTAAAATAAGTGATAGAATATATAAAATTTCATAGTTTGCGCGTCCTTTGGTTCAAATTCAGAAATACGCACACATACATAGAAGCAAAATTCATAAAAGGTGTTCCAAAAATAAGGCAAATGATGAATTTAAGCAGATTTTAATCCCCCTAAAATGTTCATTCATTCACATTGTTAAATGTATTGTCTATATCTTTTGTATACAATTTTAAGCGCCAGTGTTCGCTTAACGAATACAGGCTATATTTTAGGAAAGAAAAATCTTATCCTGGAAATCAACAGCTCAGCCCATTATCGGTGAAAGTCAAAAAGTTCCCGCGCAATCAATTTAAATCACGTAGCCGTTCTTAACCACAAATTGGTCGTTGCTGTATTGCATACCAAGTCCATTATTTTTGTAAAATACTTTAAAGCCGGGAAAACATAAATTACAGGGCTCTACCTTAAGAAATGCCTCGATTGGTTTCCCTTTATACAGTTATCATAACGATCTTAACATTGTATAACGGAAAAAATACACTTTTTTGGCAAATGATAAAAGCTTCCCTTCGATGAAAAATTAAACTGTGCCACTGAAATATTCAGACTGATTTAATAATAAGTAATAATAATGTTTCTATTTATGATCAAGATTCATATTATGATATACTTAGGAAATTGAAAAACTTTGCTTAATCCACTAATTAATAAATAAAAATATTAAAAAACACGATATGTTTCGGAGTATACCTCCATCTTCAGGTGTAAAATTATATTATAATATATGTTTATATTTTAATTATTATATTTTTACACCTGAAGATGGAGGTTTCTTCCGAAACATGACGTGTTTTTTTAAAATTTTTTATTCAATAGTGGATTAAACAAAGTTTTTCAATTTCCTAAGTATGTACTATGGAATTCCACAGTGTCAAAGCCTTAGCGTTCAATAAGTTCCATATGATGATTCTGAGACTATGATATGGTGCAGCAGGTCACTATTTGTACCGCGTTAACAGAGCGGAGAAGGAGGGCAGTTGATTTTAAAATGGTGCAGAAAGAAGTTTTATAATGTCTTACAAAGTAATAGAAAATATAAATAAAATAATTTATCATTATTATTTTTGCCAGTAGGGCGAAGTAGCGTCGGCACGCTGAGACTGCAATGATTGAATGGTGCCGTAGCAGACTGTCGGGTCCTGGAGCAGCAAGACTGGGAGGTGGCGGCCAGAGACAGTATGGGATGGATACGTTTCTTGGAGGAGGCCTAGAACTACCAAGGTTGTAACGCCGGAGAAGAAGAAGCAGTGTTTGACAGTAGGTACACTGATTTGGTGAGACCAATTTTTGATGCCAGCCAACCTATCAAAACTGGTTGTTGTCAAAATAAAGACTAAAGTGGAAGTAGTTTTTTAAAAAACATCGTTTTATTACAACAACATTTTGAATGTATACAAATTCTTGTAGACAAATACTGGATTTCACCCATTGCGGATAAATAATTTTTATTTTACAAGGATTAATTGTATCTCAATAGAGACGAAGATGCAAATTGTTTTCTTGCTTTCTAATCTTAATATAGATGACGCTAGTGTAGAGTGAACATAAAAATGTGAAAATAGGTGTAGAAACTTACCATACGAGTATATACAAGTTCCAAAAAGTTTGTCAGACGTGGTGGTCATAACGGCGGAATGGGGAATGTTGTTAAACGTGAAGCGATCGCTCAACCCAACCAATGACAGGTCATAAGTCCTGTAAGCGCCTCGACCACCACCTTCTGTTCCCAGAAAACAATTTGCATCTTCGTCTCTATTGAGATACAATTAATCGTTTTATTAAATTATGATTTAATACACGTGTACTTTGTTTTAACACGATTGTATTTTATTTTATTAAACCAACAGGTTTCGCTTTAGGCGGAGCTTATTCAGAGGTACAAAATTAAACTGGTTTTATAATGATACACCACAAATTAAGTGCTGAAAGTATAAAAAATACAATTTAAAATTTAATGTGTTCCTTTTCCACGCGGGCTTGAAATGTAATAAACGTATCATTCACTACGCCTACGCGTTGTTTGCAGAAAATTATTACAATACGCAATGCAAATATGTACTCAACATTGAACTTTGCAAACAGTTTATTCCGTCTTCGCGTTTTAATCAAAACATTGCCTTACCCCAATTAATTACGTAGAACCATCGCCGCCATATTTAACACAGCGCCACCGCAATTCAGGAGCGGAGAAGCCGCGTGCTAGCCGAACTTTTCATTATCAAAGATACCGTACTAATATTACATCATAGTTTCTCCAAAACCCACCAGATCCCTTCCAACCGGCATATTGAACCTATAATGGTATTCGGTCTACGCAGAAGTATTACTTTTCCTAATGTGGAGTGAGACCTTTGAACAAAGAACGTAGAGTTTGTGTGAGATCCTCTTGGAATGAACAAAGGATTTCTCTATTTCTCACAGATCTTAGAACATTACACAAGTTTTTCAAAACACTTCTGAAATTTTTATTGAAGTCTTTAAACTGCCTCCTAAATTAAAATATTGATCAAATTGACATTCCTGGCAGAGTGGTAAGAGCTCTAACTGCCATACCGAAGGTCCCGGGTGCGATTCCCGGCGATGGTAGTGTTATTGTCACATTGTCATTGGTCTGTTGTAGAATTCACCTGACAATAAAATGGCGATAGATAGAGAATCAATATAATATCTAAGAACAAATTATATACAGTAATTGGGTTCAAATCCTGTTGCGTACACAAAAATAATAATGATTTATATTGATGAAAACGTCCGTTTTTTCGACGTTAAATTATGGTTTACGTGAATGACACGTTTCGTTTTCGTCTTACCAAGAAAAAGATGTTAAATTTCTTAAAATATAGTAAGGATTCTATAAAATATATGGTACGCTTCTATTCATAATATTACTATTATTCATTTATTTATTATTATTCATATTCATATTAATGTGGAGTTTTACGTCATTGTTAAAGTAACGATAATGTTTATAATTATGGTTATTTTAGAAGGAATTAACGGCATGTTCTTCGCTATTTTCAATTGAAGGGATGGGTTTGCAGCAAAGTGTAATATTTTTACTGGTTCTAGGGAGCCATTTGAACCCTTAATGTGGTAGTATCATAATGCTTTCCACATTTGTTTTCAGCAGATTTTTTTAACCCAATTTCTGTCTACAACTTTTTAGATATTGATTCTCTGAATCACGTGAATTCCACACTAGATCAATGACGGTGTGACAATCACACTGCCTTCACCGGGAATTTAACCTGGGATCTTCGGTGTGTCAATCATAGTTATAGCCACTCTGTCTCGAAGATCGACAAAACGGGATCTAATATTAATTTATTATCGTAAATTATAAAAAAAATGGATTTTTCAATGAACAAATATCATATTTTGAAAGCTAGTAGCAAAAGGTATTTAAATCTAAATTTGGAAATCCATATGTAATGCTCAATGATATAAATTATACTTTATTCCATCTGTCAATTTTTACGATGCTGTGATATAAACCGCTTCTTTTAAACATAAAACTCATCCATCGAACTGTCATATAAATTAATGAAACCGGTAATGTTAGCCATAAAATCTTGAACATAAATTTATTAAAAAGTATGATTCTATTTTGGACACATATTTCATAAATTATTTAATTGATTACTTTTTTATATAAATCAGCTGCCTATTTAAAATGTGCAAACATTAACTAGTAAAAATGAAGTGTGAAGAAATCATTGAACAATTGATGTGAATTGATAGTATAAACATTTGTTAAGTGCATCAGCACAACAGAATTAATTAATTTATTATTCAAGCTAATAGTCATAATTACCACCTATCAAATTGTTAAGTACCATTTTAAAGGTCCCTTAAGGATTAATACTACGTCCTCATTTTCTACGAAAACATGTTTTAATAGATAATTGTAACAAGGTGCGCTTAATTACATTTAACAAATAACTAAATATGTTGTCAACATAATTTCGCGGAAATAATTTAATATAGTGTTATACAGGTAAACCCCGTTCATCGCGACCCCGGTGAGTGCGGATTCGTTATAACGCGGTATTTTAAACAACACTTGTCCGGCTTGATATTCAAAATATTGTCGAAGTATTAGTCTTATAGACAATTCCGGAGCCATAGAAGGTGTTAATGTAGATGACATTCAGACTCTGTTGAGATCACACGGTGAACCCTTAACTAATGAAGAGCTGCAGGAAATGGACCGTAATACTATTATATTTCATAAGAAAATGACGTCTTGACACCTGTCCCCGTGCGAAAATTAAGTGTTAAAATAATCGAAAAGGCCAATTCTATTCATAATCAATGCATGTAGTTGTTAGAAGAAAATGACGGAGATTATGAGCGAGTGAGTGCTATAAACCTCGATTGTAATGGATTATTTGACGGTTATACACAAATTTTACACAATAAACGTAGAGAGGCCAAACAAGGAAATCTAGATTATTTTTAGTAATGCGAAAAAAAGATAATAAATTATATTTTATATTAAATTGTTATTTCATGTTCATTTAAAAAATAAAACGTCTTTTAGAATCTTAAAATGTTTTTTTTAATTCCCCATTGATTGCGGAATTTCGCTTATCGCGGCCATGTCCGGAACGCATCTCCCGCAATCAACGGGGGTTACCTGTAGTTCATAAAGTTACAGATAATGTTTGTGTATAGTAATCATAAAAAAACGATGCCTTCGTTTAAGTTTATACTTATTTATATATAATATATTACAATAGAGAGAGGTAGACAGTTTGAACCCCTTTCTGTTGAATTTTATTATTGACGAAATCGTAGAAAAGATGGCTAGCTAAGAACTGAGTTATAAAATAGACGGTTAAACTGTGATTGTCATTTGTTATGCAGCCAATATCACAATAATAGTTAAATCTGAAGATGACTGCAAAAAATGTTGTACAAATTCCACAAAGGCACAAAAAGCATTAGAATATCCAGATAACCTACGAGGTGTAAGCTAATCGTTGTTAATATAGGTGTGGAGCAAGTAATTAATTACAGATATTTGGGAGTATAGATCTACAGCCATAATAACCTTTGACAACAGCGTTCCAACGCAGATAAAAAAAATACTCGCAAGATATAGAATATCGTTCGGCGGAGTACATCCAGAAGAAGACACTGGAAGAACAATGTAGCCAGATAGATGGTGACAAACGTGCATATATAGCCGCGTACAAAATCCCCTCCGGACACCGTCCATCTGGAAGACCACCATAAATGAAAGGAAAGTTCGAATCAAGAGATGTGATTTCTGTGTCACAGATCGTTCGATCAAATACGAAGAAGTTTGAAACCTAAATCAATTTGTTTCTCGCAGAAGAGAAGAAGACGAACAAACGCTAATAAGTTTGAAAACCCAATCAATTATGATAGACGATTATATTACAAATAAACAAGCACAAACTTTACAATACAGGAAATGCAATCACGGTTAAGAATATGACTTAGATACGGTGTTTCTTTTTTTACTACCTAGTACCTATTGCACAATGGTGTTCTTCTACCGACCCTTATGTATGGAAGCGAAGCATGTTACTGGCAAAAGAAGGATGAAAGTAGAATAAATGCAGTAGAAATGAGATCTCTTAGACGAATGTGTGGATACTCTGTGTGTGATAGAGTGTCGAATGAAAATATAAGAAGTGAATGCGGTGCGAATGATGGTGTTATGAACAAAATAATGAAAGGATCATTAAAATGGTTTGAACATATGGAAAGAATGAATGAAGAAAGAATGGTAAAAATATATACGTAAACGATGTAAATGGGACCAGAAATAGAGGAAGACCGAGGGAAACGTGGCACGATCAAATAAATCAAGTATTGAATGTCGGCCATGTGAGGAGTCAGAGAAATCGACACGCGTGCATGACACGATGTATGAATGTTGAGGAAGCGAGAGAAATATGTCAGGAAAGAAAAGTGTGGCAGTCTATTATTTCTGCCTAGCCCTTCGGGGAGACGGCGTGATGGTTAGTTAGTTAGTTCAAACACCTAAAACTCACCAATCCCAGGTCACTCTTAGTTTATTTTCTTCCCTGCGAAATAACGTTGAGTGTTTTTACAAGGGACTCTATAAATATAAAGTACCCTTATTTAAATTCAGGTAGTACGTAGGTAACTTGGGGTGTACAGCCCCGAGAAACGGGAGAGAAATTTCCAATACCCGAAAAGCACACATTAATCGATTCGCCTCGCGTTATTCAAGGCTGATTGAACAGAGGATAAAGTCAGATAATATTATTATTGAAAGGCATCCATAACTTGGCGAAATATTGAGACTTCGGAGCTCCGAGGTATCGGGGTTAAGCAGACATATTATTTAAGCCGTAAATGTAGATAACACAGATATTCTCGCGGTGAATGTTCTTGGAGAATACATTAAATTACAGGCGTTCGGATTTTGATCTAAACTTACACAAAATTTAAATGTTTAATGAGATAAAAGAATTTCCACAATATTCTCTCGGGGGATTTAAAAAATGATGGTACCTCGTGGGAAGCGTAACGACCTTTATATTCCTGAAAAGTCGGTTTCGTTTGAGCTGCGGGCATTGTTTAAATGAAAGTTCTTTAAAATGAAGAAACATTTCTTTGTTATAGCACTAATAAATTATGTTGTAAATTAAGCAAAAAAGAAAGCCCTCCAACTTTCAGCAATATGCAAAATTACTACTTTAAATCTAGCCAGGAACCTTTTGAAACAGAATTTAAAGCTTTGTATTTGAAACTTTGAAGCAATGTTGTATATTTTTTTATTTACTTTTTAATATTACACAGGTCGATGACTGTAGATGTTGACGCATGAGGAATACCCTACGATATAAATTTAATCTCCTTCATTGATTCAAAATTAGTTGTTAATTAATTATTATTTAATAAAAAAGGTACGAGTATTTCCATAATAAGAAAAAAATTGATTGTTTCATAATTAATATACGAGTATAAAAAGATTAACTAACTAGTTCATATCAGAATTTAGAATTCTCTCACGATACTCCTATAATTAAACCAAAATTCTAATCCTTGATACGTACTGTTGTACCATAATTAGCAGTTATATTTTTTAATTAATAGAACCATCAATCCTTCTCCACGAAGGGATATTCAGAATGAATGGACCGCCCCATTGTTCTATCCAGACGTTTTCAGTTTCATTCAAACATTGTGTCATGCACGCATGTCGATTTTATATTTGATTAATAATCAATCAATATTATTGATTGATTGATAATCGTGCCACGTTTTCCTCGGTCTTCTTCTACTTCTAGTTTAGTTTGCGTCATTTACATATACTTTCTTCTCCATTCTGTCTTCATTCATTCATTTCATGTGTCCAAACCATAAATTATTATTTTATTCTTAACACTTTATTTCGCACTGCATTAATTACTTATAGTTGGACTTGACACCCTATAATAAGAGTATACAGATTTAATACACATTCGACTAAGAGATCTCATTTCTAATTCATTTATTCTATTTTCATCCTTCTATTGCCCATTCCATTCACAAGTGTCGACACATGAACTCCATTGTGCACTGCCATCTTAGCTTTTTGTATTATTTGCTATGAAAACTGAATGTTTTGGTGACTTTTGGTATTTCATTCCGTATCTTGTTATTTTTACCACTGCAATACAAAATTGTAAAAAGAGAAAGGAATATATAAGAATTGAATACGAAAAAATACCTAATAATTTTCGAAATAGAATAATTCATGAAAGTGTCCAACATTAGCGTGAATGGTGTAAATGAGCTTGTATATTTAGGTAGTATATTAATTGATCAAAGATGATTGTTGTCGCACTTTATAATAATTAATTCTGACACGTAATACGTTTGTACTGTTTTGATATTCAAATTATATAAGTTTTTTCGTTTATATAAAGAATTTTGACAGGTGTAAAAAATAATTTTTTCATCTGTTCCAATGACAATTTGAATTAATCTTCAATATTATTTTAAAGTTCTTGCTGGTGTAGGTTAGTTTTAGGTGCCTTATTACTTATTAAAAAAAACGGTAGATACGTGGAACATAAATTAAATATACAATATGTGCACCATCTAAAAAGAACATTATGTGTTAAATTATTATATTTTTATTGTGTTATTTTATTTTGTATTATTTGTTTTACATTTATTTTGTGGATGTTTTTTCCGATCGAAGTGTGCGCGGGAGATGCCTATTGGTGGCGATGAGGTTTGCAACCCATCACACCGCGTCTCCCGCGGAGCGAAAAGAGGAGGATGTGACAGTCCATTATTTCTGCCTACCCTTTCGGATGTATGGAGTATCTTGATGTACGAGACATCGTGCCTATACGGAAGGGATAAACGGAGACTAGAGGCTTTTGACATGTGGTCCTATAGAAGACTTTTAGGAATTTCCTGGAGAGACCACATCACGAATGAGGAGGTTCTTCAAAGAATCGAAGGAGGAAGGCACATGCTCAGGACCTTGTCCGAAAGGCGTGCAAGATGGATCGGCCATATAATACGACAAGAAGGTCTCTTGCATGCCATAATGGAGGGTATGACCGAGGGGACAAACTCTAGGGGACGCCCACGCCAAGAGTACATGGAGGACCTGTTGGTGGACGTGTGCTGCTCATAATATGCAGATTTCAAAAGAGCCGCACAAGACAGGAAAGAATGGAAGAAAAGAATAGAAGAAATTGCAAACCAATCCCAGGATTGAAACTTTTTAACTCTAACTAACCCTTTCAGAGAGACAGCATGATGGTTAGTTAGTTAGTTAGTTATTGAATACGATTAAAAAATTTACGCTATAATTAATGGGCCGTACATTTTGTTTTTATGAATGTGGAACTATGTATTTCAATTCGGTTTATTAAATTTTAAATGGTAACATAATTCGTATTTTGAAAACTGGCGACAAAGAAGGGAAGCTTTAGCATTTATTATTCCGTAAGTCTCATGCTGAGTGTGGCATGCTTTGAACTGTCCGTCATATTTAGGCGGACCCGAAATCCCGCGTTAATTTTGAATAACAAAATTACATTAAGCCCAATTTATTCAATGTGGAAACAGCGATGGGGGTTCCGAGTACGAGTCCGGAATCGGGGTTAAACTTTTAATATCGGGCAGCGAGAACAATTTGGGAGTCAAATTAATGATGTACAATTTTTCAGAACGCTTACGCATTTAACAAAACAAATTCTGTTTCAGTTATAACCCTGTGAACGTTCATTTTGACTAACCATTTCAACGTAAGTATTTTTAAATAAAATATCAATTTATTGTTTCTTGAACAATAGTGTGATACTCTATATAATATAATTAATTGGAATGAAAACATATGTTTTCTAGAAGTTTGATTATTTACTTTCATGAAGCAAATAATTTGTTATGTGTTGATTAAATAAAATATTAATTTAATTACTGAATACAATATTAATTAACTCTTTCTTAACATTTATATGTTTATATACTCATATAATATATGATATATATATTATTATATATTATATACATTATATATTATATATTACATATATACATACATACATATATATATATATATTATTATTATATATATATATTACATATATATATATACATATATATATATATACATACATATATATATATATATATTATTATATACATATGTTATACATATTATTATTATACATACATTATATTACATATATTATATTATTATACATACATATTATTATAGACATATACATATATACATACATATTATTATTATACACATATACACATTTATACCTTACTGACATATCATACATATATATATTATTATTATTATTACATATTATTATTTATTATTATACATACATACATACATATACATACATACATACATACATACATACACATATTACATTAATTATACATACATACATATTACATATATATTACATACATATACATATACATATATATATATACATATATTACATATACATATATATACATATATATATTACATATATATACATACACATATACATATATATATATATATATATATATACATACACATATATATATACATTATATATTATATATATATATATATTATATATATATTACATATTATATATATATATATATATATAGCCATATATATATATATATATATATATATATATATATATATATATATACATATATATATATATTTATAATTTTGAGAAAACAATATCTTGATTTATATTTAAATAAAGATTTAAACGAACCTACGTAGAAAATCTGTTTATGGTTATTCGAGCAATGATGGCAAAATTAAGTTTTAGATATTAAGGATAAGGTACCCTTTTCGATGTTCTTTTACGTCTTATTGAAATGATAAATTTTACTTTGCTAGAATCAAGCAAGGCGAAATGAATCACTTAAAAGTATGTTATTTCATATTCCGTTTTTTGCGTATATTTTGTACATTTATTCACCATTTAAACTCTGGTTTGCCTTTGATTAAAGGAACAAACACAGCGAATACAAATTATCCAAAAAAATCTTTGTGCTCAATTATAAACCAGAGAGATGGTTCCTAAGAACATTACATTATACTCCTGCATAATTAATTTGGTACAATAATACAGTGTAATAATATTCTCTCCACAAATTCAGAAGAATTGTATTCTTTCATAAGAAATATATTACGCCGGGATCTTTAAATTTAGAACATTTAAATGTATTTCCACTCTCATTGAAAAAATTGTGTAGGTATTTTAAAGGATCTATCGGCTTATGATAAAACTTCAGGTGATAATAATAATATTTTATTTTAAATCACCTTATTGGAAAACATATCAAATAAGCGTTGTTTTTAATTTATACTACAAGCCTTATAAAAAATATCCTAGGGAATCAGAATATATCTTCGATATTTTTTTTAGGTATTACATGGCTCCAGATGATTTCAATAAGGTTCACCTTATCTATTAATTGTTTCTTTGAGAATGATGTAAAACTCCATACTAAATAATTAATACGAATGAAAACGTCAGTTTTCTAGAAGTTTTATTGTATTTTATGGGAATGATATGTTGCGCCCTTCTAAGGCATTATCAAATTTCTATTTTCACAACACTTTAGTATGGGGGCTGCACCTGACGCAGTCGATCAACATTTTCATCGTTATTATTTCTAGATTTTTTATTATTTCTAGATCAAATGTCATTTGATAATGCCTTAGAAGGGTGAAACATGTCATTCCCATAAAATAAAATAAAACTTCTATAAAACTGACGTTGTGATTCGTATTAATTATTCAACAAATCTTATAAAAACCTATTTCACGAATAACACGAAACTTTTAGTAAAAAGTCTTACTTTTATTACTTATTATGATATTTTTTCTTATTCTATTCCTTTTTTCTCTCTTCCGCTCTTTAAAAAAAATTACATGTTAGGATTTAATTTTTTTTTTAATTACCTTATTCAACTGTTTATGGATGATTTTTGGAATAGACATTCAACGATTGTATTTAAAACTTTTCATGTATATAAGAAATGATCATAATTAATAACAAATTTTAATCATCCATAATAATATTCTAATTGTTAACCCGTTTTCGTGGTGAACTCACACCAAAAGCGCATTGAAACGTGTTTTAAAAGTATAAACGCTGCACGATTACAATATAAATTAGAAAATAATAATCAAAACATATACATGCATGGGATAAAAGTTAGATGGACTTAAAATCGGATTATGAATGAACCTAAGGTTTGAAAGGAGGTTAGCCAGCTACCACAAAGGCTCGATCCTCAAAATTTGTGCTAATGGAACATTTCGGTTAAACTACTCGTATTATAGTTGCCTATTGCTGCAATATACAATATGAATTTTATTTAATTAAGGCTGTCGTTATTACGAGTTTGGATATATAACGTTTGGAAACCGGTTGCTGTCGAAATAAAGACAAAAGTGGAAGTAGTTAAAAAAAACACCGTTTCATTTAATTATTATTTATAATTAAAGACGTAAGTGAACTTCTATCAAGAGATTTCAGTAAAATCATTTGATCATTTATTTCGATTTTATATACTGGGATATAATTTTTAAATGTTTTTTTTTAACTTACAAATAATAGGGTCAGAGAATATATATATTCTTCTATCCTGGTTTACTTCACTGCGATTCTTTATTCATTCCTCCTTTACCCATTCATTCTCCGTGCCACGCACGCTTACATATATAAAATCAATACTCCTCATATTATTCATTCTTGTTTGAACAACGAAGTTAAACTCTGTACTAAAATTCTCAAAAAAAGTTGTAAAATCGTTAAATTAAATATTATTTAAATCTAAAGTCTTTTAAATGTTTTGTTATCTGTATTGAAATAGATAAGACATGTTCCGCTTCGCTAATGCTTTATCATGTGCCTTATTCATCAAACGATATATACCCCAGCAAGACAAAATAAGTCATTTTCTTGTTACATCATAAACGAAAGTGTGATTGTATTTTTGATTTTACATTGATTTATTTATATGTAATATATTATTAATATTATCTGGTTTCAATCCCGGGAATGGTTTGCAGCAATTTCTTCTATACTTCTCTTCCATTCTTCCCTGTCTTGTGCGGTTCTTTTGAAATATGCATATGATGAGCAGCGCACGTCCACCAACACATCCTCCAGGTACTCTTGGCGTGGGCGTCCCCTAGAGTTTGCCCCTCGGTCATACCCTCCATTATGCCATGCAAGAGGTCTTCTTGTCGTATTACATGGCCAATCCATCTTGCACGCCTTTCGGACAAGGTCCTGAGCAGGTGCCTTCCTCCTTCGATTCTTTGAAGAACCGCCTCATTCGTGATGTGGTCTCTCCAAGAAATTCCTAATAGTCTTCTATAGGACCACATCTCAAAAGCCTCTAATCTCCGTTTATCTCTTTCGGATAGGCACCATGTCTCGCAGCCGAATATCAAGATACTCCATACATAGGTCTTGATGAGGAGTATTCTCAGTTTTAGGTCTATATTATTTGATTCTATTATTTTCGACCTTTTATTAAATGCAAGCCTAGCCTGGTGTATCTATGTATAAAAATATATAAACAATAGTGACAAATTTGTTTTGCTTTGTGAGGGCATTCTTAAACAACAATCACGCTTTCATTATACATTAATTATACAATAAGATTTTACGAAATTAATAATTCATCAATATCATAAAATTTCTAAAATCCATGTTTTCAAAAATAGTAAATATTTAATAACCATTGTTCCATATATAATGAAAGAGTCATTAACATTGCTTGGACGAATGAATGAACAAAGAATGGTTAAGAAAGTATACGTAAACGGAACTAGAAATAGACGAAAACGTGACACGATCAAATCAATAAAATATTAAATGTTGGCTCTGTGAGAAGTAGGAGAAATCGATATGCGTGCATGACTCGATGAATAAATGTTGAAGAAGCGTGTTTAAGGAAATAATCGAACATTATTTCTGTCCAGCCCTTCGGCGAGACAGCATGGTGGTTAGCTATCTAGTATTGTTCAATAGTTTAAAACTAACTAACTAACTAACATCACGCCGTCTCTCCAAAGGGGTAGGCAAAAATAATGGACTGCCACACTTTTCTTTTCTAACATATTTCTCTAGCTTCTACAACATTCATACATCGTGTCATGCACGCGCGACGATTTTTTCTCACATGGCCGACATTCAATATTTGATTTATTTGATCGTGTCACGTTTTCCTTGGTCTTTCTTTATTTCTAATTCCATTTACATCGTTAACATATATTGTTTTTACCATTCTTCCTTTCCATATGTCCAAACCATCTTAATGATCCTTTCATTATTTTGTTCAAAACACTCTCATTCGCACCGCATTCACTTCTTATATTTTCATTCGACACTCTATCATACACAGAGTATCTACACATTCGTCTGAGAGATCTCATTTCTTCTGCATTTATTATACTTTCATCCTTCTTTTGCCCGTTCCATGCTTCGCTTCCATACATAAGGGTCGGTAGAAGAACACCATTGTGCACTATATACTTGTATATGTTCAATAGTTTATGTTTTATTATATAATATATATTTTTTGTAATATTTTGAATGTACACAAATACTTGTAGACGAACACTTGTAGACGGGGAATGTTGTATTACATAAAGCGTGCGCTTAACCCAACCAATGACAGGTCATAAGTCCTATAAACACCTCGCTCAACCATATTCTGTTTCCAATTTGCATATTCGTCTCTTTTGAGAAACAATTGATTCTTATATTTTTTGTATTTGTTTTACTTTTGTTCTAAGCCAAATTGAAGTAATTTAAAGTAAATAATTCAGCCCTGAATTTTCCTTCCGCGTGTGTGTACTAAGATAGCATAATTTGATTTCTTTATTAAATTTAACAATATACAGATGATACAAGGTGCCGTTGTCACAAAGTAACGAACTGTCATTTCGTTTCAAGGTTAGTAAGATAATCCGCTCCGACCATTCAGCGGGCTCGTCAAACTCACAATGAGTGTTATGATCACTTGGAACGGGCCAGCGACAATATTTTACAAACGGAAAAGATAATAATGTGTGATTACGTCATAAATGTTGAATTTTTTATGTGCTTGCCCCATGAAAAAAAATACTATTAATAATTGTATAACTAACTAACTAACCATCACGCCGTCTCCCCGAAAGGGTAGGCAGAAAGAATGGACTGTCACACTTTAACCGATGCGGCACTCCATCGGGAGACGCGGAGTGATGGGTTGCGAACCTCATCGCCACCAATAGGCATCTCCCGCGCACACTTCGATCGTCCAACATCCACAAAATAAATCTAAAACAAATAATATAAAATACAATGATATAAAATAAAAGAACAAAAAAATAAATAATTTAACACAAAATGTACTCTTTAGATGGTGCACATATTGTCTATTTAATTTATGTTCCAAGTATCCACCGTTTTTCTTAAATAAGCAGTAATTAGACACTTTACAAACTAACACCAGCAAGAACTTTAATATAACACTGAAGAAATTATTCAAATTGTCATTGGAACAATAATTGTAATAAATAATTTAATAATTGTATTGTCACGACAAACAAATATATTTTTTTATAATATACTATATATGACATACACAGATTAAAACGACCTTCGTGGCAGAGTGGTAAAAGCCCTAACTGCCATATCGAAGGTCCCGGGTTCGATTCCCGGCGACCGCAGTGTGATTGTCACACTGTCTTTGGTCTGGTGTAGAAATCACGTGACAATTAAATGACGATAGATTAGCTACCTGTCACATTTCACGAGAATCAATCTAACAGATTTAAAAAATACATGTAATATATAAAAATATTTCCACAATTTTCCGATGATGCCTATTGGTGGCGATGAGGTTCGCAACCCATCACACCGCGTCCCCTGCGGTGGCGAAAAAAGAAGGATGGAGTGCCGCATTGGATAAAATGTGGCATTCCATTCTTTCTGCCTACCCCTTCGAGAAGACGGCGTAATGGTTGGTTAGTAAGTTACAAACATATTGTATTACCCCTGTTGTACAATACAAATTTGATATTTTAATTTTAATTTCAAAACGCTCTTATTTGTATTCTGAGAAGTTGACCAAGAAGTTTTGGAATACTAACGGAAGATGAAAAGTCTATGTGAAAAATAAGTTTGCTCCGCATTATCCGACATTATTAAATTGGTTCTCTAGAATATATGAAAATATTATACCGTAATGATGTAAAGTAATAAATTCCCGAATTCAGCTGCGGAAATTACGAGATGAACACATAGAAAAAAAAAACACGTCCCAAAGCTCCAGCTTTTTTGTACTTTATATATCATTAATCTTGGCCAAGCCACTGTATGTAATTTCGCAATCAAGTGAGCTTTTGCAAAAAGCGGTATCAGGAATTAATGTTAGCTTCTGTGTAATAGCGTTCTAATTTTATAACTTTTACGGAAACACGGAAGAAATAGCCGAATGACGTGATTGGTGGTCATTAGTTTATGGTTCATTATTATTTAATTACATGAACAGTTATTATTTATCGTTCACCCTCAATCGACAAAATGCAATGTTGAACGGTTTGTGGTACTCACCCCTAAACTTATTACTAATGATTGGAATAATCTCCCTACATACCTTAGATGCATAAATCATCCTACAGATTTCACAGATCCGATATTTCATACCCAAGTAATTACCAAAGAGGTAATTTTCAAATCAAATCAAATCAGTTTATGAACTCAAAAGACATTACAAACAGCAAAATGTTTAAGGCATCTATTGAGTACAGGTAAAATATTATAAAAATACAACGTAATACCAAGAAGGCATTAGAGATGGTTCGACATTAGGAAGACAAGATACTTTCTAAAGTCAAGAGTATTTGTCTCCCGAACGTACCTTCACTAATATGAAAAACGTCGTTCTCCGAGGAGATCGCGTTCAGCAGACTTATTGCTCTTCTCACTGGTGTCACCAGAAGCAGATTGGTTCTGGTGGCCGGTAGGTAAAACAATTCCTTGCTGTCACTGACGGAGATATCTATCCGGAAAAAAAAGACCAACACCCTCTAGCACGGCCGAGTTCTCGAAATATCCCCTGATTCATTTAACCCTAGAAAGATAGTCTGCGTAAAATTCACGCATGCGTTTGCGAAATATTGCTCTCTCTTTCTAAATAGCGTGAATCCATAGCTGTGCGTTTAAGACATCTCATTCGTCGCTGAGAGCTGCCGTGTGGGGTACATGTCGATAAGGTAAGTGTCACCGATTTTGAAATATAACGAACGCGTGAGTCAAAATTACGCATGATTATCTTTTACGTGACTTTGATGATTTTGACTTATAATGATAGTTTTATTATTTTATGTCTCTGTAAGTATTTTATACCATAACTTATATTATAATTTTCTTTTTATAGATATTTAGGTAAAAATATAATTGAATGGGGAGTAGGAACTTGGACGAAGACCATATCCTGGCCACTCTTATGCAAAATGATGACGAGCTTCCCGGTGAGGATACCGATAGTGAAGTAGCGGACCACGAAAGTGAAGATGACGCCCAGAGCGACACAGAAGAAGCTTTTATTGATGAGGTACAAGGAGAACAGCCAACGCCAAGTGGAAGTGTAATCTTAGACGGGCAATTATGTATTATAATCAAACAAAAGAGTAGGAAGACAAATAGATGGCCAATGGCTTTCTTGTATGGAATGATAAACATTGCCTGTATAAACGCATATATAATTTACAGCCACAATGTTAACAACAAAGGAGAAAAGCCTCTAAGTCGCAAAAAAATTGTGAAAAATCTTAGCTTGGGTCTGTCTTCTTCGTTTATGCGTAGACGTTTAGCAGCACCTACTTTGAAGAGATATTTGCGAGATAATATCTTTAATATGTTGCCAAATAAAGTACCTGGTACATCGGAAAACAATACCGATGAGCCAGTAGCAAAAAAACGTATTTATTGTTCGTTTTGCCCTTCTAAAATAAGGCGAAAGGCAAATGCGTCCTGCAAAAAATGTAAAAAAAATATATGTTGTGAACATAACGTTGATATGTGCCAAAGCTGTTTGTAACTGATTTTTATATAACTATGTGTTCCTAATATATATATAAGATATGCTAATTGTTGCTTTTGTACTAAAAAAAGGCTGATTATTGTAGTAAAAAATAAGTTTTCGTATGAAAGAGTAAGTGTTAAAGAATTTCATTGATTTATAGAAGAAGTTTAAAGTTTTTGTTTTTTTTAAATAAATAAAGAAGTATAAGTAAATTATCTGTAATATTATTATTCTTATATATGTGTAAATAAATAATCACAAAAAAATTATTGAAATAAATTAATAAACCTCGACCTGCAGCTAATTAAAACACATGCGTCAATTTTACGCATGACTATCTTTTCCGTACTACACAATATGATTATCTTTCTAGGGTTAAAGAAATGGGTAATGAGATGCCCATCTATTCGAAACTGTAAAGAATTGGTTCCGAGCATTCCTAAAAGAAATGCCGTGGAATAGACCCACGGATAACTACCATAATCTCTCATGTAGAGATACCTCAGTTTTTTCTGAACCCTCTACATGGATTATTAGATTTAAAACACGTCTTAATACGCCCCTAAGGTTAATACATCACAAAAACGACGCTTTAAAAATTAGAATATATAATATATGGAAAAATAGACTTCAGGGTTATTTTTTATTTTTAAGATACTTTTGAGCTTTCTCTTACACTAATTTTTCATCTTTTAATTTGCCATTTCTTCAAAATTTGTCATCATTTAATGTTGTGGATACACATTTGAATGAACATTATAGATATCACTTTGAATTTGAATATTTTATTCAAAACATTTAATTTTCACAGTTTTTTTGTTTCGGTTTCGGGCCACTGACGGCGTAAGGTAAAAATTTAGGATAGGAACAGCTGTATTACAGTACAATTTATTAAGTTAATGAATTGTTGAATTATAGCATTGTTCGAAATTAATTTGTTAATAATGTTAAAGTATCATAATATTTCACCCAAAACAAGGGATTATCTAGTAAAACTATTTTAGATATCACAGAATTATTTTAACGGGTAAATTTAAAGATATTTGTAAATAATAACATCAGAAAAATATTGACATATAATTTTTTTTACTTCAGGAATTGGCGAATACCAAAATTAAAATAAAATATTATATTTATTTCTCTTTTTCTTTTTCATATACTTTGTTTATGCAACACTTATATTAAAAAAATAAAATTACATAGACATGCTTTGGACAACCAGTCCTTCTTCAGTGATACATATTATAAAGATACAAATTTAAAATATGTATCACTGAAGAAGGACTGGTTGTTCGAAACATGTCTATGTAATTTTATTTTTTTAATATAAATTATTTATATACAAAGTATATAAAATAAAAAGAGAAATAAAGCATAACAACACAAAGTATGGCGAATATAGAAGAAAATATTATATTTGAATCGTGTTTTTCAGAAGAAGCATACATCCAGTAATCTCAACTTTACAGGACGGACAAAAGACTGTTTGGTACAAAATTTTCGTGCAATATATATATTTTTTTCAATATTCAATATATACAAATTATATAAAAAAAAAAGAGAAATAAAGCATCATAACAACACAAAGTATGGCGAATATAGAAGAAAATATTATATTTGAATCGTGTTTTTCAGAAGAAGCATACATTCAGTAACCTAAACTTTACAGGACGGACAAAAAACTGTTTGGTACAAAATTTTCCTGCAATATATATTTTTTTTTCAATACACATTTGTCATAGGGAGTAAAATAGACTAATAGAATAATAGTTTATTGAAAAATATATATATATTATATTATATATTGTAGGAAAATTTTGTACCAGACAGTTTTTTGTCCGTCCTGTAAAGTTGAGGTTAATGGATGTGTGCTACTTCTGAATAACACGATTCATTTACTATTATTATTATTATTTTGTGGAATCGCTCTTTAAATCATAAAAGCACAAGCCGAATCGATGTAAAGGACATAGCTATCATACTGATTCTCGTGACATGTGATAGGTAGATAATATATCGCCTTTTTGTTTTCACATTAATTATTCACCAGACCAAAGGCAGTGTGATAATCATACTGTCATCGCTGGGAATCGAACCCTACTACCTTATTGACTTACTGTTGTATTATATTCTTACATCGGTATCCCAAACTAATATCATGTTCAAGTGAAAACAACGAAAACCTTAAGAGTAAAATCAGGAAATAGATTGTCAATTTCGAACGCGAAAAAATCGAATATAAGTTTCTTTGATCGCGCCTCAATCGCTCCCAAAAGATTCATGAATTGGACATAGTACGGGAAATGAATAAGAATAAAGTGTCCTTGGGATTACTTTGGCCGGAGTTGGAAGGAGCGATGCCGTTCCGAGTGATTGGGAGTAAGATATTTCTCTTCTCGCGAACTTTAAAAGACCCACCAGATTGCCACTCGCGGGGCAGGCGCCATGAAATGGCAACTTTGAAATAGCTCTTCGGGCACCAACGAAAATATCCGGAATTGAATCATGTAGATTTTTCTACCTCACAAATCGATTCCAGCGAGAGTTCAATCAACATGCATTTTGAATCATATTTTCTGATTTTCTCGTATACTCGTACATGAAATTACTTATATACCATAATATACACCAAATGTGGTTTGGACATATGGAAAGAATGAATGAAGAAAGAATGGTAAAAAATTATATGTTAATGACGTAAATGGAACCAGAAATAGAGAAACGTGGCACGATCAAATAAATCAAATATTGAATGTCGGCCATGTGAGAAATCGACGCGCGTGCATGACACGATGTATGAATGTTGAGGAAGCGAGAGAAATATCTCAGGAAAGAAAAGTGTGGCAGTCCATTCTTTCTGCCTACCCCTTCGGGGAGACGGCGTGATGGTTAGCTAGTTAGTTAGTTACACCAAATGTGCTTTTCCTAACAAACACTACAAATGATGTAACTTATCCATTATTTTTGATCAAATCATAAAAATAAAAAAATTAACAAAATGTGCACAATGTGTGTATCTGAAACTCCATTTTAAATATTAATTATTAAAAATAGATTTTCAGATATTCTCTAACTAACTAACCATCACGCCGTCTCCCCGGAGGGGTTGGCAGAAATAATGGAACGCCACATTGTTCTGTATTGACATACTTCTCTCGTTTCCTCTACATTCATACATCTTGTCATGCACGCACGTCGATTTCTCCGACTCCTCACGTGGCCGGCATTTCATATTTGATTGATTTGATCGTGCCACGTTTTCCTCGGCCTTCCTCTATTTCTAGCTCCGTTTACACCGTTTACATATACCTTCTCTACCATTCTGTCTTCACTCATTCTTTCCATGTATCCAAACCATCTTAATAACCCTTTCATTATTTTGTCCATAACACTTTTATTCGCACCACATTCACTTCTACTTGCATTTGACACTCTATCATATACAGATTTGCAACACATTCGTCATAGAGATCTCATTTCTACTGCATTTATTCTACTTACATCCTTCTTTTGCTAGTTCCATGCTTCACTTCCATACATCAGGGTGAGCACAAGAACACCAATATGCACTGCCATCTTAGCTTTTTTGGATAGGCTTTTGTTTGCGAGTATATTCTTAGATATTGTCGAATCAATAAATAATACTACCAGATTACTACTTCACATTAGTTCTATATGCAAATACATCATACCTTCAGTAAGTACATAATTGTGTTATTAAAACAAAAATTGCGGAAAAGAGGCTGAAAAAGTTGTTATCCTAGTAAAAGATAAGTATACTCGTATAAGAGTTTTCAAAATCCTGTGAAATAAAAGGGTAACCATTTGTAAGAATTATTTTTCTTTCCTTAAATTAGCTTTCTTTTGTTCTGGATTAGGGGTCACGTTTTATTACTTGTTTTTAGTGTACCCCATCCGAACAAATGCAAAAAGAAAAGTCAAATTTCATTAAAATTTGCTAATTAAGGACTTGTGTTTTTAACGCTGTTTTGTAAATAGGTAGGAAATGGTACGAAATAACGTAAACAAAGACAGTAAGCGGGGACAACTTATATATAAATATATTTACGTCATTTTATAGGTATTGAAAAATGATTTAACTATTAACTGAATAACCATATAAAAGGTAGGCAGATAAAAGGTAAGAAGATAGGCAGAAAGAAAATACCAATATATTGTTCTCTCCTGACATACTTCTCTCTATTTCTCAACAAGCAAACATCATGTCATACACGCAGCTGATTTCTCCGACTCATCACGTAGCCGAAATTTATTATTTGATTTGTTTGATCATGCCACATTTTCCTCTGTCTTCCTCTGTATATTTTCGTTTAAGTTGTTTACATATACTTTCTCTAGCATTATTTCTTCATTCATTATTTCTTTGTGTCTTAAACATCTTTATGTGTGTCTTAAACATCTTAAACATCATAATGAGTTTTCTACTCATGGGAATACAATGTAACTATTGTATGTTTATAAATAAATAAATAAATGATCCTTTTATTATTTTGTTCATAACACATTCGCACTACATTCACTTCTTATATTATATTTCCATTTGACACTTTGCACGCTTAATAGTAAACTGATCGATTATGGTTTAAGTCATAATTGAGTTAACATTAGACAGAGGCTTGTGTTAACGCTATCCGTCGTTTCGCGTTAAAATAAAGTCAAAATTCCGCCAATTGACCTCTATTACACTATATCGGTCTCTTTCATTCATACGTGTTTTTCGACTGTTTTTGTTAAAACACCGACTTTTGTCAGATTGAGTAAACTTTGCTTATTTTGAGTTTAGCCAGTGTTATATTAAGCGTGCGACTTAATCGTATATAGATTTATCGCACATTCGTCTCAGAAATCTTATATCTACTACTATACTATTATATAATAATGTTTTCGTTAGAATGTTCGTTTTGCTTGAATATTTCTGCAGTACGCATAACATGCGATTACCATATACTCGTATGATATTAGTTAACAAACGCAATCTCTTTATGTCGATTATTGAAGTTTTATATAACTTGTTTCTTCAATCTACTAAAACCTCATTTAAAGTTTCACAAAAAAATATAGCGGCGATAAAAGTAATAAAAGAAAACCAGACACCATTACCAGACAAACGATCCTCGAATATAAGAATCATGTTTTTTTATAATAGAGAATTTTGAGTAACCTTATGACAGCTTTAAGCTAAAGATATGATATAATTTAATATAATATATGTACGAAAAAACCAATGTAATCATCATTATTGAATAATTTAAAATGGTAAATATTTAACAAATAAAAAAACTGTAATTTATTTTGACATTTAATGGAAGGAGAATATTAAGTATTGTATCATCCATAATTGATACGAAATAAATTCATAATGAAAACGTCCGTTTTCTTGAAGTTTTATTGTTATTTATAGGAATGATATGTTTTGCCTTACTAAGGCAATAATAAATGTTTTAATATTGTGGCGTTTGATGATGTCTTTAAAATGTAATATGTTGACATATATAATAATATCAAATGTTTTTACATTTGATAATGCCTTAGAAAAGCGAAACATTCTTATAAAATATAATAAAACATCTATAAAACAGACGTTTTCATTTGTGTTAATTATTTATTATGGACTCTAACATCATTGTCCATGAAACAATAAAAAATTAAAATCCATTATAAACATTTTTATGAAAAAATATATTACACACGAATTTTCAGCGGTGACCTCTGCCATTATCGATTATTATAAATATCTGAATCATGTTGTTTATAAGATTTTTATAAATGGAATCACATTTTATTATGATTTAGAATTTTATTATTCTTAAAATATTTGCTAAGTAATTCCAGGAAATGTAATCCAATACGTGTAAAAGTGAATTGTTTTGGTCAATTTGATTGTTGCCGCACTTTATAATAGTTAATTGTGACACGTAATACGTTTGTGCTGTT
The DNA here is from genome assembly GCA_022606425.2 of Lepidostoma basale. Lineage (NCBI taxonomy): Eukaryota > Metazoa > Arthropoda > Insecta > Trichoptera > Lepidostomatidae > Lepidostoma > Lepidostoma basale. Next base: position 139,000 of record JAHDVF020000863.1, on the reverse strand, counting down.
TTGATGTCAAAATTATACAAGTTTTTTCGTTTATATAAAGAATTTTGACAGGTGTAAAAATAAATTTTTCATTTGTTCCAATGACAATTTGAATAATTTCTTCAATATTCTTTTAAAGTTCTTGCTGGTGTTGGTTGGTTTTAAGTGTCTAATTACTGCCAAATAAAAAAAAGTGGATACGTGGAACATTAATTAAATCATATAACAGCTCATTTAAAAAATCGGTGGATACGTGTAACATAAATTAAATAAACACAAAAGTCCGGATCGTCCATGTCAACATGTGCAACATCGGAATAACATTATGTGTTATTACATTATGTGCTAAATTAAAAAAACGGTGGATTCGTGGAACATAAATTAAATAGACAAATGTGCACCATCTAAAAATAACATTTTGTATTAAATTATTTTTATTTGGTTATTTTATTTTATATCATTGTATTTTATATTATTTGTTTTAGATTTATTTTGTGGATGTTGGAAGATCGAAGTGTGCGCGGGAGATGCCTATTGGTGGCGATGAGGTTCGCAACCCATCACACCGCGTCTCCCGCGGGGCGAAAAGAGAAGGATGGATTGCCGCATCAGTAAAAGTGTGACAGTCCATTCTTTCTGCCTACCCTTTCGGGGAGACGGCGTGATGGTTAGTTAGTTAGTTTGTAATCCAATATTTTTCGGTCTTACATATTAATTACTGTTTACATTGTTATCATTGTCATAAAATTTGAGTTCCAAGAATCACTTTCCAATATTTCTGGACCTACCCAAATAATTATTTGTTAAAAATGTATAAAGTCACATCAGTTTTCGTTAATTACCATATTCTGCTTCATTTACTAGTTTTCTAGTATATAAACAAAAAGGAGTTTAAGTTTCATCACATTTGATTATGCCTTAGAAGGGCGAAACATGTCATACATTAATATTATAGTAAAACTCTTTAAAAACTATCGTTTTTTCATACATATTAATAATTTAATATGGAGATTTACATCATTGTTCAAGAAACAGTAAAAATGATTTAGATGATTTTTCTGAAGAAAATACAAGTTATATCAAAACAAGTCAGTCCATGAAACAGTTAATCAAAGAAGACAAAACGAATGATGAGTCATAATTCAAAGGTTATTGCTACTAACACTGGCTACTATGCGTGTTATTGCAATTTAAAACGTTGTTAAAACATCCAACAAACCATAGAGCGGGGTTGAATACTCGGCTAATCAAATCAGATCCTGGGACCGCCTCCTTCATTTGTGGTCCTTGGGCGGCCTCGTCCGCACAAGACACTCCACTTGTCACTTCCTCCCAATTGTCGTGCCCTGCGTGTATCATGGCGCACAGTACCATACACGGGCCAATCAAGCTAACGATAGCAGCGCGGCCCGGCGGCGTGAGAACCGAGAAAGGAAACAACAAAAACGAAACTACGTAACTCGCGAAATCGCTGCTTTTATTAAATTTGGAACACACAAAGAATCAAACTGATACATTTTTACTAATGCTTGATTATCGGTTTATATTGTTCATTTTAGTACGTCACTTGTTTTCGTCAATTTCAATTCATTTGCTGTCCCATCGACAACGTATTATTTTTAGAAAATTATCGCATATCAACGTTTCAATGATTATAATTTTGTTTACAGTGAAATATTTTACACTTACTGAACACATGTATTAACTAATATAATATATACTAATCAACTTGTTTTGAATGTTTTGTTTTTATTAATGTATTATTTTAACAACATGTATTATATTATTTTGTATCGATACGTGTGATAAAGTTAGTTAACTGATTATTATTCAAGAAATTATTCACTGATATTGTGATGAATTTCACTTAAATGTTCTGTGTTATCTCTGTATGTGTGTGGTACACAGCGTTGCACACGATATCTCCGTACTAAATATATCCGCAAGTCAGCGGGAGAAAGTCTCCGAGATCACGTCCGTAAGCACAGTTACACGCTCGCCGGAAAGACGTCAGCGGAAAACACAGCTCGCGCTCCTTTTGTAGCCGGAAAAACTCGCGCAATTACTCGGGAGACGAGCTCACGTCCTTACTGGGAGACGGCGGGACATATTGTCAATTCATGCTGCAGCGTCACGTGGCTCAAAGCGAAATACGTTAGGACGCACCGTCGTTTGCCTGTCAAATCACAAGGCGAGTCTCGGCTTTTTCTTTGCGATGAATATAAATAACGTGCCGAATCCGGCAGATACTCTTGCCCTTTGATCCCTTAAAGCGAAAGAATTCCGGTGACGTATGAATACCTGAAGATAAAAGGACGATCTTAAGTTATTTAACAGACTGACTTCGAGAATAGAAAAATCCTTAATGATCATTTATTATTCGCAAACTCACCTCTCATATACTCATTATAAATAAATGAAAAGCATTCCATGAATCAATTTCTGCCGAAAATTTGTCTGTTATGATTCCAGGTCTTTGCGGCTCAAACATGACTAAGGGATGGATTAACGAAAGGGGAGGCCAACCAGCGGACCAAAATAAATTACATATTATATTAAAATTGTCAACGTTCGTGGCAGAGTGGTAAGAGCTCTGACATCCATACTGGTCCCGGGTTCGATTCCCGGCAATGGCGGTGTGATTATCACACTGTCTTTGGTCTGATGCAGAATTCACGTGACAATAAAATGGCGATAGATTGGGTACCTATCACATGTCATGAAAATCAATTTAATAGCTTAAATAAATTGTATACAGTAATTGGGTTCAAACGACCTGTTGTATACAAGAAAAAAAATCAGTAATAATAAAAATAAAAGTATCAATTTTTTTAAATATATAATGTATATAAAAATGTCAACTGTAATCAATTTAAATTCTATTGTATTGAAAGCAAAACTCTTTTTAATAACTTTCATATCAATATTAAAATTCATTAAATTTTACATGATTTTTAAAAATGGTTTTTCGTATAGATTCATGTTAACCACCCCTGCTCTGTATGGTTATAAAGGAGTCAGATAATAACAGTGTCACCAGTCTGTCAATTCCAGCGAGCCTGGGCGAAACCGGTCGCTGACGAAATAAAAACAAAAGTGGAAGAAGATGTCGACATTTGATAATGCCTTAGAAGGGCGAAACATGTCATTCCATAAAATAAAATAAAATTTCTACAAAACTGATATTTTCATTTGTATTAATTTTTAATATGAAGTTTTACATCATTGTTCAAGAAAAAATAAATAAATCGTTTTATTTATAATATTCATTATCTTAGAATATTTTTCATCTCAAATAATAATTAAATAGAACGTTGTTTATTGTTTGTAACTACTTCCATTTAATGTCTGTATTTCGACATTTTTATCTTATTATCTTCGTCTTCTTATCCGCTTATTATATTTATTGTCTTTATACGACATCGCTGCCAAAACAAAGACAATGAGTAGGTAGTTAATAAAAAACATATTATTTAAATATGTTAAATTTTATTTTAATTTGTTAATTTGTTTGTAAAAAGTATAAAAAGGCGTTTAAAAATATTAATAACACAATCAATCAATCCTTATTAATCCAACATTAAAGGTCGGACATGTTAGAAGTCGAAAGAATCGACGAGCATGTATGACCCGCTGTATGAATTTGGAGGAAGCTAGAGAGGTATGTCAGGATAGAGAATTGTGTCAGTTCGGCTTGATGGTTTTTGTTGTTGTTGTCAACAAACACGTCAATTTTCATGAATAAGTTTCACAGAAGTGACAAGTTTCGCGTTGCTAGTTCATTGTCAAAAATGATGTTTTGCATAACAGATTGCACATTATTTACAATATTACTTTAATAAATTATAATAAGAGTAACCTAATTAATTTACTCACATTATTATCTGCATCAATTCTAATTATCACAAGTATTATGTACAGAGTTTAAATATATATCCACTTTGCTTGAAGTCTAAAATCACTATGGTATGTGCGGAGATGAACCTGCCTATACACAGATATGTAAATTTGCGATAGACTATTAATGGATCCGCTTCCAATGTAGTACGTACAATAGTCAATTTTCATAAAATACTCAAAGTGCTGAACCTTCCCGAGGTCCCCCCTGTGAGTAGAGCTATGGAAAGACTTTAAGAGATATGCAATACAGCTTTCCAATACCACAAGCTCGAAACCAATCGGCACAAAAACGGCGGCCAAACGTCCCTGGACCTCTTGGCCTTGGCAAGAAAGGCTCCTCTTGGAGGGGCTATGAAAAAAAAAATTTTTGCCGCCATACGCAAAGTAAAGTAAGTAATAAAATACTCCATAAATAAATCTAATCTTCATAGATGGCGCTGGTCTGTAAATTGAAACTAACGTGTGAATTGTGGTGTTGCATATTAACATATATACAACTTCCAAAAAATTATCTGACATGGTGGTCAAAGAAAGGTAGAATGGGGAATGTTTTATTACATAAAACGTGCTCTTAACCCAACCAATGCCAGGTCATAGTCCTGTAAACACCTCAATCGCCATATTCTGTTTCCAATTTGCATCTTCGTCTCTATTGAGATACAATTAATCCTTGAAAATTTTAGTAAGGATCACCGATGGATGTTGTTAATAACTAACTAACTAACCATCACGCCGTTTCTCCGGACAATGGACTGCCACACTATTCTATCCTGACACAACTCTCGCGACCCTTCTATATTCATACTTTGTGACATGTACGGTCGTTGATTGTTCTTACTTCGAACATCGTCACCTTTCAGTAATTTATCAATAATAATGTTTGATAAACTAATTATCCACATAATTTCATAAAATATCATATAAACCAAGCCGAAAAGTCATAAAAGATAAAGTTGTTTTTATCAGAATAAGAGAAAAATGTATATTTTTTTTCGTATGATTAACCAATTCAAACCAGTTTTCTTATTTTATCAAGTCTGTTAAAATACAATTTTATGATCAAATTCACAAACAAAATATTTTTTTTTAATTATTATTGTATGCTTCTTATGTAACATTATAAAACATTACTTCAGAAAATAAATATTTGAAAATGTATGATTGTAAAATCTCTTAAATATTTGCTGACGTCACTAAATACATTGATGATATTTTATTCATATAGTATTACCACAAATCACTTGTACTCGCCTAGATATTCAGAAAATAAAGACTCGCCTAGATATCGAGAATAAGTAGTTTATGTAATCATAGTACCATCGGTGACTGTTTATAAAGACCCCAAAAATAGATTGGCTTTCAATGTGCATCATCATCATCAGTGGCGCTACAGGCCACTGAGAGCCCCTTTCTTCTATAAAAAAAATAGACACTCTCCCAGTCATCTCCCGCATTCTCCAATCTACAACAAGATTCTAGATCCTTCTTTTTCTCTAATCCTCATCTACCTAAGTTTGGATATTTCCATACATCATCTCACGTCGCGTCGGGTGTCCATGAATGTTTTTTCGAATTCAGTTTTTTTCCGTTAACTGGAAATGTCCCAACTAACTTTTTACTTTCCCCCTAGATATAACATTACCTAAATGTTCCAGCTAAGGTTTTCCATGGTTTGCTCAGCTGTAAGGTGAATGTCGGAATATATAATATATAGTTAGACCATGGACCCCAGAGCTTGACCTGGGTAGAATTGAAAGAAAATACTCCGTATTCACAGAGTGGTTCAGATATGTTCTTCAATACCTTTCATTCAAAAACCAGTAGCGCATTTATGTCTCCCTTGCTAAGCACTTAGTATTCTGCATCAAAACTGGTCACAGTAATGTTTTATGCATTTGTCACATTGCAAAGGCAAAATAATATTAAGCAAGAATCAAATCGTTGCTGTTTATATACCCGAATGAAATAAATACAGTACTTGTGTAGTTTAATACATTATTGGCAACAATTGTGTAACATGTCCTTCCCATAAAATACATTATAAAATAACTTCTAGAAAACAGGCGTATTCTTCTTCTTCTTCTTCTTCCTTATTGTAGACCTATGTGGTATGTTCTCTAGAGTGTTGCTCCTCCTGTGAGGTAGATTCCCAGCTGTCCCTTCCATCTTTTAGGAGGTCTTCCACGAGGACGAGTCCCATGAGGTTGATTATGCAATGCAATATAGGGGGGTCTGGTGGTGTCCATTCTTTGAACATGACCGTACCAGTCCCTTTTTCGCTGTCTGCTCCATCTTATAATATCCTCAACCTCACATATCTCTCTTATTCTGGTGTTCCTCACGCGATCCCTCAGTGTCTTGCCTGCAATCGTCCTCAGTGTCTTCATTTCGGAAGTCATCAAAACTTGTTTGGTCCTGACTGTGTCTGCCCTTGCTTCGACGCCATATGTTATTATTGGTCGCCATATGTTGGTTGGTATATTACAGGCATATTCGTTTGTATTAATTCGGTAATGTGGATTTTACAACAGCAATGAATATGTTAATATTCCTATGAATTTAAATGTATTATATTCCGTATTCTCGTGTATTCACTGTCTTGCGTGATTTTGTGTAGAAGATATCATGTGTGTTTCACAGACAGACAATGTATGTCAGGCTGCTCGTTAGTATGCAATCAACAACGTTAACCCTTCACCATCACGCCCAAATGTTTGCATATGGCAGTTGTAACAGATTGCTTCTAAATCTTAGCTTAGACTGAGTTACATAATAACGATTATATCATACAAGCTTCATGTTTAATTTGAACGCTGTAGATACTCGTATGCTTATATGGTAGAACAACTGATTAACGGATAGAGTCATATAATTCATTAAAGAATCTGTTCCTATAGTGAAAATAGTAAATAACAAACAAAAACTATTCAGAATTTCTTCTACATTCGCCATAACTTTGTGTTGCAGATGATTAATGTTTTTTTTATATATAATTTGTAGACAACACACATATTATTGAAAAAAAAAAAACTGTTTCGGACACACAAGCTCTTCATCAGTGATATTATATAAATACTACAAATATATATATTTTTTTAATTTGCGAATATGGGCACTTTTGACAGATAATAAATTAATAATATCACTCATGAAAGGCTTGTGTGTCTGAAACATGTTTGGTTTTTAATTTATATTTTTTTAATAAAGTGTGCGTTGTATACAAATTATATAAAAAAAATGAACAATAAACTATTCAATTTATCTATTTATTTAGGGCAGCGGTCGGGGAACCGGGGTAAATTACCCCAAACGGGGTAAAAATGTTTTTTTTGGGGTAATAAGGGAATTTTTTAGTTTGCTATTTTATAAACGTGTTAGTATTTTTACAAACTTAAACAATTCAGGTGTGTGCGTAAGAAGTAAGAGACTTATTGTATCAAACATGAAGCAACATCATTTCCCCAAAAACTGAAAAGGAGACCTGAAAACCTGAATTTTTGTTTGACCCAATTTGAGAATTTTATTTTGTTTGTCTATTACATACTTACTATTTTCATGTAATTTTTTTTTATTTTCCGTGTAAATTAATTCAATAAATAATGTTTATTTAAAATACATACGATGATTGTCTTCCTTTCAAAATGGGGGGAGGGGGTAGTATCAAAAACAAACGTATATCTTATATGAACAACAAAAACCTTTTTTTACTGTGGAAGAGAAAACGTTTACCACTAAGATTATTTAAAAAAATATATTTTTAGAACATAAAGTATTGTATACTCACGAGTATTATGAAATTTAACGTTTTTAAATGTGTGCTCATATTTTCAATTTAACAAGTCTGAGCCATAGCAATGCGTGGCCGGGTACAGTTTGTTATTATAAAGTAGTTTAGGTAATAATATATTTTATATGTTTGTTGTGTTTTTTAGGTAACACCGTGTGGTCTGGGTAACTCCTTCTCGACCGACGTTTCGGAGATCGTTGCAGTCTCCATCTTCAGGGTAAGTCTCCATCTTCAGTCTCCATCTTCATTACCCTGAAGATGGAGACTGCAACGATCTCCGAAACGTCGGTCGAGAAGGAGTTACCCAGACCACACGGTGTTACCCAAAAACACAACAAACATATTGCTGCCAACCGTGAAAATCTACGCAATTACTCAATATTTTTTATTTTAAATTAAATTATTATGTTTCTTTAGAAGTTTGCTTAGTTCAAGACACTGGATGGTTACAACATAATGAGGACCGTATATTTCGGACTAAATATTTCTCCCTTAAGAAATACTAAGAGTCCCGAACGCTATCACACCTCGACTAAAATTTCGCTGGATATTAACGCGCTTCGGGCTAATTTGTTAAGTACTTATTTGGAAGTGCCCGGGCCATTGAGTGGCGCGACAAACAGTTCTGCCGCCGCAGCAGAGACCACATTAATAGTACAGCCCTGTTAATGCTGAAGTTAACCATCCCGCGGGACCGAAGCACGAAACTGCTGAAAGGTCAACTTAACTCAGAGGGGCATACATTCCCGCAAACTGTTGGCCTAAAACATTTCAGTCCACTCTCGAACGGGTTTCAATGGAAGAAACTTTCGCTAATAGTGACTGACAAGCAGCGCTAATTGTATGGTTCTCCTCGTGTGTAACTATATCAAATAAATAATATGTACGATTACATGTGCTGTTTAATTTAAAAAAACTTTACTTTTATATTATTAAATATTGAAAAAAAAATTATACAAAATTTCTTTATTGTTATATATTTATTGTGCTTCCACTTGTGTTTATCGTCGACTGGTTTCGGCATCAAAATTTATTTGGTTTATATCCAAAAAAGCTAGAATGGCAGTGCACAATGGTGTTCTTCTACCGACCTAAGGGTAAGCATGGAACTGGCAAAATAAGGATAAAAGTATAATAAATGCAGTGAAAATTAGATCTCTTAGACGAATGTGTGGATACTCTGTGTATGATAGAGTGTCGAATGAAAATATTAGGTCCTTACATATGAAATTGGCGTTTTGTATGGGAGGAACATAAAGTTGATTTTTTTTTAATATAGTATATTTATTTAATCAAAGTATGTACCATTGCTATCTATGCACTTTTGCCATCTCATAGGTAGTTCATCGATCTAAACCGATCCAAACTCACAAGTAACTTTTTTGGAGTCAATTTTCGGGGGCAAGGTTTGGCTGGTTCGGCAGGGTTCAGCCATTGCGATGAGCGCTTCCGATTATCATACAGGATCCACTTTTCATCACAGGTAATGATTCGATTCAAAATCCCTTCATTATTGTGCCGGTTGAGTAATGCAACGCAGCAGTCAACGCGCGTTTGTTGATTTGCTTCACTCAATTCGTGAGGTACCCACCTTTCAAGCTTTTTCACCTTCCCAATTTGCTTCAAGTGGATTAAAACAGTTTTATCACTAACACCGCAGCCTGCAGCTAACTCGGACGTGGTTTGCGATGGATCCTTTTCCACAATAGTCTTCAATTCTTCATTATCAACTTCGGTCTCCGGCCGTCCACGGGGCTTGTTCTGCAGGTCGAAATTTCCAGAACGAACCAGTTGGAACCAAAAACGCACTGTGTTTTCTTTTGCGGCACCGTCGCCATACACATCATTAATCCTTGGAGCCGTTTCTGCAGCACTGGTGCCTCGGTGGAACTCGTACTCGTAAATAACGCGATATTTTTAAGTTTTCCATTTTGTAAACTGAGTGACGCAAAGAAAAAAAACAATTGAGGAAAAAACAAATGAATTATAATTTTCGAAACACAAATACTTGAGTAAATAGCTGTATAAATTTGAATTTGGAATTCCTAACCAAAGGAAAGATATTTGAGATCAAAGTTGCCAGTTCGGCAAAACGCCAATTTCATATGTAAGGACCTAATATAAGAAGTGAATGCGGTGCGAATGATGGCGTTATGAAAAAAATAATGAAAGGATCATTAAGATGGTTTGGACATATGGAAAGAATGAATGAAGAAAGAATGGTAAAAAAATATAAATGTTAACGATGTAAATGGAACCAGAAATAGAGGAAGACCGAGGAAAACGTGGCACGATCAAATAAATCAAATATTAAATGTCGGCCATGTGAGGAGTCAGAGAAATCGACGCGCGTGCATGGCACGATGTATGAATGTTGGGGAAGCGAGAGAAATATGGCAGGAGACGGCGTGATGGTTAGTTAGTTTTCTTTATAATAAATTATAGTGGTGGGGGTTAAACCTTTTTTTTAAAATGATTCTATATAATGTAAATTTATTGTGTTTTGGGTTAGTTTATATAATTAAAAAGCAATTACTAGGGTGGCTAATTCTCGGAATGATTTTATATAATGTAAATTTTTGTTTGGTTTGGTTAAATTTAAATATTTAAAATGTCTTGTGGCCCGGTAACTGGTGTCTGGAAATTTTTATATTGTTATGCTTGCAGTGTAAACCTTATTTTTTATATTACCTTTTAAAAACTATGTTTTAAAGGTTTAATCATGTTCAGTCATCAAGGGGTTCAATGTCTAGTAGGAGCCGCAGTGATTTACATCTGTGCTGTAGGATGTAAGTCTATAAAATGCTGCGTAACGCTCTCTTGCATAACACCAGCAAAACTACTAGCTAGTCCTACTCGGTAGTGTCCTCGTCACGAACCCCGGGCAATGTGGCTTCACTCTGGCAGAGGAGTCATAGCAGGTAACGAGAGGATGGAAGGCGAGTTTCTGGCGCCTTAAAACCAGATTACCGCATCTAAGAGAAGGTAGCCCCAACAGAAAATCCACCAGCGAAGGCTATGGGAAACCACTCTGGTTATATATTTTCCCATAAAATCACTATGGAGAGGAGTTTACCGCCAACGAGTGATCGCCAACGTCGGGGAGATCTGACAGGGCACTTTAAGAAGAAGAATCATGTTCGAAGTCGGAAGAATTGACGTGCGTGTATGACTCGTTGTATGAATGCGGAGGAAACTAGAGAGGTGTGTCAGTTTGTTGTTATTGTTGTTAACTATACTTGGTTAAAATCAGTGTTTATTTATCCCGAACTGTATTATCAGCCTACGCTAAGAACAGATGAGACAGTGCAATCAAAGCGTTTGGTTGTTAGCAATGTGTCCATTTTGAACTAAATGAAATAATTGGATTTTTCAAACTGATTTTATCGGGTAGAACTTTATGGCATAATCCAATTACAGCGATTTGATTTTATGTAAAATTAAGTTTCATATAAATAAATAGTAAAAAATATATCGAAGTCCATTGTTTTGGCCGAAACAATATGATACTTCAATATTATTAACTGTTATAATATCAACACTGTTATAATATCTTCTTTTTTCATTAACAGTTGTTTGTATTGTTCGTACAACTCAGAGTAATGGGGGGTCACCATATATTATTCTCGCGGACGAGGCCAAAATTATCCTTAGGATTTTGGGCTCAAAATCAGCGTCTAGGTCTCCTCCCCATATATCAAGGCTGGCCTTTTAAGCGTTTTATATTTGCGATATATTTTTTTAAATATATTGCTGCGAAGCCTGGACTCCGAAAGTGAATGTAATGAACCGGTTGGAAGCGTTCGAGATGTGAATATACCGCATAATGCTCCGAATACCGTAGACCGATAGGGTCAGCAATGCAGATGTACTGCAGATAGCCAAAGCCAATAGAGAGCTGTTGTCAAATGTGAAAATTAGAAAGGTCTCATATTTGGGTCATGTGCCAAGAGGAGAAAAGTATCACCACCTTCGACTGATATTAATGGGTAAAGTGGAGGGACGTCGGGAAGTTGATAGAAGGCAGCTGTCCTGGCTACAGAACATCAAAGAGTGGACAGGAATAACAAGAGTTCAGAACCTGTTCCAAGTGGCGCAGGATAGAGATGCCTTTGCTGTAGTGATCGCCAACGTTGGGGGGACCTGACACGGCGCCAAAAGAAGAAGAAGAATATATTGGTGGACTTTTTTGTTTGCTGAGATGGTGATATTTTTATTTCGTCACTTATTCTGTTCTCACAAATTATCGCTATACGGTACACAAATTCATTGTCTCTTTTAATTCGAGATAAAACATTTTGACGAAACTTCGCTTCCATGAATTGATATCTGTTTGTTTTAAATATAAATTACTCAAACATGTTGTATTCGCATGTCTACCGAAGAGTAAAGAGTTTGCCTTCAAAGCTCCTACCCCCGCGAAAATCGTGTCACTGAGTTCTGTATTTTTACTCGCCGAAACAAAACATTTTCCGATACACGCTGTTGAACGACTTTCCCATTTTCACGACTGTTGCTCACATTACATGTCAATAGCTTCGTGTTTATATTCGGAACGAATCATAAATCAAATATATTTGTACGTATTTTGTGTTTAATGCGAAAGCTGTTTCGCATTTCACTACTAAGCCTCAATTCGAATGGGATTATTGGGATTATTATTTTGTGATTATCCTTGTCGCCATGGTTACCTCCTTTGATTGAGAATACGCACACATATATCGAACACGGGATTATCTGATATAAGGGAATCGGGTTGAAGTGGTTTCTGAAATTTGTAAACGTTTTGGTAAACCTAAATATACATCCGAAAAGGTATTCGTTTACCAAATGTTAAGGAACTGTCCCGGAAGCAGAACATTAATCATACAACTTGTATTATCTTTGATTAAGATTGTTTGGATTTTTAAGATTGGTTTATTGTTTATGTACACACAGAGAAAAAAGCACAAACATATCTTTATGGGTTCTAAGAATATAATTAATTTGAAATTAGAATTTTAAACACTGTTTAAATATTTCCTTTTATATTCACCATTTCTGTGTATTGCAGATTCATAATTAAACAATATATATTTTTTCTTTTTAATGTCTGTTGAAACTGACCACATTCATGATAAAATTTACAATATTTTAACAACACTGTTACAGGGCTCCTGTGACCCGAAACATGTCGGAGTTGATGTGTAATTTTTAATTTTATTTGTATTTATAAATGAAAGTGTTGTCTTGTCTTGGATATTGTATTCTCGAGAGTACCAGCCCGAAGGCTATTGCTCCCCCACATGTTGGAAATTTCCTTCATGGAGATTAAGTTTGATATTGTTGGATGGTGAGGGGAGGGTTACCTGCAGGATGTAGTGGGTTGTGTTCGACATTTGGACCTGACTACCCGGGTAGGGAGTAGTGTGGAGGGGTTGGGAATGACTTTGGAAAGGGCAAGAGGTCTTGGATGGAGACCGAGGGACGGTGACAGGGAGTGACCATGGGTGGGGGCCGTTTGGTCTTGGATATGGAACCAAGTGGGACAAGAGTGGCCTTGGGCGTGGGGCGGTGGACCGATATGGCAATGGAGTTGAAATACAGGATGGGATAAGGATGGTGGAAAGGAAAAGGTTAGGCATGAAGCGTTGGAGCTGTTTTGCTCGTTATACGAATTACTCGTTATGAGAGGTTCTACTGTATAATAAAGTTTTTTTCTGATCTATCAGAAAACAGAAATTGCTAAATGTTTTCTATGTACTCATATCTCTACACATATCACATGTTTTTAAAAAAAATATTTTTGTACGTATCTTTATTCCATACAAATGATTTATGTTTAAGAATATTTGTATACTACGTAAAATATTAAATTATTTTTCTCTAATTTTATTCTGCTCCTTATATTTTGTCTTATGTTTTATTGGGTAATTTATATTGTTATTCCAACGTTGAATACCTTCGAAACAAGTAGGAACAATTACTCTTAAGTAAGGAAAAACATTGTTTTCATTGATAAAACTCATAATTTATTTTGTGTTAGAAACTATCAGCACAATCAAATCAATTTTCTAAAATAACATAATTGTCTTGTGTACATAATTGTTTTTTTTATATCATTCCCAAAAATCGGCGACGACCTATTTTTTTCAGCTCAACAGCGACATGCGGTCAGTAGAATTCGGCGGCGACCATATATTTTTATTTCCTTTGGGAAAATTGAATTTCCGTTTTTTCGGTCGCTGCCGAATTTCACTGGTCGGAAGTCTCTGTTGAGCAAAAAAAAAATGAAAAAATTCTACTAACCGGAAGTCGCTGATTAGTTACAAAAAAAGGTCGCCAACGATAAATATCCATTATAATTTATTACGTAACTTTCATAGTAATACAAATTCGTCACATTTTTTAAATGAATTTGTAAAAAAAAATCATTTTTACAAAAGTAGGGGGTCTGGACAAAATAAAAAAAATCAGCAAGGGGTCTACAGGACAAAAAAGTTTGGGAACCACTGATCTTGAGCAAGAAAGACGCAGAGCAGATAAGCTAATTATAGTTTGATAGAAAGTTGCTAATGGATTGAAATGATTTGATCCAACTGCAATACTCTACAAGGTTCATTTCAAGGATCCTAGTTCTATATTCCCAGAGGCATAAAGTTTACGTTCATGCGCAAAGTATCTATAATTTATTTTACCGTACCATCGTGACAAGTTGGTTTATTACTTAAATTTTATTAGAAAAACATTGTATCTACAAAAGCATACAGCTTTATTTAAAATAACTTACATAATACTAACAGTAAAAAAATTATGATTTAAATAAGTTAAAACACTTCCTTAATCTTTCTAAAATATTAAAATCGGTTAAAGAAATATCTTGGAAAATTTTCATTGCAGATATTTATAAAAAGATATATGAATAAAATAATTTTTGAGTATATTTTTACTGACATGTTTCAAAGGTTTTACGCTGTTATCATTAGGAGGGTGAATTAAACTCAAATGTGGAAAAAACAGTGTTTTAATTCACATTGAATTTCACAGTGCTTTTGCCTTGCAAAAGCTATACAAAAGCAAAAGTAATTAAGCGATTTGCTCGAAACTATTATATTACAGTAGAATAAATGGAATAAAACTATAACAACACATTTTTTATTGTTTACTGTTTCTTATGCCTTTGATTATATTTTTTCCGTGAATCTTTTAATTACTTCCATATGTATGAAGAAAGACAAACTCAAAAGTGAAATAATATGTGTTTGAATAAATATAATTGCAATTAGTATATTTATTTTCACTTATCACAGACATGTTCCGGTTATAACATAACCTTTTTCTATGTACAAAATGTTAACATTTTGAATATTGAAAAAGGTTAGGTTCAAACCAAAACATGTCTGTAATAAGTGAAATTAAGTTTTGTAATAATAAATGTAATTATATTTATTGAAATATAAATCCACGACACAAAGTAAAGGGGTATATAAATGGAGTAGTTATTAGGATTTGTGCACTATTATCGTCCTAAGTTTATCAAAAAATTACATAAATACCTACATTGATTTTAAATATAATATATAAAAATTCATGTTTTCAAAAACATAATGTTTCCAATTTAACTTTGAATGGAATATTCAATACTTATGCAAAAACAAATATTATAAATTCAAATAATATTTGGATGGATTGATGGTTGAACGTCATTCTAGGACAATTCACAGTTACAAACATCATTCGTGGCCGAGTGGTAAGTGCATTGACTGCCACCCTGAAGGTTCCGGGTTCGATTCGATTGCGAGGGCAGCGTGATTTTCACATTGTCTTTGATCTTGTATAGAATTCACGTGACAACAAAATGGCGATAGATTGACTACCTGTCACATGTCATGAGAATCACTATGATAGCTATAATACCCATTACATCGATTTGACTCATGCTGTCATGATGCAAAGAGCGGTTCAACAAAATAATAAAAATAATAATGATACGACCTAAGCCAAAGGGAAAAATAAGAACTTTAAAATTGTGTATATTTTAATTACGTTGGAAAATATCAAATTTAATAACTGAAATGTTAAGAAAGTAATGATTTTCCTCTGTAGTTTTAAATACAATAAATTCAATTCCCACCGTTATGCGAATTTTATATGGCAACTCTGAACAAAATCTCAGATAAGCCAAGATTAACCCCAGATTAATTTCCTTATAGCCAGTCCCCAGAGACATTTTGGTCAGCGCAGCTTTGTAATGGACCATAATATTCTTCAGACGGTATTTTACCCTCATTTTGTTACGTTTATTACTCCTTTGTTACTCAAGTGCAATATTATTTCACGATTTGTAACAATCAACGCATTTGTACCTGCTTCTTTTTGGTATTATGCTCCTAAAAATGTGATATCATATTAGAGTGTCTTCATTTGTTTTTTTAAATAATTCAAACGATCTGTGACACTCACACCTTTTTATCTATGGTAATTCAGCTGTACAATGTAACAGTTTCAACACCATACGTACCAACTAGCAGAACGCAGGCTTCATAGACTTTTCGTTTCAAGTTGATCGGTATTTTCCGTTCTTTAAGGATGTAACTCATGTTTCCGAAAGCTGCCCAGCTTAATCCAATTCTTCTTTTTAGCTCTGCGGTTTGGTTATCTCGGCCCAAATGAAACTGTTACAATGTCCAAACAAAGTGCCGAGAAACTACGAGTGACCCAAAGAGCCATGGAAAGAGCCACGTTAGGAATAAGCCTAAGAGACAGAGTCAGAAACGATACGGTGAGAGAAAAAACAAAGGTCACTGACATCATCCACCGGGTGTCAACTCTAAAATGACGAACTTGTTACTTTTATTTATTTGAATTACTCAGTCAAACTTTTTACTTTGTGGGCTATATAATTATGTATATAATATTGTATTAAAGGTGAGGAAACTATGAAAAATCTCAGATGTAAGGATTGCAACATGAGTCTAGCCAACGAGAAATTAAATTTAATTTACTGAAAAGTAAAATATCAAAACTTTTTTTATAAATATTTGATAAAAATAACTATAAACTGTAGACATTTGACATCAATTTACATTTAATTTATGACAGTGGATTGATTTCAGATTATTTGGCAACGTTTATAAAAACACGTGAAAAATTATTTCGACTTGATGATCTTCGTCCTGATCCTTATAAATTCTAACTAACTAACTAACTAACCATCACGCCGTCTCCCCGAAGGGGTAGGCAGAAAGAATGCACTGCCACACTTTTCTTTCCTGACATATTTCTCTCGCTTCCTTAACATTCATACATCGTGTAATGCACGCGCGTCGATTTCTTGACTCCTCACATGGCCGACATTCAATATTTGGTTTATTTGATCGTGCCACGTTTTCCTCGGTTTTCCTCTATTTCTGGTTCCATTTACATCATTAACATATAATTTTTTACCATTCTTTCTTCATTGATTCTTTCCATATGTCCAAACCATCTTCATAATGATGTAATAATGATCTTTTCATTATTTTGTTCATTCACTTCTTATATTTTCATTCGACACTCTATCATACACAGAGTATCCACACATTCGTCTAAGAGATCTCATTTCTACTGCATTTATTCTACTTTCATCCTTCTTTTGCCAGTTCCATGCTTCGCTTCCATACATAAGGGTCGGTAGAAGAACACCATTGTGCACTGCTATTCTAGCTTTTTTGGATAGGTTTTTGTTTGCGATGACAACTTTAAGTGCACCATTCACTTTGTTGCCTGCCCCAACCCTTCTTTCAATATCCCTCTCCACTCGCCCATCTCTTGTAAACATACTACCTAAATACACTTGCTACTTGCTACTACTTGCTCCAAATTTTCACCATTCACGCAAATGTTGCAGACTGTCATGGTTTCTTCCTTTTCAAAAATCATTACCTTGGAAATTAATTAAATTCACAAATATTATATTCAAAAAGATCTTTATTTTTCTTGCAAAATCTAAACATAAACAGGTGCATTAATCAAGCGTTATTTTAAGGTAATATTTCCTAACAAAACTCGTCATTTTGTTTACTCACAAAACTGAAGCTGGGAAGCGAATATTAAAGGGAGCCTAGGAAACGGTGCTTGGGTTCTACAGTAAACTTTGACAAACAGGCTTAAAAGCAAAATGCTGTCTGGGAAAAAAGAACAAACACGGCAGGGCAAAGGGGAATCTTAATTTTTCAAGTTCTACCTGCGTGCTACGTAAAGGAGAAACAGAGTTTAATTAGATTTCCAAACAAAACGGAATAGCTCCTTTGTCTCGCAGTCATGTTAATAAGATTAATTATATTAATTAAAAGTGAACACAAGAACACTATACTAAAGAGGTTAGCGTTTGTCAGAAAAAGCGGGGTACCCAGTAAGGTAAAGCAATTTTTATTAACTAACTAACCGTATGTTTTTTTTTATGATCTTAAAAAAATCCGTGTAACTCGTCTTTCTGGACCGACGTTTCGAAAATCAATGTAGTATCCATCTTCAGAGTAGTTATAAATGTGTGGTAAGAAATAAGTATGTGTAACTCATTCTACACCTCGTTACACGAATTTGGTCTAAAAAATCGATTATTTTAATCTCAAAGTCATCACTTCAAATATTAAAAACTAACTAACTAACTAAAGATGGTAACGTAGGTAGGCAGAAAGAATGGACTGCCACACTTTTCTTTCCTGACATATTTCTCTCGCTTCCTCAACATTCATATATCGTGTCATTCACGCTCGTCGATTTCTCTGACTCCTCACATGGCCGATATACAAATATTAATATTTCAACTGAAGCAAAGATGGAAGTACACAATGGACTGTCAACCCTTATTTTGTATGGAAGTGAAGCTTGGAGCGGCAAAAAATGATGAAAGTAGAATAAATGCCGTAGAAATGAGATCACTGGGAAAAATGTGCGGGAAAACGATATATGATAGAATACCGAACGACGAAGTAAGAATAAAAAGAAAGTAAGGCAGATGATTGCATCATAAGTATAATTAAAAAAGGATACCTGAGATGGTTTGGACATATAGAGGAGAGGAAAATGTTAAAAAAATGTTGTATACTAGCTGTATGAGTGGAAAGAGAAGCCGTAGAAGACTAAGGAAAGCATGGCATGACCAAATTAATCAAATACTGAAAGGCTGAAGTCGGAAAAATCGACGGACGTGCATGTCAAGATGTATAAATGTGGAGTTATCTAGAGAGGTAGGTCAAGACAGAGCGGTGCGCAAGACAGAATGGCGTGATGGTTAGTTAGTTAGTTAGTTTGTAAAAAATATATTGCTTCCTACTGTGAAAATCTACGCAATTACCTCACTAACTAACCGTCATGACATATTCTCAAAGTGATCAACAGAAACAATAGGTAGTCACGCCGAGTTTGACATAAACTCGTCCCCACCTCTTAATATAGTTCTGATATCAAATTAGATTTTTGGTACATTTTTTAAAACTTTCTAGCTACTTTATCTCGCTACATGTTTATCTCGACATATTTCAACATTACGCTATCTTCATATCATGTTAAGATAAATAAATGTATAATATATAAGGAGTTAACAACATAAGTACTGATCCTAATTTTGAAAATTTGGTTTGGTTCATGTGGTTCTCCTGTAAATTTTGAGATATTTCGTGTGCAAGTGAATTGTTTTGTTCAATTAACATGATAATTCGTAACCAATTGTAAAAATATAATATGTTTTTCTAAGAAACACTAAACTTTCTTCCACCTAAAGCACCTTTCTTATTATATAATGTATTTTAGTATTATTTAACTTCATAAGCATTTTGTATAATAAACTTATCAGTCATAAAATTCGGTAATTAATTCCAAGAAACACTTAGCAGTATTTCGGAGTTTTACCACATTATTGTTGTTAATAATCTATAAAGCCACATCAATTACCCTCATTACCGCACTATGCTTCATTAAATATGCATTATTTCTCTCAGGAATGTTGGATTTCAACACTCTTGAAACTCGTCGAATGATCTTTCTAGGTAAGCATTTTTTTAAACTACTATCCGGAGGTATTTACAATCCAGGAATACCAAGCGAACGAAATCTATACGTTCCTCATAGTTATAGCAGAGCAAGGGGGCATATATTATTTTATACCCCAAATTGCCGCACAGAGGCCCTTCGAAGTTCTCCTGTATTGAAAACGATTCGTCTTTAAAATGAGGTTGCAAAAGAGATAGACCTCTTTAGATGCAATTCTGGCGAATTCAGAATACTCTTACGATAACGGCAGCAAGGAAATAACTGGCATATTCCTATTCATAAGGTTCTATGTATATTTCCTTTGATATATTTTTTTCACCCTTTACATTGATTTGGCTCGCGCTGTAATGATGTAAGGAGTTTTTTCAACCCAATAATAATAATAATAATAATATACATAAAATCAGAGAGATTCGGAAGATGCAAAAAAATAAAAATACCCCAGATAAAGAATGTATGAAATTCATTATCATTGTTCAAGAAACATATTATCGGATTATTATTTCCAAAACACGTTATTATAATTATTTTATAAGGATTAATTGTATTTCAATAGAGACGAAGATGTAAATTGTTTTTTTGGGAACAGAACGTTATTATAAGTTTTCCTTGAACGTAATGGCTTTTGAAACTATAAGATATTAATAATAGAATTATAACATTGAATAATCTTGAAATTTTAGAAATTTAAAATAAAGAATGTAATTTAAATTAATTTAACTTCAAGTCCAATAATTGATTTATTTCCTTTGTTGCAAGATACATGATTTCAAGGTAAATGATTTTGACTCCAATTAGAACTAAAAAAATGTATAAATTTTTCAATATATTTATAACTCTTGATGGAAGTTCATTTTAAATAATTATTAAATAAAACGATGTTTTTTAACTACTTCCACTTTTGTCTTTATTTAGACAGCGACCGGTTTCGCCAGGCTCGCTGGCATCGACAGACTGGTAACACTATTGTAAACTTAGTCCTTTATATACATACAGATCAGGGGTGGTAAACATGATTCCATACAAAAATAATCTTCAAATATTTATGTAAAATTTTCTGAATTTAAATATTGGTATTACAGGTATTCTTGGAGGTTCGTATTTAATACAATTAAGGTTCGTATTTAATACAAATAAGCCAACGAGCCTGGCGAAACCGGTCGGTGTCTAAATAAAGACAAAAGTGGAAGTAGTTAAAAAACATCGTTTTATTTCATTAATATTTAACTACACTGATGAAGGACTTCTGCCTCCCGAAACATGTTTGTGTGAATATTTATTTTATAATTTTATTATAAATAAAAATACGTGTTGTTTACAAGTAAAAAAGATTGTCTTAATTATAACGTAGTACATTTATTAAACCCTATTGTTTATATAATTTTATGGAGTTTCTACAATTGTTACAAATAGTACTGAAGGTTTTCTTCAGTTAGATAAGAAAAACACTTGTGTGACTTTTTATGGTACTACAAATGTTTACTTTTCCGGAAAACACTTTTTTCCAGAAATAAGTTTCGCGACGTTTCTTCATTCGCTATCATTTGTTAAAGCGACAGTGACGGCTCACTGAAAACGTCTAATATGGCCATATAATTCTAAGAATAAGTGACCATTCTCTACAATTTCGGGAGGACTTTTTCCGAGTAAGCGCTTTAAGCTGCGAAAAAAGCACTTATTGGATTACAGTTAAGCCCATGGACACCCATTTTTACTATTATACTTCTATTCCCTCCTTTTTACCTGGACCATTTTTTTGTTAATACATAATATAAGTTTGTGGTAACATTATGTTAAATAAATGTTGAAATGATCATATGTATTTGTAATGTGATAAATATCCCATCAAAAAAAATTGTCAGAAAATTTTACATTTGATATATTATTGTAACACCTGATGATGTCAACATTGATTGATGAAACAGCCGTTGTAAAATAAATACAATTGTGGTATAAAACAAAGTTTTTTCATTAACAGTTATAAAATGTTAAAGTATCATAGTGTTTCGGCCAAAACAATGGACTAAAAGCAATTAATAAAATTATATTCTATTAACTTTTGTATAATCGCTTTGATGGATTTTTGCTTTTTTTTACATATAGCCAAATGCATCAAAGCATTTATCAAATTTTATTTATTTACTTCATTACATATTAATGTTAACGAAACATTAAATTTATGAAAAAATGATTCGATTTTTAAAACTTCCAGATTTACCTCACTGTTCACACATTCATATTAAATCAATCCATGTTTAAATTATGACAAATGTTTAATTTAATACTAAGAACATTTTATTCAGTACACAAATTTCGTTACTAAAATTACAAGAATCGTAATAAAATTAATGGTATGAGGGATATGTGTAGAATATAATTATCGTCTTGGGTTACGAAAATACTATAATTGGTTGAAAATCATCCCAACGAACGTCATATATGGAGAAAACGATAATTAAGTTTGTATATTCATTAGCATACAATAATATTTTAACTACGAAGCATCTCCTCGAATGATGTTAACATTTCCGAGCATGTAAATTGATAGTTTGTACATTGAATGATATATTAGTATCATGCGTATTGTTTAAATTCGTAGGATCTTTTAAAAAAATATGGACATAAAATTTGCTATCAACAGCGATCTGGTCATTGTGAATTCTAGTGGGGTTTTTTTTCATCAGTAAAAACGAAATATTCGTATAATATATTCTTACGTTTTATTATAATATATAATTAATACGCATTTCAGAAGTTTTATTTAATTTTATGAGAATGATATGTTGCGCCTTACAAATTCACATTAAACACGATCAAATGTTTTTATTCATGTAAAATTTCAATAATGCCTTATTAAAGCGAAACATGTCAGATACATATAATATAATAAAACTTCTAGAAAAAAGACATTTTCATTCATATAAATAATGAAATATGGAATGTTGCATCATTGTTAAAGAAACAAGAAATTTTAATTATAATTATTATTAAGTTGAATAGCTTTTTACATTTTTTAGAATATAAAACCAAATCTATGAATAGCTATTGTATTATCAAATCTATCGCCATTTAATTGGCACGTGAATTCGACGCCAGACCAATGTGCTAATTTCACGGCGACGACATTGTGAAAATCACACTGACATCGCCAGGAATCAAATCCGGGACCTTCGGTGGAACAGTCAACAGTATTTGTCTTCTGAACGTACTTTCACGAATATGAAAGACATCGATCTCTGAAGCGATCATGTTCAGCAGTTTGATTGCTCTCCCCACCGGCATCACCAGAGACAGGTTGGTTCTGCATGCTGGGAGATAAAACAGTCTGTGCTGACGCTGTCGAAGATAACCATCCGGAACATAAAGATGGATAGCCTCCAAGATGACTGAATTCTCAAAGAATTCCCTGATAAGTCTGAAGAAATGGGTAAGTGTGCACCCATCCCTTCTTATCTGTAAACTATTGGTCCCCAGCATGCCCAAGAGGAATGCAGTGAATGCAATGTAACATTTTTCTTAGTGTTCTAACATTCAGCTTCGTCAGGGTTACAAAAACTCTTGCGACTCTATCACGAAGGTCATCATATTGAACTTAAAGGCAAACCATGAATTAAAGTCTAAGGTGAAAAAACGTTAACGTTATTTTTGGACGAAATCATAGAAGAGGTAGCTAACTTGGGACTAGGTTATAAAAAGGGCAGTAAAACTGTGAACGTCATTTGCTATGCAGACGATGCCGCATTAATAGCAGAGTCTGAAGACCTGCAAAGAATGTTGTACTAATTCCACACATAATCACAAAGGCTAAATATGGCTATATCAGTCAATAAAACAAAAAGTCTCACTATATCTAGGCAACCTACAAGATGTAAGCAGACTGTTGATATACTTGTGGAGCAAGTAATGAGTTTCAGATATTTGGGAGTAGAGATCTGCAGCCAAAATGACCTTTAAACCGAAGTACGAGAAAAAGTCAGTAAAGCCTCTGCCGTGTCAGGATGCCTGAAGAATCTGGTCTGGAAGAACAAGCACATGCGTATCGACAGCAAGATCAGATTTATAAAACATGCGTGCGACCTATCATGACGTATGTTGTAGAGACGCGGGCCGACACTGTGCGAACCAAGGGACTACTAAGAACATCGGAGATGAAGGTCCTAAGATCAATTTCTGGAAAAACTCTCCGAGATCATGTCCGCAACGTAGACATAAGAAAAACTTGCGAAAAAGAGGATATCGTTCAGTGGAATAGATCCAGAAAAAGATACTGGAGGGACCATGTAGCCCAAATGGATGGTGACAGACTTGCATATACAGCCGCTTATGAAATCCCCTCCGGACACCGCCCACCTGGAAGACCGCCTAAGAGATGGAAGGACAGCTGGATCTCATCATCATACGAGACATGATTTCTGTGTCTGAGACATGATCTATTAAAAGAAGAAGAAGTTATTTTATTGCATCACGATTCGTAAATAATATTAAAACATAAATGGGTTTCACAACCACGAAAACAAGTAGTTATTTATAAACGTAATAACAAAAGCCATGCTGTGTTCTAGAAATAATTAATCGCTCGGCGAGCAACGCAATAATGCCAACAGGATGGTGGCACATTTGCTATTTCCGGAAAGGAAAATGCAGCCGATGTGATTACAAGTTAATGTCGCGCATAGCTGCCGGTGCCTCCGTCTACCCCAGAACCTTCCTATATAACTTCATTAATATTCTGCAAACATCCATTCGTTTCTTGAATGTACGGAATGTTAAATTATTCAGTGTTTTTCTGTATCAACGTCGATTAATGTAACAGGAGGTCTCGTCTACCCTCTATAGTTAAGTAAGTTGTACCATTCACAGCGGGCTGATATTTTCTAATATCATTCTACTGACATATTATCTAAACATAAATATCCGCGTCATCACGTATAAAAGGGATTTCAAGGATTTCACTTATTTTTATGTACTTCTAAAAAGTAAAAGAAGTTATACTTTTAAACATAACAACAACAAAAAACACTATCACTAATAAATTTTGTGACTATAAATGAACAAACTTTGATATTTGTATCACAGTTGTATTTTATTTTACGCGACAGCTGTTTCATCAACCAATGTTGACATCATCAGGTGTTACAATTATATAATTAACATAATGATTTACGACCTTCGTGGCCAAGTGGTAAGTGAATTGGCTGCCACCCTGATGGTTTCGGGTTCGATTCCGGGCAAGGGCAGTGTTATTGTCACACTGTCATAGGTCTGGTGTAGAAATCACGTGACAATAAAATGGCGATAGATTAGCTACCCATCACATGTCACGAGAATCACTATGATAGCTATAATACCCTTTACATCGATTTGGCTCATGCTGTCATGATTTTAGAGCGATTCAACAAAATGATAATTATATATGAAATGTCAAGTTTCGGCCAAAACAATGGACTATTTAATGAATTTTTCACTACATCATGTGGGAAAAAATAATGAATTGTTTATCATTGATGGCTTACTTCATCATTTATCTTCTAAAATCGTGATTTGTATCACTTCTTCTTTTTCTTCAAGTGCCCTGTCGGGTCCCCCCAACGTTGACGATCACCTCGGCGAACCTGTCCCTGTCCTGCGCTGCTCGGAACACCTCCTCCACAATTCGGATGCCAGTCCATTGCCTTATGTTTCGCCGCCAGGACATCTGTATCCTACCGGGCCCTCGGCGTCACTCAATTTTCCCCTCCAATATCAGTTGGAGAAAGTGGTACTTCTCCCATATGGAACATGACTCAGATGTGAAATCTTCCGAACCTTAATAATTGACAACAGCTCCCTGTCAACTCTAGCTCACCTCAGGACCTTGGTATTGGTAACCATGTCTGTCTTGGGAAATTCGAGCATTCGGCGATAGAGCCACATTTCAAATGCTTCCAGTCTGTTTATTGAGTTGACTTTGTATCACTCATATACATTAATTATATACTATTTTATAATATTTGGTAAAGATTATTAATTAAAATTATTCTTATAAAAAATACTCAACGCGCCAAAATCCCTTTAATTGAAAAAAATCAAACTCATAAAATATTTATTAAAAAACTTTCAGAAAATGAACACGTTTTCTTAAATGTTAAAAAAATGTATTTTATCTTTAATTGTGTGTATTATAGTTTCTTGAACAATTATATAAACTGAAACGATACAAATGATAATTAATAAGAATGAAAACTTCTGTTTTCTAGAAGTTTTATTATATTTTATGTGAATGACATGTTTCGCCTGTCTAATACATTATCAAATGCCTTAGACAGGCGAAATATTTCATTCACATAAAATATTATACAATAAAACTTTTAGAAAACAGACGTTTTTATTCATTTTAATCTTATCATAACTATTGCAGAATTTAAAGAGGTCATACGTTAAGCTAATTAAAGAAATTAATTGTTAATAATTTCGAGTTTTGTTAAAATGACATGTTTTTTTTAGTCGTAACCTAAGTAAACTCAAAAAAATGATTACAAGGGCATTAGAGCGGAAGAAGGTATAATGAACAAAATTATGAAAGGATCGCTGCGTTGGTTCGGACATATGGAACGCATGGATGGAGAAAGAATGGTTAAGAAAGTATACGTTAATGATGTAAATGGGGTACGAAGTCGAGGCAGACCGAGGAAAACATGGCATGACCAAATTAATCAAATTTTAAAGGTTGGTCATGTTAGAAGTCGGAGGAATCGACGTGCGTGTATGACTCGTTGTATGAATGTGGAGGAAGATAGAGAGGTTTGCCAGGATAGAGTAGTGTGGCGGTCCATTCTCTCTGCCTACCCCTGCGGGGAAACGGTGTGATGGTTTGTTTGTTTGTTTGTGATGGTTGCAGATTAGTTAATTAAGATGGATTGGCATTAGGCCAACCGCCTTGAGTGTATGCATAATGTAATATGATATCAAGAACATCAAAGCCTGACCACTCTCGGAGAAGACCGAATATTATGAACTCCATCCCATAGGACCGGTTAGCCCGCCCCTCTCGTGTGCCGACTATCACGGTCACTAAAATATTTACTGGAGAGAAAAGCCCAGTAGGCTATGAAACGCTTAGAAATATTTCGCAAAATGATACCTTCATTTTTTTCAAATCTTTATAAATGAAAACACTATTTGTCCACTTTTAAGTGGATTTTCTCAACATGATTCGAAGGCTTTACACCTTCATTATCGGGAGAACGGATTGTGAAGTTGTAAATCCATCTTAACTTATCGTGAAAAATATACTGAAAAATTGATTTTTTTTCTAATTAATTAAAAATCGTAATTATGGAATTCCACAGTGTTAACGCCATCAGTTTATCTACATTTTTTCAAATAATGGAACTGTCAGAAGAAGGATGAGATCAGAATTGATACGGTAGAGATGAGATCTTTTGGGCGTTTGTGTAATAAAACGATAATGATAGAATTTTAAATGCTGGTGTCAGGAAATTATTATAGATCGGAAAAAAAAATATTATGAACAAAATGATGAAAAAATAATTATGTTGTTTTGGATACATGGAACGCATGGATGAAGAAAGAATGGTTAAAATAATACATGTTAACGATGTGAAAGGACTACGGAGTCAAGGAAGACTGCGGCATGAATAAATTGACGTAATTTTATAGGACGGCTATGTAAGAAGTCGTTATAATCTATGTGCGTGTATGACATGCTATATGCAAAGGGAAACTTCCACACTACAAGACCGGAGTGGCATCCCAAGAAACATCGAAGTTGTTAATAGGAAACATAAAAAAGGGTATTTATAAAAATAAAACCTATTCGGAAAATTAAAACAAGATTAAATTTTATATGAAATCTACGTTGACAGATGTGCCGTACCAGAAAATTTTAGTGTAACAATTTTTCACGTTGGGACACTATTTCCAATTATTCTGTAATCGATTTTTGTGATTGCATCGTGTTCCAGTTTCCGCTTGGTTGTTACCGTAGCATATTGCATTTTTTACTTTGTATAAGATATTGAATAATTATTACGAGTGAAAGCGTCTGATTTCTAGAACTTTATTTTAGTTTACGGTACTGACATGTTTCGCCTTACTAAAGTTTTATTAAATGTCAACATCATTATACAAAAGACAATAAAAAAGATATTGAATTTATTTCAATTCAAGACTGTTTAATTTTTTATTTGATTATATAATATAGGTAAAAATCATAAAGGTGTCTTATGACAATATTCTGGCTGATCTGGCTATGTTGGCCGAATCGGACTGCTTCGAGCAAAAGGCGCAGGATCGATGAGCTTGAAGGAAAATTATCAAGGAGGCTAAAACTCTTCAAGAGTTTTATGGCCATAGGAAGTAAGTAGTATAGCACGTTCTTCGTCATTAACTCTGATTTAAATAAATTATTACATCGAGTTTGCTTTTAAAAGAATTTAACCGCTTTTCTACATTCATAGAGCGTGACATGCACGCTATTCGATTGTTCCGACTCTGAAGTGGCCTTCTTTCAGTAATTAGTTTAATTGGTCATGCCGTTTCTTCCTATGCCTTCTTCGACTTATTTTTCCATTTATACTAATTGTATATCTCGTTTTAAAGGTTCTTCCCTGATCCACTCGTTTGATATCCTTTCTTCATTTTATTTAAGACACATTCATCCGCCTTACATTCCATTCTTACTTCCACGTTCGGTATTCTATTATACTTTGTGACCTTATTAAGACAATTGTTTAATTTTGAATAAAATGTTTAACAATATAACTGACACCATCAAAGCAAAAGTTTCCTAAGAACCACAGAAACGAGGAACTCTCTAATTCATTGCGGGAACGAAACTCCGAGAAAGAGTGAGAAATTCTGAATTAAGGAAGACCTGCTATGTTGAAGATGTTGTGTGATGGAGATGAACGAGAAGACGTTACTAGAGAGTGTGGCGTAGTAAGCTTATAAGTGAAGCGACAAATAAATTACCAATGGGCAATCGGTCTTCAGGAAGACCACCCAAAAGATAACGAGACAGCTAGACGTCTACATCCCAGGAACTTCCTTCAAACAATAACAGGACACTCTGTTGAATCAAACAATAACATGACACTCTGGTGACACCGGTGGAAAAAGCAATAAATCTGCTGAACGCGGTCTCCTCGGAGATCGACGTCTTTCATATTAGTGAAAGTACGTTCAGGGGACAAATACTCTTGACTTTAGAAAGTATCTTATATTCCTAATATCGAACCATCACTAATGCGTTCCTGGTATTATGTTGTATGTGTATAATATTTTACCTGTACTCAATAGTTGCCTTAAACATGTATGCTGTTTATAATGTCTTTTGAGTAAATAAACTTATTTGATTTGATTTGATTTAATTTGATCTGACACAATCCTAATTAAAGTAGAAAAAGAACAATACAAAGCTTGCTGATAAAAAAATTAAAGCAGTAGCTTTACTTCTAAACTATTTCAAAGAATTTTGAGCATTTAATTGTCAACTTGTAGAACAATACCAGTCAACTTGTAGATATATGTGAAGCGCCAACGTGTTGAGTGCCAGTGTCTACAAAAAAACATCTCGCACAAAGCTTTCTGGCACCTCGCACATCAAGGGACTTTAATAAGATCCTCTCCTTTGTGCAGTATTTTTTCAGTACTAAAGCAAACCGTTTATTTTTTAAAACACGTATTCATTCTTTTCTCAAGTTGAGTAAAAATATATGAAAGATTCATTTCGTTTCGAATAAAAGCAAACATATTTGTTTTTTGAATTTATAATACGAACAATATTTATGTTTCAAATGTTAATATGACAGAGACTTAGATCTCTAATATTAATAATAATAATAAATTTAATGATTAATAGGGTGGCATTTTTATGAATTAATCAACTGAAGGGCGCTGTAGAAAACATTCCGTTTTATAGACGAGTTAAAAATAAACATATATAGTATGAAGGCTGCACCTATTGCATTCGATCAACATTTACATCAGGAAACGATAATATAAAAAAGATGTATTTATTGTTTCTTGAAAAATGATGTAAAACTCCATATTAAATAATTCATACGAATGAAAACGTCAGTTTTCTCGAAGTTTTATGACATGTCTCGCCCTTCTTAGGCATTATCAAATGTGACGAATTAGTTTACGCACACCGGATGGCGATTTTATTTTATATATAATACTTAGAATCACAAGTCACCTTGGAAAATGTAAAATCATTTGTAAACAATTTGTAAGAAGATGGTTTTCTTAGAAACACTTTATTTCGTCCTACCTAAAATAACTTACTTTTGTTTGTCTTTTTCTTTTTTATTTACTTTGTATATACAACACTAACTTTAAAAAAAATTTAATTATAATACATATTAGACATGTTTCGGACAACTGGTATTTCTTCAGTGATACATATTTAAAATATAATGAAATTGTTTACAAATATGATCAGTTTTGACAGATGTTATAAAGATTATTTTGGAACGTTTATGCTTTTGTAATAACAAATATTATGAATAATTTTAAAATTTAAAATAATAATTTAATGTTCTTATTAGGATTCAGGTAATTACTTACAACAAAGGAAATAAATCAAAGATTGGACTTGACGTTAAATTTATTTGATTATTTTAAATAATGTTTACTTCTAGAAAACTGACGTTTTCATTCGTATAAATTATAAAAATGTGTGTTTTCAGTCTCGATCTTAACTCTGACGGACTCTCAATGCACTTAAGCCCTGCTGAAAATTTTTCCAGGCTGAAGGGCCGGCTATTGCGAAGGCTCAGTAGCAAAGTTTGTGCGAGGACAGGGTTTTGGAACAGTCAATCTACCGATCGCAAAGGATTTTGCTGATAGCAATGTAATGTCTGGAATTCAGATTTTCGATTGATGTAGATTTCAGGTATATAAGCGGATACCATTTTACGCAACGCCTTAAAAAACATCCAACATAGCTTGTATTGTATCTTTTCTGAACATTTCAGCCAATGGAGCTCTTATATTCGTATAATAAATCTTCTGAAACAAAGATACCCTCACTCTTTTTCCCTCTAGGCTACATACAGAATTTCCTTTTTCCCGTAGACCCCCTAATAAATATTAAATATGCCTAAACCTTTTCGAATCAAATGTGTTTTTTACAGCTGACACGGTGGAACTCAATTATCAAAAAATTTGGTAGACCGTTTTAAAAAAGAAAAACATTAAACTTTTTATATTGCTTTCCATTATTTTAATATTGATACTTTTTTACGTGATTTTTTTAAATAAAATGCAATGACCAATTAATGACACACGTGTAAATAAAAATTATACCAGGAATACAAAGAACACAAAACAATGAACAATGAACAATGAACAAAAATGAACAAGAGCATAAACGGCTTAAATTTTATGTATATTAAATAAATGATATTTTAAGTCTTCATTAAAATAAACCCTTAAAGTGATTTATTAGACTGTGAATATATTTTTTTAATAGATTTAAGGCGTTAATACTGTGGAATTTAAAAATGACGATCGTCGGGATAAAATTTAATATTGTTTTAATAGTCTGGTAGTCTGTGTCTGAAACATGTTTGTGAAAGGTGAAAAAATGTTGTGAAAATACCATGTTTTCAAAAATTTATTCAATTGTGAATCCACAACACAAAATGATGGTGAATATTTCTATAAGAACCAAACTAAATTAGGGAATAACCAAAATTATGAAAAAATTAATAATTTAAGGCGTTAACACTGTGGAATTCCATAATGATATTTTTTTATAAATTAAAACACTGTTTTTTCAAAAGTGGAAAAAACAATGTTTTAATTCATAAAAAAATCAATACAAAAACCAAGGAACATAGGAATCAAAACTTCCATTCAAAAAATCCTTTCAAAATTTAACCAATTGATCTCGTAAGGTTATATCCCTGATACTTTGCCTAAGTCAACTAACACATTTCATATACTCGTATGTTTCTAAGTTCTTGTATTCATTTTGTAATCATTTTGGTTAGTTTATTTCGATCTTCCGATGATAAAGGTGTAAAACCATCGAAAAATGTCGAGAAAAATGAACTCAAAAGTGAAAAAATAGGGGTTTGATTCCAAAAATATTCGGCACTGTAAATATAATGTACCAGATTATTTTGGTTCTGTAATATTATTAGATGTTAAGCAGTTTTACAGATAAGATTCATAAAGAAATTATTCTTGTAAGCGAAATGATGAGAAAAGCTATTCGTTTTTAAGAAATTTGAATACTTCTAGTAAAGTTTTAAATTGTACATGCAAATTAGCTAACTATTTCGATCGATATGACTTTTACGCCTGCTGTAGAGAAAACATAAAATGTTATTACCTTTCTTAAAGATAAAACTTAATTGGAACCATTAGCCAGTATTCCCATCTAATAATAACCTAAAACACAATTCGGGGATACTTGAATATCCGATTCGATTATATTTGAATACGTGGATCACGCATTTAAACAGTGTGCTATATTTTACGGCCATAAGAGTCAAATTTAAAGCCCTTAAGCATACGAAATTTAAGGCTGAAAACATACACTTTCAGGCTAATTGTGTATTTCAAGCGTGCTATTTCACCCTCCATATTGCGGTTTCCGCTTAAGACTTTTCCATATGACTTAAGAAATTTTGTTTTCTTTTTCATTACCACAGCGCAAAAATATGAGTATCGACAAATTATAGAATTTTCAGGACAACGAACTCAGCTTTTATAATAGGATTATGGATTTTTTTGAGTACGAACTGTAATTTTGGAGGTGCTTTGAATAATTTAATAAATAAAAGTCCATGCTTAAACTACAACAAAAAATATGTTTAATTTATTATCAGAATGATAAATAATATTGAAATCCCTTGATGGAAGTTCATTAAATTAAAAATAAATAAAACGATGTTTTTTTACAGATAATTTCCACTTTTGTCTTTATTTCGACAGCAACCGGTTTCGACAGGCTCACTAGCACCATTCGCTGGTCGCTGTCGAAATAATGATAAACATTGAAGGAAAAATGTTTTATAAATAGTTATTAAAATTGAAAGTTTTTATTACGTTGAGGTGATAAAATAATGAATTTATAATTTATAATATAATACAGAAGGCATTAAATACTGTGATATTTCACAACGACGATTTATTTAATTTAATAAAAATAATTTCTTTTGACTTTTGAGTTGGTTTTTCTGACCTTTTTGAATGTTTACTTAGATAAAACCTTCCAAACATTTCGGCAAAAAAATTTGAAATGGAAAAATTGTGATTAATTATAATTTAATGTTTAAGTTTAATTAAAATCAAACCAGAATATTTGCAAAATACAATATACTGATATTATTGAACATAAAAAATCAATATCCGCAATAAAAATCTTTGTAGAATTCCGACAATGTGTTGGATTTTAAGGATTTGGATACCAGGGATTTCAATTAATGCTTTTAGAATGTAAAAATCTATCTCCAATGTAAACAAAAACATAATTTATGATTATAAAAAATGACCGTTTCATGTCCCGGATCGAACCCATATTTAAATCCCTTGAATCAGGAGCTAAGCGTTTTGTTCTCTTGACCAACAATCAAGTTTTCATTCCGATTGGACGAAATTCTGATGACGTTCATTCATATATACATATTCTTCAGTAAAACTAACATGCTTTTTCGATTCATGGGGGTGAAGAAAGGAAACCTAACAAAAGACAGTAGAAAATAATTTCTTTAATAATGCAATAGGCGGAACATCTTGTCGGGAGGTGTCTACGGCATCCTGCCACTAACTTGTTATTACCGCTAACGGATGAAAGTTACAGGTGTTTAGAGAATGAACTTTCTGGCTCTTATTAAGTAACGCCAGGATCGACAAAGAAATGGGAGCGGCCTCTATATTGTGTTATATTATACGTGTGATTGCGTCATAACCAAAAATATATATTGAATCACAGAACTATATAAAATCATGGATATAAGTTGGATAAAAATTATGAGTATTTGGGTTTGAAAAAATTTAACGAATTATGATAAAGTTATTGTATCGCATCGTTTTTACTTTCAATATTATAATTCCATCATTGAAGGAATGAAGTTTGTATCAATCTCTCGATAATGAAGGTATTACTTCTTCGATACTTGTCGACCAAAATTTACTCAAGTGTAAGAAAAGTGCTGTTATTTTTCACTGCACTTTCACTTTTGGGTTTATTTTCCTACACGTTTTTTGAAGGTTTTATAGCTTCATAATCGTGGGAACTATTAAAAAAAATATGTCACTCTCCCGATGACAAAGGTATAAAATCTTCAAAACACGGCGAGAAAAGTGAATATACAAAGATTAATACGAACGAAGACGTCTGTTTTCTAGAAGTTTTACAGTTTATGGGAATTATTAATTTCGCTTTTCTACTGTATTATCAAATCTCATTTAACAGATAATTTATTATGTCTTATAAAGACATAATAAATTATCTAAATTTGATTTTGTCAATTCATAAGAGTATTCATATGTTTCGCCTATCTAAAACATAATTAAATGTTTGATAATGCCTGAGACAGGTGAATCATGTCAATAATATAAAATAAAATGACACTTCTAGAAAACAAAGTTTTCATTCGTATTAATTACGCCAGATTATCTTTGTAGCTTTATTTGTAAAGAGCTCTACGCCCGGTTAACAAGGGTAGCAGCAAAAATTAATTCAATTTTTTTTACGAAATTCCGTTAAATAAACGATTTTTCTTTTTCTCTTGTTTATTAAGTTTTTTATATATTGAAATTAAGCATGAATTTCAAACGGCTGATGTAACTACTTGTTTCTTGCGTTTCATAGCGCGGAAAAGAACATTAAAGGCTTACAATAAATCTGGTTTTATTGAACAATGGCCATGTATGAAAATTTTACATTGGATTAAAAATATAAAAAGGGTCTAACTTGTATGCTTTTCACAACCTCGCTCGTTCTACCCTGACCTCCCGTTTTCTCCTTCCACCCTTCCGTACAAGGCTAATGGAAAACCGTTACCTTACGTAAAAGTCACGACATTCTTTTCAAATTTAGATTCAGTGTCACTACAGATTCGGATACGAAAGCTCAATAATTAAGTTATCCCCTCGTAAAGAGATGATTATCCCCGTTAGGTTAATTATGAATACATTTCATGAGTTTATTGTGCAGAACCTCATAAAATAAAATTAATACGATATTTAACAACAATAATACATAATAATAAAATTATAATGTAAAATTGTAGAAAAAACAATAAGCTGTATTTTATATTATTTATTTTAAACTTATAGATATAAAATAATAAAAGACTTTGCATTTATATTTGGTTAAACCACGGTATGGATAATTGATGCCAACTAGTTTCGCTTGGACCCAAGCTTCATCAAGGCAGTATAATAACTACATTTACATCAGAGGGCCCAATAATTAGTATTTATAAATATGGGAATATTATCAGTTATTATACTGCCCTGATGAAACTGGGGTCCAAGCAAAACTAGTTGGCATCAATTATAATAACCATACCGTGGTTGAATACAAAGAGTTTTATTATTTTATATCTATAAGTTTTAAATGTCTCACCACAAAGTGAGGGCTTCATACGAAAATTTTATCATTTTAAAACTGTAATATACTGTAAAAAAAATATTATTTACATTTAAAATAAAATAGAAATGAAAACACTGCACTCTGTTTTTCACCACTATGCGGTTATTTTAATTGCCGACCAGTTTCGCTTGTACCCAAGCTTCCTCAGGGCTTCGTAATAACAGGAAGAAAAAAAATTATATACTCTGGCATGAACAATTAATGTGAAATCAAATTACTTAAAATTTATTGTATGCAATGATAATTTTTAAAAGTAAGTTTACAAACAGCTACATTGTGTAAGTATAGTACATAGCGAGTGAACTAGATTTCGTATCAATCTAGAGATAAGACGAGTTTCAAGTCTTGTTCTCAACACAAGCACGTCTTAGCTTGCAAAATGTCTTCAGGGTTATGAGTAACGAAGGATATCCGATTATATCGACATTTTCACTGTATTCATTAACACTGTACAATAAAGTTATTAAATAAACGTAGTATCAATGCCCTTATCAAGAAAAGTTCAATTTTTAAATAAAGATTTTTATCAACCTTCGTGGGAGAGTGGCAAGAGCTATGAGTGCCACACCAAAGGTCCCGGGATGGATTCCCGTAGATATAATTCCCGATCAATATAATAAATAAAAACAAATTTATGTTAAAGTAATAAAGGCGGCGACTGAAAGAGTATGGGATATTCAAGGCGCTTTTATGACCGGAAGAGGATGTATGGATCAAATTTTTGCACTTCGAACGCTTGCGGAGAAGTTTATGGCCAAAAACCGCAAACTTTTCTGTGCGTTTGTCGATTTGCAAAAAGCCTATGATCGAGTGAACAGAGATAAACTGTGGTCAATCTTGTCCGAATACAGAGTGAGCACAAAACTGATACGGGCGGTTGCATTTCTCTACGAAAGGAGCACTGCCAGTGTTAGGGTAAATGGGGACATCACGCCTTGGTTTGATATCACGAAAGGTGTTAAGCAGGGC
This sequence comes from Lepidostoma basale, assembly GCA_022606425.2. Classification (NCBI taxonomy): domain Eukaryota; kingdom Metazoa; phylum Arthropoda; class Insecta; order Trichoptera; family Lepidostomatidae; genus Lepidostoma; species Lepidostoma basale. The sequence continues at coordinate 102,734 of JAHDVF020000863.1, read as the reverse complement.
TACGTGATGTCTTCATGGTTGTTCAATCTGTATATGGACAAGTGTATGAAAGATCTTAAAGGTATAAATGCTGGTGCTAAGATGAGTGATCTGTCTGTAAATTGTCTGCTTTACGCGGACGATGCCATTCTCGTGCGTTGATGCGATGCCGTTGGTGCGGGTAACAAAGTGAATGGAGCTTTAAAAATAGTTATTGGAAACAAGAATTTATCAATGAAAGCGAAAACGGCCGTTCACAATGGAGTTCTGGTCCCAACCCTAATGTATGGAAGCGAAGCATGGAACTGGCAGAAGAAGGATGAGAGCAGAATAAATGCGGTAGATATGAGGTCCCTAAGACGTATGTGTGGTAGAACGATATACGACAGAATCTCAAATGCTGATTTAAGAAAGGAATGTAGAGCGGAAGACGGTATTATGAACAAAATTATGAAAGAATCGCTGCGTTGGTTCGGACATGGAGAAAGAATAGTTATGAAAGTATACGTCAATGATGTAAATGGAGTACAGAGTCGAGGCAGACCGAAGAAAACATGCCATGACCAAATTCATCAAATTTTAAAGGTTGGTCATGTTAGAAGTCGGAGGAATTGACGTGCGTGTGTGACTCGTTGTATGAATGTGGAGGAATCTAGAAAGGTTTGCCAGGATAGAGTAGTGTGGCGGTCTATTCTCTCTGCCTACCCCTGCGGGGAAACGCCGTGATGTTTTTTTTTTGTTTTTTTGTTTGTTTGTTGTATGTATTGTATATAAAAATAGTAAAATAAAGTGAAATAATAAAAAGGAAAAGAAAAATAGTAAAATAAAATTAAATAATTAAAAAGAAAAATGAAAAAAATATACGAATAAAATCTCAGGGCCTAATTAGGATTATTCATTTCAAGTTTTTTTATAAATATTTCAAAAAGGTAAATCTTACAATTCTGCCGCGAAATTTTCGAAGCAAATTTTTCTTTTGAATCCATCATAACAAATTGAATAAAGCATTCAATAAAATCCCTAAGGAAATTTTATTATCTTATTTCTCCTCCCCCTTATTAATCCTTGAAAGTATTACTCAGCAACGCCGAATTTTTTCCTTTATTTAAAAAAAAATATATTTTGTGTATATGTTTAAATATACAAATATATTTTATTAATTTGTTTATGCCAAGTTTTCCTTGATCTCCCACGACTCCGTACTACATTCACATCGTTTACGTATACTTTAAAAATCATACTTTCATCATCTCTATATATAGGGTGGTTTTTTTAGAGGTTTCATTTTTAAACTGGCAACATTGTTTCTACAAACTGTCAATTTGACAGTTGACCTTTATGTAACAATGTGTATAAGGGTGTTTTTTTTAAGAAGTATACAAATTTAAAATGAAAAAAAAGAACACAATCAATTAATGATATTGGCTTTATTTAATAGACAATTTTATGCCATTATTGTTTATATATAATTTTGAGCATATGAGCGCCATGGCTAGCTCGAATAAAGCGCAATCGGGAAGTCCAATTTTGTAGGCACCTTTATTGATTAACTGGGTAAAATGGCAAAACGTACTGATTACAAATCAACTGTCAACTGTCAAATTGACAGTCTGTAGAAACAATGTTGTCAGTTTAAAAACCAAACCTCTTAAAAAATACATCTGAAAGAAAACATGGCACGATCAAATAAATTCACGTGTTTAAATTTACAAAATTCTAATTCAAATATTGAATGTTGGCCACGTGAGGAGTCGCAAAAATCGACGTGCGTGCATAACACGAGGAAACGAGAGAAGCATGTCAGAAAAGAAAAAAAATCAGTTTATTATTTCCGCCTATCCCTTCGGGGAAATGGCATGATGGTTAGTTAGTTCGAAAGTTTATTAGTTAACGTGAAAAAAATCGAATAGTGTGAAGGTCCGTTATTTCTGCCTACCCCTTCAAGGAAACGGTGTGATGGTTTGTTGTTATGGTGGTTGTGGTGTGTTATTACCGTTCTTGACGGTGTCCTCTAAGACAAACGTTTCGGGGATCGTTGCGGTTTTCATTATCAGTGTAAGTATTCGATAAATAATTGTTTAAACAATATAATGTCTTATATATTTACCATCAAAATGTTGTGTATCTACATTTTAATATTTTTTTGTAAAACATAGTATTTTTGCAACAATTTATTACACTCATAAATATGCTTCTATGTTTTTTAAATAAGAAGAATATCCGAATATACAATCCGAAACATATGCGCGAAAAGTGCAATTAATTTTGTGAAAAACAATGTTATTGAAGACATAGTTAAATTTGAAACAGTATTTATGAAAAATTTAATTTAAAAAGGGTATCTTTCAGTCATATTGATGAAAAATAGAAAATCATGGATTTATAATCTTTAGAAGTCTTAGACCCGGAAAGAAGGGAATTTTGCGCTTCGTTTTTTGCGAAGTTACATGTATTATGAAAACCTATTTCTTTCCATTCATAATTAACTTTTCGTTAATCCACGCAAGTGTATTAATAAGTTTTCAATTAAAAAGTCTCTTAAACTTTTGAATTTCTCGGTCAAAATTTTGATATTCCGTTGGCGTGTTATAATTTGATAACAAAAGTTGAGAGGCCAGTCAATTTGTTAACTCATTTAACTTTTTGCTAAACCAGCTTTACTCTGGGGCAACGTTTAATTATTTACTCAATATTTCATTTATCAACGAGAGTAAGAAAAAATAAAGGACTTTTCCTTCTTACTTTGATGACGCTGAGAAGATGAAACGATAATTATGATTTTAAACATTTTTTATATACATATATATTTTGAAACGGCAGTGTAAAACACCATATTTTAATATTAATACGAATTAAAACGAATCAATGACATTCTCAACATATATTCCGGATTTACGACAGTTACAATAAGCATTTTGGGGATATTGATGTTTTCCACCTGAACCAGCGTGTTACAGAAAAGTTTCAGAAAAATAATCGGAGCAAAATTTCCGGCGTGGATGTGACCATATTCTTACATATTGTTAAATTCCTTCTTTTATTTTCACTATTATTATCATTTTCAACTCTTATTACTTTGTTGAACCTCAATTTGTCTTAGTTAAACTTCAATTTCGTTTCATACTGTCGTCTGTTAACTATTCTATTAATTTATATTTGTGGTAGCATGTATATGGCTTCACTTTATTATTTCTACGTGTTTTTTTTTATATATATGTTATTGATATCACTGTATGTTACCCTTAATAAATAAATAAATATAATAAAACTTCTGGAAAATAGACGTTTTCGTTTGTATTAATTATACAATAAATAAAACATTTTAAAATTTGTAATCACATAACATAATGGAAATTTTTTGTGCTTTAACTTTGCAATGGTATTTATATTTTAAGCCAAATAGTTTCGCATGTACTCAAGCTTCATCAGAGCAATATAAAAAAAGTATTTACCATTTCATTTTACATACTTATTTATTAAAAATTTCTAACCCCAAATATAGTGGTAAATATGAACGTTTCTTACCTTGAAACCATTCTCCAAACGTAATAAAAAACACACTATAATATATTATTTTTTATGTTAATTTGTATCCACAAATATATTATATTTATAATTTTATTATCAATATTTGTTTCTTTTGTTTTTAGTTTTTTTATATAACAATAACAAATCGTTTAATTAAATAGTTATTAATATATTAAACACAATCTTCATTGATCTCACATGTTTAATTCAATGTTATTGAAACCGGTTGTTTTTATGCACTATTTATTAAATATGGAGAGTTTTTAAACCAATTTATTTATATATTTATAATAATTCATAATCAAACTTCACATTAAAAAATCATAATTTATTTTAGAGAAAAACATCCTACAACATGGTAATAGATGTATGTTTAGTAGCGTACTAAAATGTCAGATGTTTCTTTCCGATATGATTATAATGTAGTATTAATTTCTATGCGCAAAGTTTATTAATTTCTATGCGCAATTCTCTGAAACAGGAAGCCCTATCACAATGACACATTATCATAGATAAGCTTACCACAATTAGACCTCATTATGGTATAAAACTTTTTTTTCTTTAAAATAAAAGCCAATATTGAATGTCGGCCACATGAGAAATATGAGAAATCGACGTGCGTGCTTGACAAGATGTATTAATGTTGAGGAATCGAGAAAAATGTACATTATTTCTGTCTACCCCTTCGGAAAGACGGCGTGATGGTTGTTTAGTAAGTTAAGTTAATCAAGATGACCTGTAATAAATAAGTCTTTCATAACGATTTAAGTTATAATTATTATTTTGGGAACTGTCATAAAAAAATATAATATTAAATCTTATATTAATACACTAATAATTTGCTTTTACGCCACTTTATTGGGCTTTATAAGTAGCTTATCAATTGCAATTTTATTGGCACGTGAATTCTACACCAGACTAAAGACAGTGTGACAATCACAATATCATCGCCGGGAATCGAACCAGGGATCTTCCGTATGGCTGTCAGAGCTGTTAATACTCTGCCACGATATTTTTGATAATGTCCTAGTATGAGCATAAATGCCACATAAATAAAATGAGATTAAACTATTGTAAAACGGAAGTTTTCATCAACATTAGTAAAGATCTTTTAGAAGATCTGAAATCTTGGCTTCTGATACAGGGTACTTTGGTTTAAAGCTGGACACGAAAATAATCCTTCTCCTAATGAGCTATTTGCTGCTCGTATTGTAAATTGAATAATAAATTCTATAACCATTAATGCAAATCCTTGGAATTAGTATATTTCATTTTTTAAATTGATAAATTTAACTAACTAACTATCCAACCATCACGCCGTCTCCCCGAAAGCGTAGGCAGAAAGAATGGACTGCCACACTTTAACCGATGCGGCACTCCATCCATATCTTTTCGCCCCCGCGAGAGACGCGATGTGATGGGTTGCGAACCTCATCGCCACTTTGATAAAAAAAAATTGATCAATTTATTTAGAGTTATTTTATTCGTGTAATCACTAGATTATTATGTTTTATAGTGCTTGATAAAATAGCCTGTCACATGCGTATGTAATGTATCTCTTACAGTTATATTTTATTACATTTAAATACAAGTTGCTGTATCACGTTTAAACACGCTATCACTAAGTGAATATTACTTCGTAAATGAAACACTTTCTGCCTTATATTTTCCCTGCTGTACACACTTCATAACACTTAATTAATTAAAAAGGTTGTAATTAAGAACACGAAAAGCCTTATTTAATTACTTAAAAAGCGCCATTCAATACAAATATTTGACATTAACTGAAAATCCCCCCAGGCTATGATACCATGGAAACAATATTTAATACAAAATTCATTTTGAATTTTAACTCAAAACATCTGAAAATTAAAGACATTCAAAAACATTCTGGAATTCCAATTAATTTTTTATATGTACAAGTTTTCCTTTTAACATCAAAAGTAAGTAAGTACAAATGAGTTTCACTATTTAACATTATACACTATATGATATAATTAACGTTACAAATATTCTTAATTGACTATTATATATATATAGCAATGTACTCTTAAATTAACTTGAAAAAAAATTACACGCAAGTGTTTGAATTATTTTTTTCTAAATTATATAATATGTCGCTTTTACAACAAATTCTAATTAATAAAAATACATGGCCGTTCACAATGGATTTTTCGTACCAACCCTGATGTATGGAAGTGGAGCATGAAACTGGCAGAAAATCGATAATAGCAGAATAAATGCGGTAATGGTGAGATACCTTAGATGTATGTGGAGTTAAAGGATATACGACAGAATCTTATATGCTGTTATAAGAAAGGAATGTTGAGCGGAAGAAAGTATTATGATCAAAATCATGAAAGGATCGCTGCGATGGTCTATATGGACGCATGGATGAATAAAGAATAGTTAAGAGAGTATACGTGGAGTAGTCGTGGAAGATCGGGGAATACTTGGCATAACCAAATTAATTAATTTCTAAAGGTCGGCCACGTTAGAATCGAATTAAAATTAGAAGAATCGACGTACGTGTATGACTTGCTGTATGAATGTGGAGGAGGCTAGAAGGGTGTGTCAAGATCGAGTAGTTTGGCCGTCTATTCTCTTTCCCTACCCCTTCAGGGAAACATTTGTTTTGTTTTTGTTGTTGTGTATAGTGAATCTGTTTTATTTAATCATGTAAGCCTTAATCCCATAGTATATTTCCATTAAAATGTTAATTTTATGACGCTCACTTCGCCATTTCTGCTTACATGGCGTTAAGTTAAGTTGAGTCTATTGGCCTATGAATATCTAAGGAGCCGGTAAACACATGCAGCTGCTTCGATTTTTTTCGCTTTTCAAGCAATGTCTTCCTTAGTCATTGATTGCAAATATTGCAAATAAAATAAATCGATTAACATAAGCTTTTGAATATAAATAACGTCAACAAGTTGATATAATATTTTGAATGTATTATATACAAATACTTGAAGACGAATACTGTATTTTACCAATTTCGGGTTATCAATTCAAGGATTAATTGTATCTCAATAGAGACGAAGATGCAAATTGGAAACAGAATATGGTGATCGAGGGCATCCTTGATCACCATATTCTGATAACCCGCAATGGGTAAAATCCAGTATTCGTCTACAAGTATTTTTATACATTCAAAATGTTGTAAAAACAAAAACTGGTCCAAGTTATAGCATATAAATTGGAGTGACATCGCCAGGCGTTAACTAGCAATACGTTAATGGCGGTAGCCTTTCACATTGCGTTGGTAAAAAGATCTTCTGCTAAATGCTTAAATTCAACTTTATAGATGGCGCTAGTGTGTAAATTGAAACTAACATGTTAAGTTTGGTGTTACATATTAACATATATATATAACTTCCAAAAATTTGTCAGATATGGTGGTCGTAAGAAAGTGGAATTGGGAATGTTGTGTTATATAAAGCATGCGCTTAACCCAACCAATGACAGATCATAAGTCCTGTAAACACCTCGATCACCATATTCTGTTGAGTCAACAAGTTGAGCTGAAAATCAAGGTATATTTCTAAAAATAAATTCCTGTTCAGTTTATCAGAGAGAAATCTATAAACGTGTTGCTCGCCTTCCCTAACCACAACCAAAAATAAATAATTATTTTCAAAATGCCCGCTCTGCGGCAGTTTTCGTGCTTTTAGCTTAACAATGTTTCCCGCCATTTACGTCCATATGTATGTACTCGTATATAATACACCCCGATTGGCTTCCGCGGCAATGTGAACTTAACCAAATATAAAAATTTTAAATTATAAATATAAAATAAAATATTAAATATTAAATATAAAATCACTATATCTAGGCAACCTGCAAGATGTAAACTGACTGTTGATGATATACCTGTGGAGCAGGTGATGAGTTTCAGGTATTTGGGAGTGGAGATCTGCAGCCAAAGTGACCTTTATACCGAAGTACGTGAACAAGTCAGTAAAGCCTCTGCCGTGTCAGGATGCCTGAAGAATCTGGTCTGGAAAAACAAGCACATGCGTATCGACAGCAAGATCAGAATATACAAAACATGCGTGCGACCCATCATGACGTACGCTGTAGAGACGCGGGCTGACACTGTGCGAACCAAGGGACTACTTAGAACATCGGAGATGAAGGTCCTAAGATCAATTACTGGAAAAACCCTCCGAAATCGTGTCCGCAACGCAGACATAAGGAAAACCCGCGAAATAGAGGATATCGTTCAGTGGAGTAGATCCAGAAGAAGATACTGGAGGGACCATGTAGCCCGAATGGATGGTGACAGACTCGCATATACAGCCGCCTATGAAATCCCTTCCGGACACCGCCCACCTGGAAGACCGCCTAAGAGATGGAGGGACAGCTGGATCTCATCATCCGACGAGATATGATTTCTGTGTCACAGATCGTCAGATCTATCAAAAGAAGAAGAAGAAGAAGAAAAAGAAATATAAAATATTTTTAAATGTACGAAATTGTGTACATTGAAAAATATTGTAAACAAAGTGAAATAAAGTGGTGTTAAAATACTAAGTGCAGTTATATTTATTCAAATATGAATCCATAACAAAAAGTGAAGACGAATATAGAAGATTAATAATTAATTATTAATAATCAGATTCCTCTTTTACTCCTTTCTTCTTATGTAATTATAATTATGTCTTTTCAAATGTACGTTTTTTTATTACAATTTTATACAACATTTTGATTATATACAAATACTCGTAGACAAATACTGGATTTCAGGTTAGTCATTTTTAAGGATTAATTTTATCTCAATAGAGACGAAGATGTAAATTGTTATTTCATTTTTTTGGGAACAGAATATGGTGGTCAAGGCGTTTACAGGACTTATGACCTGTCATTGGTTGGGTTAAGTGATCGCTTTATGTAATACAACATTTCCTACTCCGCCCTTTTTACGACCACCACGTCTTACAATTTCTTGAAAGATGTATATATGCTAATATGTTGAGGAACACTTCACATATTTTTTATTCAATCTACACTAGCGCCATTTATTAAGATTAGGTGTAAGCATTAATGCAATGTGAAAGGCTACGCAATTATCTTACTTATGTTTTTATGTTATCATTATGTATTATATTAGGTCCTTACATATGAAATTGGCGTTTTGCCGTACTGGCAACTTTGATCTCAAATATCTTCTCTTTGGTTAGGAATTCCAAATTCAAATTTACACAGCTATTTACTCAAGTATTTGTGTTTCGAAAATTATAATTCATTTGTTTTTTCATCAATTGTTTTTTTTTTCTTTGCGTAGCTCAGTTTACAAAATGGAAAACTTAAAATATCGCGTTATTTACGAGTACGAGTTCCACCGTGGCACCAGCGGTGCAGAAACGGCGTTTTGGCGTTGGAACCAAAAACACAGTGCGTTTTTGGTTCCAACGTTTTCGTTCTGGAAATTTCAACCTGCAGAACAATCCCCGTGGACGGCCGGAGACCAAAGTTGATAATGAAGAATTGAAGGCTATTGTGGAAGCGGATCCATCGCAAACCACGTCCGAGTTAGCTGCAGGCTGCGGTGTTAGTGATAAAACTGTTTTAATCCACTTGAAGCAAATTGGGAAGGTGAAAAAGCTTGAAAGGTGGGTACCTCACGAATTGAGTGAAGCAAATCAACAAACGCACGTTGACTGCTGCATTGCATTACTCAACCGGCACAATAATGAAGGGATTTTGAATCGAATCATTACCTGTGATGAAAAGTGGATCCTGTATGATAATCGGAAGCGCTCATCGCAATGGCTGAACCCTGCCGAACCAGCCAAACCATGCCCAAGCGAAAATTGACTCCAAAAAAGTTACTTGTGAGCGTTTGGTGGACTAGTGCTGGTGTCGTTCACTACAGCTTTCTTAAATCTGGCCAGACGATTACGGCAGATGTCTATTGTCAGCAACTGCAAACCATGATGGAAAAGCTAGCTGCTAAACAACCGAGGCTGGTTAATCGCTCTAGGCCACTGCTGCTTCATGATAACGCTAGACCACACACTGCACAACAGACGGCTATCAAATTAGAAGAGCTTCAATTGGAATGTCTAAGACATCCACCGTACTCTCCGGGCCTTGCCCCAACAGATTACAATTTTTTTCGAAATTTGGATAACTTCTTGCAAGGGAAAAAATTCACCTCCGATGGGGCAGTCAACTTTATGTTCCTCCCATACAAAACGCCAATTTCATATGTAAGGACCTAATATTATTATTGTTTAATATTATTTATTCTTACTGATAAAAAAATAATGATTACAATTAGCCCAGGTTAATTTTTAAATTTAAATTATTGTATCGAATTTTAAATGACAAATCTTTCTTCGTTTATAATGTATGTAATTGTTTATAACTGGTGATCCAGTTTGTCGATGCCAGCGAGCCTGGCAAAACCGGTCGCTAAAGACAAAAGACAAAAGTGGAAGTAGTTAAAAAACATCGTTTTATTTAATTATTATTTAAAATGAACTTCCATCAAGAGATTTCAGTAAAATCGTTTGAATTTCTTTGTTTAATTTTTATTATAAATTTTTATTATATATTTAAGATGGAGTTTTTTTTTATATTTTGTGGAAAATAAACAAATTTTGTTTTCGATTTCCTGAGTGAATATAGAAGAAATTAATCAAAAGTCATAAATAAAGATGAAAAATAAAGCCTTATGTTTCACGGAGGGTTGAATATTGACAACTCAGTATTGTGATTGAGGGAGCGGTGAATAAGCTTTTGTGGGGGTTTCCCCTCACGCTCCGAATACAATCAATGACTGCAATACGAGAATCAGTCGACCAATAAACCAAAGAGCAATTGCAGCAATACTGCCTCGTATTAAACCCTTTCATCCACATTTGGCATATGCTGATTACTTCCGTCAGTCCGTTGAGTCGCAAAGAGATTCAGTCAAGCCAACTTAGTCGCGTCGGTGAATGGGCAATGTGAAAATGACTGAAATTCAGTCGAGCAGGGAATGAGTGCCTCCATATGCCGTGGCTATTATAGGTTGGAATGTGTTCACCAATCACACGCATTCAGGAATTCCAATTTCAAAATAATGGAGGGAGAACATTTATTACAGAAAATACAGATATCAGTATTCATTATTCAACGTGGGAAATGAGTTTTACATACTCATAAATACGAAAAAATAAATTGAATATAAAGAGAATAATGAAAATAAAATAAAATTATTAAGAATTAATTAATAGTTTATTTTTAGTGTAAAATCTATTTATTAATTTTCGTCTTCGACCGGTTTCGGCAGCTCGCTGCCATCTTCTGGGATGAGCTGAAGATGGCAGCGAGCTGCCGAAACCGGTCGAAGACGAAAATTAATAAGTAGATTTTACACTCAAAATAAACATAGAAAAATTCTTAATAATTTTTTTTTATTTTCATTATTTACAATGAACTTCTACCAAGAAATTTCAATCAACAACATAAATAATTTGAATATAAAGTGTAACATGTACGAGTATATAACTGAAAACAAAATGCAGATGGCACAAATATACAATAGTACAAATGTACAAATATACAAATATTCAGAATAAAATGACGACCTTCGTTGCAGAGTGGTAAGAGCTCTGACTTCCTTACCGAAGGTCCCAGGTTTGATTCCCGGCGATGGCACTGTGATTGTCACAGTGTCTTTGGTCTGGTGTAGAATTCACGTGACAATAAAATAAAGATAGATTGGCTACCTATCACATACCACGAGAATCAATTTATAATAATAGCTAAAAAAACGTGTTTACAGTAATTGGGTTTAAACGACCTGTTGTATACATAATAAAAAAATTACGGTGGTCTGTAGACCACAGTTAATTTATTTAGAGTTCAAAAGCATGATTTTTTAACGTGTTTTAAATTTGTTAGACAAATAAAAACTCTGTCTTTTATATCATATTTTTTTATTTGAATATATGTGACGATGTGTTAAACATGTAACGTGATTTTATGTGGTCTTCCAGGTGTAAAGTGTTAAGAAGGGATTTCGTAAGCTAAGTAAGCGAGTCTTTCACTATCAATCAATTAAATAATTTTATTCTCTAGAAAGATATTACAAAAGTAAGTACAGTAAACTGTATTTTAATGAAGGCATCTTTAAAGAATAGATAAAATATTATACAAATCAGAGAAAAGAATTGCATGAGAAGAGGTTAGATTTAGGAAGACAAGTCTTTTGAACGTAGTTTCATTCATATGAATGACGTACCATTTGACATCCATTCTTGCTACATGGTCCTTTTAGTACCTTCATATGAATCTATTCCATCGAACAATGTCCGATTTTTTCACCCCAAAAAACATTTATTTTAAATATTCTAGTCAATACAAACATTTTTCTTTTGATTGCGTTTTAAAGCAATACAGGCGTAAGCATATCATCTTATTAATTTTAATTTCAATGCGACCTTTTGCCTTTGATTTTTTGATGAAATTTTATGTTTTGTTTTCTTCGTTTAAGTTCTTTAAATATATTTATTTTTAAATGTGTGATACTGAACATTTTTTTTGACTCTTCAGACTTATTATTATTATTATTTTGTTGAATCGCTCTTTACATCATTACAGCGCAAGCCAAATCGACGTTAAGGGTATATAGCTATCACATTGATTCTCGTTCATTCTACACCAGACCAAAAACAGTGCCACAATCACACCGCCATTGCCGGGAATCAAACCCAGGACCTTCGGGATTGCAGTCAAAGCACTTACCACTCGGTCATGAAGGTCGTCATAGATTAGATTTTAAAATAAAACGAATTTTGTAGATTTTTTTATATCCCATAAAAATAATTACTTCCGAAAAATAAATACTTTTCTGGCCACAAAAACCACCAAATAATCTTTTGTTTTTTTATTTACCCCACTTGATAATTTTTTAAAGTTAATGGAACAGTCGCGTACCTATTGTTTTTAGTACAATCAGAATCAGGGAATTGATTGAAATTCAATGCTTTTAGCTACCCAAAACAAACAAAGCCGTCAACGAATATATATTTTTAACAAATAATCAACTCACGATATGAAAGCGGACAATACGTTTTGTTTGATCCAATTTGATTTCAAATTGATTAACGAAACGGTTTTTATAAATTTCTTTACCAAATTAAATCATTGGCATAATGAAATCAAACTATTCGCAAAATGAAACCATTCATAACCTGATTATTTAAATGCCTAACATCAACCTTAGATTTTCATATAAGAAAAAGTTTAATTAATTACATTATCACTTAGTATCACCACTTTATTTGAGTAAGTAGCGCCAACCGGTTTTACTCCGTGGCGAGCTTCCTCAGGCCTATACAAAAACTACTTGATTGACTGACAGTTTGTGTATAGCTCTGAGTGAGCTAGCTACAGAGTGAAACCGGTTGGCCCTACTTCCTCAAATAAAGTGGTTTATACTAAATGATAAAGTGTTTAATTTTATTTAAAAATATGTCAAAACCTCCAAGTAATGGATTTGTATCAAAGTATAAAAAAAAACTCAAATTCTTTATAACAAGTAGTTATGACATTAGTTTTAATCATCGAATGAAAATAAACGATTTCATAATCCATTGTTTTGGCCGAGACACCATGATACTTCAACATTATAAAATATTAAACAGTGATTACATATCACGATTTATTTAAATGAGTTTGTCGCAATAGCTGTTTCGCCAAATTATTTTGGTATCATCAGGTGTTACAAACAACTCGATTATTTGTAACACCTGATGATGCCAACATAGATTGGCGAAACAGCTGTCACTACAAATTCATTTAAATAAATCGTGAAACGAAATGACAATTATAACAGTGTATTAAATTTTAACATTTATTTAAACAATTTCACATATAATATTTATGAAAATATAATATGAACAAGTTATTTTGACTAGGAAAATAGATTAAAGTTGATTTAAAAAAGGTAAAAACTTTTTCAATTGTGATCTATGAACTTTATGAAGTGAAATCCGCACATTTTTTATACGTGTATGGTACGAGTATAAAAAAACGTTTCTACTTGCCCCAGCCACCCACGTGATGTCAAATGACTATCTGGTCTCTTACCTCTGAAAACAAAAGAAAATTATATTATTATTAGCATTGATCCCATTGAAATACAAGGTGTAGAAATGTTGGCAAGAAAACTCTTTCACATGCTTTTATTCCTCCTAATTCTTAAGCAATCTACTTTTACTTTTTTTCATCAAATACTTCTACTTTTTTTCATCAAATACAGAAAATAAATTATATCATAGTTAAGTTAATACACTTAAACCTTTTAAATTATACCTAAGTATTATGACAAATATTTTATTATAGTTATTTAAAAAAATCATATTTAACATAAAGCTTTCTCCAAACAAATACCTCTTTTTAAAATTTTGACTTAATTTTTTTTAATGTACTTAACTAACGAACTCACTACCACGCCTTCCCGCCCGAAGCAGTAAGCAGAAAGAATGGAACGCCACACTGTTAATTCCTGTCTAATTAAATTATTTATTTTAATAAGTAAGATGTGTTAATTATCCTGCCGAACGTGATCATCGTCATATGTTAATTCAATGATAAATACTTAATAAGTCGTTTCATTTCATTGTTTACGCAACCCTTAAAAAAATAACGACATATTTTTATAAATTAAAATGCTGTTTTTTTTCAGGAGAATGATATAAACTCTTCTAACTTACGAATATGTATGTTGTATAGCTGTTTATATCATTCTCTCGGTGACGAAGGCGTATAACCTGCGAAATATGACGATGAATATAAACTCAATAATCGAAGTAATATTGTCTGAATTAATAAAAAATCATATTATGGAAATCCATAGTGTTAATACCAAAGTTTAATAAAAAATAGCTTCCACAAAAATAAGCTTACTTTAAAAAATATTTTTAAAACCTTTTTAATTTTGAAATATTTGAATAGTCCATTGTTTTGCCGAAACACTATGAGACCTTAACATTTTTATCTGTTAAATTAAATAACTTTGTTTTATGTATCACAATAGTATTTTATTTTACGCGACAGCTGTTTCGTCAACCTATGTTGACATCATCAGGTTTTACAATAATATATAAAATGTCAAATCGAAAAATCACGAGAATTTGAAATTTTATGTATTATTGTAACACCTGATGATGTCAACATAGGTTGACAAAACAGCTGTCTCTTAAAATAAAATACAATTGTGGTACATAAAACAAAGTAATTTAATTTAACAGTTTCAAATATTTATATTAAAACAGTCCTGTATTTTCACGCGTTTAATTATATAATATAGTAAAATGTGAACAATACATATGTACAATACGAGGACTACCACGTAATGTATGTACCATATGTAGATAAAGAGGTCGGCTTATTATGCGAGGAGTTCAGGGTAAGACTCAGGTACTCTCTTATAAAGAAACGCTTACGAAGAACTTGCATAGAACCCTGACACGTTTAGAAATACTCTATTGTTATTTACGACAATATGGAATATGGAATACAAAGCATCTGAAAAACTAATATTCAATATAAATCGCGTTCCGCCGTGAGATTTATCTTCAGAGTTTCTGTCGGGAATTAAATTACCAAATTGTGTGCCCCACACCCCGCTCTGTGAAGAACACAATGAAAATTTATAACTTACTTATTCCCGTCAGCGAAATGAACAAATAGGTTAAGTGTGTAAAATATTATATTACGGAATACTCTATTTATTAGAAAATTAATGAAATTTCTAGAGAAAAGCCTTATTAATGAAACTCGTGTATATAGGACAAATACCGTAAAATGATATCACATAGAATAATATGTACGGAAAACAACAGAATTTAGAAATTAACGTAAGGCGCGTGAATGCGTTCTAAATAAAATTGAGAAAAGATCACCAATATGGTTTAGACATACGGAATGAATGGATGAGGTAAGAATGTTTGAAACGATATATATAAGTAATCTTCTTCTTCTACTATTTCTGATTGTAGATCTTGCGATCTGTTTATGCAGGATATCAACTTTCTTCCTGTGATGAAGACGACCAGCCTTCTCTCCATCTCTTTGGCAGTCGTCCAGGTGGTCGACGGCCCTCTGGAGTCTCGTGCATCACGATACAATTTTTTTTTGCTGGATTCATTCTCTCGATGTGGTACCTCCAGAATCGTCTTCTCTGCCTACTGCATCTCACTATGTCTTCAATTTCGGAGGATAATCGAATTTTTTCATTGGGTATCCTAAATCTAAGGGTTCTACCCACAATATGTCGCAATGTTCTCATTGTTGTTACTCTAAGGAGATGTTTGGTTCTGACAGTGTCTGGTCTTGCTTCGATTCCGTATGTCATGTATATATAAAGTAATGTGAATTGAGAAAGAAGACTTGGCATGACCAAATTAATCGATTTCTGAAAGGTGGCCATGTTCGAAGTAAGAACAATCAACGAGCGTGCGTGTCATAATTTGAGGATGTAGAATAGATGCGAATGTTATGTCAGGAAACAACAGTATGGTGGTCCATCCTCTCTACCCACCCCTTCGGGGAAACGGTGTGATGGTTAGTTAGTTAGTGTTTTATGATTTCAAGAAAAATGAAAAGCGAAAAGCTGGGCTTCCACCACACAGTAGGAACAACCCTCTTATATTAACTAATATTAACCGTCTCGCCGTATCCCCGAAGGGGTTGACAGAAATAATATACTGTCACACATTTCTTTCCTGACTTACTTTTCGGGATTCCTCAACATTCATACATTGTTTCATCCACGCACGTCGATTTCTCCGACTCCTCACGTGGCTGACATTCAATATTTGATCGTGCCACGTTTTCCTTGGAATTCATCTGTTTCCAGTTCCGTTCACGTTGTTTACATATAATTTGTGTACCATTATTTCTACATTTATTTATTCAAAACGTTTTACAAAATAAAATCGTATAAAATATTATTTAAAAAAAATACTAAAATGGTTTGGAACATATGGAAATAAAAATAGTTTGGGCATATGGAAAGAATGAATGAAGAAAGAATGGTAAAAAATTATATGTTAACGATGTAAATGGAACTAGAAATAGAGGAAGACCGAGGAAAACGTGGCACGATCAAATAAATCAAACATTGAATGTCGGCCATGGGAGGAGTCAGAGAAATCGACGCGCGTGAATGACACGATGTATGAATGTTGAGGAATCGAGAGAAATACGTCAGGAAAGAAAAGTGTGGCAGTCCATTTTTTCTGCCTACCCTTTTGGCGAGACCGCGTGATGGTTAGTTGGTTAGTTAGTTTACTAAAAAAACGCAATATTAATCACGTGTTTTTTACTGATTTTTATTTTGTTAAAAAAAATTAACAACTTTAATTTATGGTATAAAATATCCAAAATCCGAATGTGTCAAACTTCTCTCTAAACCTCTATAAATTAATAATGAAAAATCGATGATTTATCAATCATTGATATTTCACAAACATGGCCTAATTATTATGGAAAACCACAAAGTCCTCGTACAAAATTAATATTAGTGTAACATTTAGAGCTACCCAAACTCCCAAATTAATTCAGCATTACCAGAAACAAGTCCACGGTAGTGTAAAGTTGTCAATGTTTTGCCGGAGATTCGCGTCCGACCCGTGTCATGTCACGTGTCAGCCCACCGCCGACACGCAAACTACGCACTGAGCTACTCGTGCCTCAGTACCCGCACCCTGAAAACGTGGCTGCTCGATAAAACATGATAAATTTCAGCATTTGCATTACCACGTCTGGGCTTACATGCCATTCGAATGCAAAATACGTGTTTGAAGATGGTATCTAGATTGTTTGTAGCTGTGAACTCGGATTTCACACAAAATACTACTTGTTTTATCATTGGAGTATTTTATCGTGGCGTTCATAAACTCTAAGCCACACTTTTATAGAATGTGAAAATACAAATGAAAACCGCAAAATCGTAATCACATTTGTCGCCAACCGGTTTCGCTTGTAACAAAGCTTCGTTTAAGCAATGTTAAAGCTATTACAAGTTGCAGGCAACTTAGTAAATGGTGGTGGTGTACTTAAAAAGCTTTTTCAAAAAAATATAAAGGCAGTGCAAAATCTTGTTCTTGTACCGACACTTATGTATGGATGCGATGCATGAAACTGGCAAAAGAAGGATAAAATAATGAATAAGAACATCAAGATGGTTTGGACACACGGAAAGAATGAATGAAGAAAGAAGAAACAGTATATTTTAACGATGTAAATTGAAGTCAAAATACTGGAAGAGCGAGTTGAACGTGGCAATATCAAATTAATCAAATATTGAATGAACCAAAAATTGAGTGTTTCATATGAATAAAAAATATATATAAATAAACATCAAATGCTTATTCTTCAGGTTGCAATAGATCATAAAATAAAATTAAAAAATTGGGCGTTTTAACTAATTCATAAATTAATAAATATTATTTTTTATTTTTAATACTTTCGGTTATAGATTTTCATATGCTTTGACATATAATTTTCAACGTAGAGTTAAATTAAAGAGTTTTTAAACTTTTACAAGAGAAATAGCCACGCTTTATTCAAGAAATTTTTCGAAACACCGTGTATGCCACACATAAAGGGTAGTTTCTCGCAAATTACAAAGTAACCCGGCCGAAAAATTTCACCATTACCCTGTTATACATCCGCTTTCTTCCCCTGTACTCCCTGTATTCCCCGTACTCCAGCCGTGAAACTCATAATAGAATTCCTACTCTCTTTGTGTCTGCTGTAGCGAGCTTTTTTATCATCTCACTTACACAGCATATACGCATTCTTAGGTAGGTACGAGTACCTGCTATACATTTAGTGGTTTTGTTAAAACAGGCAACACTACATAGTTCTGTGTTCATAGCAATTCAAGGAAACAAAAGATAGTTCGGTGTTTACGTAAAGAAATTTGTGTTCGTTTTAATATATATATTTTCTTACTCACTTGAATAACAACTCAATATAAAAAAATAGATTTTCTACTACTATTGTAGTATTTTTATTAACTGTTAAAATATAAAATGCTTTTAATGGTATCACGTTTGTTTTTTCATGACAGCTATTTCGTCAACCTATGTTGACATCATCAGGTGTTACAATAATTTATTCAACCGCTTAACTAAAATGCTTTAAAAAAAATTATCCAAATTGATATTGGAACAAATGCAAATAGTTCGAATAATCACGAAAATTAATTTTAACAGTTGAATAAATTATTGTCACACTTGATGATGGCAACATCGTTTGACGAAACAGATGTAGTTCAAAATAAAAATTGTTATACCATTAACAGCGTTTTATAGTTCAATAGTTAATAGTTTAATAGTCAGTTAATATCATAAATAATTAATACCACAAACTATTAATTCCATTAATAGTCAGTTAATACCATAAACAGCGTATTATATTTTAACGGTTAATAGTTATTTCGGCCAAAACAATGGAGTATATATTTTTTATGAGAAACAAAAAAAATGGTGCTTAATTCTACTTTTAAATTGAGAAAACAGACAATAATAAAACGGCTCACCTAGGACCAGAAACACACATAATTTTTATTGATAAACTTAAGGCGTTATCGTTGGGGAGTTCCAAAGTGATATTTTTTAATTAATTAAAAAAATCATCAAAGAAATCACTTTATTATTAACGTTTACAAGAAAACAATTTGTAATATCGTAATAAAAAAAAAACTTTTTAGCACATATACGATTGTATCATTTAAACATAATGAAAACAAAAGCTTAACATTATTAAAGCTTATTTTTTTCAATCATATTTGAAAGTAACATATTTATAAACGAAGAATTTTCCGGAAACCAAACATAAGCGTGTTTGGGTGATTAGGTACGATTTTTTGTATCCATAAACCGGAAGCCAACTCAGTTCCGGACTTATGCAAGCAATATTTTTAGCATTTTTTGCTTAACATATACCACAGGGGTTATACTGAAATAGAATTTTCATACGAGAATATGTATTCAGGTTAACTAGATTCCGAATAAAGTTAGAGTAATCATGTCCACTAAATACCTTTAGTGACTCATTTAATTATTTATAAAAATAAAATGTTTAAAAATATTACGATAGAATTATTAAAAACCTTTATTTCATAAATTATACTTGATGAAAAAGAGAATCTTGTTATGATAATAAATATATTGTGTAATTAATGTATTTTTAAAACTAACTAACTTATTACCCATCACGCCGTCTCCCCGAAAGGGTAGGCAGAAAGAATGGACTGTCACACTTTTACCGATGCGGCACTCCATCCTTCTCATTTCGCCCCGCGGGAGGCGCGGTGTGATGGGTTGCGAACCTCATCGACACCAATAGGCATCTCCCGCGCACACTTCGATCGTCCAACAACCACAAAATAAATAATATAAAATACAATGATATAAAATAAAATAATAATAATTTAACACAAAATGTTATTTTTAGATGGTGCACATATTGTCTATTTAGTTTATGTTCCACGAATCCACAATTTTAATTTAGCACATAATGTAATAACACATAATGTTTTTCTCGATGTTGCACATGTTGACATGGACGATCCGGACTTTTGTGTTTATTTAATTTATGTTACACGTATCCACCGTTTTTTTAAATTAGCTGTAATTAGGCACTTTACCAGCAAGAACTTAAAAATAATATTGAAGAAATTATTCAAATTGTTATTGGAACAAATGAAAAATTTATTTTTACACCTGTCAAAATTCTTTATAAAAACGATAAAACTAATATAATTTTAACAGCAAAACAGTACAAACGTATTACGTGTCACAATTAACTATTATAAAGTGCGGCAACAGTTAAATTGACCAAAATAATTCACTTATACACGAAATATCTCCAAATTTACAGGAGCACCGCACCACATGAACCAAACCAAATTTTCAAAATCAGAATGTATTTTTAACGTGTAAAATAATGTAAAGCTCCATCTAAATATTGATTTTTATACTGTTAACCCTAAAAGCCTAATCTACGCCTGCGAGGCGTACACGTATTCGAAAATTCTTTGTCTCTTTTTAACGGTTGAAGCTAGCTCCACGTGCTTTTTAGCCAACTCAGTGGCTGATAGGAACTAGCGGAAGGTTCCTGTGTCGTTAAGGTATGTCCCGCCATTTTTGACTTATTGAGGTACTGCACGCCTGCGAGACGTATGTTTAGGCTTTGTGTAACTTTGTACAAGTTTATACGATTTAACTTTTGTTAATTTTTCGTGTATTTTATATCTTTCTTTGTCGTTTTTTTTAGATAACAATATATCACGGTTTAATAACTTAGACAGTGGCGATATTTTGCAAATTTTAAACGAGGAAGATCATTTATCTTTGGGAGATTCGGCTTCTGAAGTCGAGGATAACGAGATTATTGTAGACCACAAAACCAAACAAGCCGGATAAATACGGCATCAAATTTTCGATGATGTGTGATGCAACCTCCAAATATATTATTGACGCTGATCCATATATAGGCAGGAGCACAAATACTGGAGGGATGCCACTTGGCGAATATTATATGAAGAAATTGTCGACGACTATTCATCGATCGAACAGAAACATAACCTGCGGCAATTGGTTTACATATGTTCCTCTAGCCAAAAACTTATAACAACAACCTTATAATTTGACCATAGTGGGCACTTTACGATCGAATAAACGAGAAGTCCCAGAACAATTGAAAAACTCGAGATCTCGGCCTGTTGGTAGCTCTATGTTCTGTTATGATGGCCCCCTGACACTGGTATCGTATAAGCCCAAACCTGCAAATATGGTTTACCTCTTATCCTCCTGCGATGAAAATCCAGTAATTGATTATTCAAGTGGCAAACCTAACATGATTATGTTCTATAACCAAACCAAAGGCGGGGTAGACTCATTCGACCAAATGTGCTCCTCAATGTCGTGCAGCCGCAAGACTAATAGATGGCCTATGGCTGTATTTTATGGAATTTTAAACATGGCCTTTGTAAATTATACTCTAATTTGTGGCCAACATGATCAGGAACAATAAAAAACCGTTGAACAGAAGAGAATTTATAAAGCGACTCAGCACAGATTTGGTCACGCCTTGGATGGAGAAGAGAATTGAAGCACCGACTTTGAAACGATCTTTGCGAGACAATATAAGTCAAATTCTCATAAAACCTACAAATTCAAGTAATGAACACCAAGCAGAAGAACCAGAGCCAAAAAAACGTAAATATTGCGCATTTTGTTCGTACAAAAAAAAAAAGAATGTCAAAATTAGTGAGCCGTAAATGTAAAAAGTCAGTAGGTATGTAGCGAGCATAAATTTGATGTGTGTGTAGACTGCATTTAAATTATTACTAGTCACTTAAAGTCTGATTGTGTTTAATGTGTGTCCTAAGAAGAAGATTTAAAAAAATACTGAATAGTTTATATAAAAAAAATATATGTTTTAGTTGATTTTTCAGAAGTCATTTTTTTTGTTTGAGAATTTAACAATAATATTAAATTTCTTTATAATAAAGATCTGTGATCGTATTTTAATTGATAACAATGATTTTATTGTTAGTTTATTTCCTAACCTACATTTCCTTAAAATAATTTACCTAAAATAGGTATATTTTTGCCTACAGAGTGTCATTTATATGTGTACGTCTCTGAGACGTATGTTTAGGCTTTGTGTACCTCTTATATAGATAATGCTTCTAGGGTTAAATTAAATCACTTTGTTTCATCACAATTGTACTTTATTTTACGCCAAAACAATGTTTCGGCCAAAACAATGGACTATTGATTTTTATTATTGATGAAAACGCCTGTTTTCTGGTCTTTTATAATATTTTATGGGAGTGGCTTTTTTACTTTATAAGGTTAGATTAGGTTTTTATCACTTCAACAGGATGAAACATGTCACTCCCATAAAATAATATTTATATATAACAAAAATAGAAAAAGACCTCTTCATCAATATTTAATTAGAAATCGATTTCATTTTTCTTTTTTCTATAAATACAAGACCAAATATTTTGACTTTTAAACACAACGAGATAAAAAAACTATTAGGGACAATTATGTTACATTATATGTAATAGATAATCCGATCCATTGCGAGAACGACATTTGGAGACAGAGTGAGAAATTTCGAATTAAGGAAGATCAGCAATGTCGAAGATGTAGAGCGATGTTGATGAACGAGAAGACGTTACTGGAGAGCATGTTGAAAGCGTGTTCTGAAAAAGTGATAAGTAAAGCGGCAAATAAAGTGCCAACAGGCAATCGAGGTAGACCACCCAAAAGATGTAGAAACAGCTGGGCATCTGCATCTCAGGGCTCCGAGAAAAAACGCGGTCCTAAATATAGCAAAAAAATATTATAATAAAATTCTGAAGGGTTAGTAGACTTATTTTGATGAGAGTGCTGTAAAAATATTTTAACATAAATTTACCAGCGTTGAAGTCAAAGGTAATATATAATACTTTTGCGTATGGAATGCAAAACAATTGAATAATTTCACTTCGAAATAATTCGTTCTTTCGTTTTTGTTTTTATCGCCGCGAGGTCATATGCGGAGTACATTTTTTCACAATTAATTTTAAAAATTGATCCTTATCGAACATAACTGCCTCATTTCACATTAATAAAGGTAAAATAATTTACTGGCGGTTCTCACGCAACTGGACTGCGCTTGCGTAGTAAGTGAAATATAAAATGACAATTTCACATCATCGCTCGTAGAATTATTAACTTGTTCTAATACGAAGAAATTTCATTTATCATCTTTTCATAAATATTAACACTGTTTTGTCACTTTAGAGATAATTTTTCTCCTCATGTTTCGAATGTTTTTCACCTTCATTATCGGGAAAACGATATAAACCGATGATGAAGGTGTAAAACATCCGAAACATGTCGACAAAATTCAAAATTCATCTCAAAAAAGGAATAAAGAGTTTTTTTTTAATAAAAAATCGTCATTATGGAGTTGGAAAATTTTTACACATTATTTTCACAAAATAGTGATTTAATTAAATTTCGATAATTATGTTATGCGTTTTTAAATGCGTTAATTATATTTGTCTTTCTTTCTCAATTACAAAAATCACATTATATAGAATCATTCCAAGAATTAGCCACCCTAGTAATTGCTTTTTAATTATAAAGTAAATAAACTAAACAAAAATTTACATTATATAGAATCATTTCAACTACAACTTAATAACAGTAATACATTATTTAGAATAAGGGGAAAAAAAGTAATCCCCACCACTATCATTTATTATATAAACCAAATAAATTTTGATATAGGTACCAAAAGATGGCAGCAAGCTGCCGTAACCGGTCGAACATAAACACAAGTGACACAAGTGGAAGCGCACTAAATACATAAAAATAAATTTTGTTTCAATATTTTTTTGTTTTCATTATATAAAATGAACTTCTACCAATATATTTCAATTAAAAATATTAATTAGTTTTTATTATATATTTACACCTGAAGTTGGAGGTATCCTCCGAAACATGTCGTGTTTGTTAATATTTTGTGGATTATAAACAAAGTTATTTTCAATATCCTAAGTGTATTACTATGGAATTCCATAATGTTAATGCCTTAGCTTTCAATACGTTATTTTTATTTTTAAATATTCTAAGAGTCTTCCCATTCTTCGTCTACACCCTACCAGACAGTAGACGAAAATGGAAAGACCTTAATTAAGGTGGATGGGTGACGCGGAGGGAGATCTTAAGGGGCTTGATCCTGAAAATCGTAAAATGCGGACGATGGACCGGGGAAACTGGCGAAAAATTCCGGAGGAGGCAAAGGATTTTAGTGAGCGGTTACTGTCACACCATTGTTGATGATGATGATGTTATTTTTATTTAATTTATTCTATATGAGAGTATCATGAGACGACTCAAATGATTGATACCCCGATATTTATATCATAAATGAAGCTCGTAATATAGAATTATATAAAACTAAACAAAATGATATGAAATTCTTATATTTCTTTCCTTTTGGTATGTTATTCTCTGCTTCAAGTTCCTTTATAAGAAGTGGACTGCTAGCTGTCTTTTCTCCTTTTTTAAGATTTTCTCTAAGAAAATTAAATGTTTTCATTAATCAATAACTTCTTCTTCTTCTTATTTTAGACCTTTAGTCTGTTCGTGTAGTTGACCCCCAGCTATTCCTCCATCTCTTTGGTGGTGTTTCGGGGGGCAGTAGCCAATTAATCAAAAACAATTTCAATAATAAGTTTTAAAATAAAACTTTCATAAACTAGATATTTTCATTCGTATAAATAATGAAATATATTGTAGTTTAGGGTATTACCAAAACCGGAAGAATTACTTTGAAATGATATTCAGTTTTGAATATTTTATTGTGTATTGTTTTGAATTTTTGATTTATTATAATGTAATTTCAGAATTTCAATCACTTTAATTTTATTATAGCTATCTATATGTGTAAAGCTGTCTGTTATTTAGAAGTGAACTATAAATGTGCCATTCTAATATCGACTCAAATTAACTTAAGTGGAGCGGCGTGTTTGGCTTGGCGTGTATAAATTTTCAATGCAGAAACTGCGCAACACGTCAGCTTGTATAAACTTTGTTTTACGATATCTTTGAAACTAGAGTTGAAAAAATAAAATGCGCTTACTCAGAAGATGACTATCGGATTCTTTTTATAGCCTTCCATTACCATTAAATCAATCCTATGCATGTAAATTCTAATTTATATTATGTTATGTTCTTTTCTATCTCATGTAATTTCTAATTTCTCTTATGTTATCCTTATTCTCGTTTTTGTGTTTTGCCGTTATATGTTAGTTGTCTGTCTATTTGCCCAAATTTTTATATTACCTTTGTAACTAAACATGTCATTTTTGTAAAAGCTCTTTTTGAATTCACATAGATTTTAAACTTTATTTATATTAGTATTCGTCTCCTATTCGCTCGCCCCACATGTACATCATCCGGTCACATATTGGACTGGTAAATTACCATCCCTTTGTTTCTTTACTGTTGTTCTTTTTTCGTAATTTCTAATGTCTATCATGTTATGTTCTTATCAATCCTATGCATGTAAATTCTAATTTATATTATGTTATGTTCTTTTCTATCTCATGTAATTTCTAATTTCTCTTATGTTATCCTTATTCTCGTTTTTGTGTTTTCGTTATACGTATATTAGTTGTCTGTCTATTTGCCCAAATTTTTTATATTACCTTTGTAACTAAACATGTCATTTTTGTAAAAGCTCTTTTTGAATTCACATAGATTTTAAACTTTATTTATATTAGTATTCGTCTCCTATTCGCTCGCCCCACATGTACATCATCCGGTCACATATTGGACTGGTAAATTACCATCCTTTGTTTCTTTACTGTTGTTTTTTTTTTCCGTAATTTCTAATTTCTATCATGTTAGTTCTTTTCAATCCTATGCATGTAAATTCTAATTTATATTTGTTATGTTCTTTTCTATCTCATGTAATTTCTAATTTCTCTTATGTTATCCTTATTCTCGTTTTTGTGTTTTGCCGTTATATGTTAGTTGTCTGTCTATTTGCCCAAATTTTTTATATTACCTTTGTAACTAAACATGTCATTTCTGTAAAAGCTCTTTTTGAATTCACATAGATTTTAAACTTTATTTATATTAGTATTCGTCTCCTGTTCGCTCGCCCCACATGTACATCATCCGGTCACATATTGGACTGGTAAATTACCATCCCTTTGTTTCTTTACTGTTGTTTTTTTTTTTCGTAATTTCTAATTTCTATCATGTTATGTTCTTATCAATCCTATGCATGTAAATTCTAATTTATATTATGTTATGTTCTTTTCTATCTCATGTAATTTCTAATTTCTCTTATGTTATCCTTATTCTCGTTTTTGTGTTTTGCCGTTATATGTTAGTTGTCTGTCTATTTGCCCAAACTTTTATATTACCTTTGTAACTAAACATGTCATTTTTGTAAAAGCCCTTGCGGCGTTTATGTCAAAATAAATTAATAAAATGCCTTAAACATGTATGCTGTGTGAAATGTCTTTTGAGTAAATAAACTGATTTGATTTGATTTGAAATACATTTTTAGTTTTCTAGTTAGAAAATACAACTTAAATATAATTGAAATATATGTACAAGGTTGGGTCAGAGAAGTGTCGGGAGACAGCGCACCAGATGGAGCGATGACACAAGTCTGAAAAGTCTGTAAAACACTGAAATACCGAGGATGGCGTGGGTTATCTATTTATTTATTTTTATTACACACAAATGATACATAACAAACAAAAAACATTTACTGAACTCGAAACGGTTAATAAAAATACGATTTCGATATAAAACTCAGAAATATCATATCTCAGAAGGATCCTAAATATATCGTCGGCAGGGAGGCAATACACTTTTCAGAATTGATAATATGAACTATATTTTATGAACACTGATACAAAAAATTTCCAAAACCGAGACAATTAAATTCAACGTCCAGATTTCTTTTCCTGCCGTTTAAAAGAGGCTTAGGTTCGGCAGTGGGTGGAGACTTTCAACACATTTACTTTTTCCGGAACAATGATTGAAATCTCAATATTGAATTATGAATATAAATGAAAACGTCAAGAATATTCAAGAATATCTCTATGTATCTTTGAGAATGACCTGCTCCACCTTGGTAAGGTATTATAAAGATTTTTGTTATAAAGATTATTGTTATGATGGAAAATAAAATTTTATAGGACAGAGAAATTCAATAACAAATATTTTACACTTTCTTATGAAATACTTAATTTGTGGTGTAGCATTATTAAATTAATCTTAAAATAATACTTTTATATTTTATTTTTATAAAATAGCCCCATTGACAACTGCCAGAATGTCAATGTAAACACATTTTTTTTACTATCAGTTAAGAAGTTTATTAATATATTATTAAGTTTGTTTCTGTGTACTGGCGAAATTCTGGCCAGAGCGAAACCGGTTGTTTCGTTAAAACGTTTATAAATTATTTTCAAAAATCTTCAATATCATTTTATAAGATACATAGTTGTCAAACGTGACTTTCCTGTTTACATGAAATTATAATTAATTTTAGATAAACCAAAGGCGTTAACACTGTGGAATTCAATAATGACGAATTTTTATGAATTAAAACACTGTTTTTTTCCACTTTTGAGATTATTTTTCTCGACATGTTTCGAAGACACCTTCATCATCGGAAGAACGATATAAACTTTCTATCGTTATGATCGTCATATAACACAGTTTATAACGTTCTTCCGATGATGAATGCCTTCGAAACATGTCGAGAAAAATAAACTCAAAAGTAAAAAAAACAATGCTTTAATTTATAAAAATTCGAAATTATAATTATTTCAAATGTTATGAAAAGATAATATTAATAAATTACAAGTATTAAAAATACATAGCTTCTTTTCTATCACCGATAAAAACCCTTTGTATACGCTATGTATGGTATAAAGTCTTACATTCTTGAGTATTTCCGAAGTTTCTTTGTGTTACATTGTAAAATATAACTATAAAACCCTTAGAGCGCGGGAAAACGACCCCCGTTGTCTTCACGCTAAAATGACACATAAGGTCATATATAGGCACTTCTGTAAAAAATGATATGGGTAGTCATTCTTGACATAGACGTATATGTACACATGTTTCATACAAAGAAAGGTTTAGATTTGAAATAAAAAAATAACGCATTTTGATTCAGGCGCCAAAATATTGTAGTCGTAAAAGATATATATTTATTTGATTCATGGTATGAATATATATTTTTCATTCTAATTAATTAATCATCACGCCATTGCGCTTGGGGATAGCGCCATACTGTTCTTCTCCGACATGCATCTCTCAATTCTGAAATATTCATACATCGTGTCATGCACGCACGTAGATTTCTCCGACTCCTCACATGGCCGACATTTAATATTTAACTTTTTTATTGTGTCACGTTTTTCTTGATCTTACTAAATTTCTTGTTCTGTTAACATCGGAAATATTTATTATACATTGTTTAGCATTCTTTCTTCATTCATTCTTTCCACGTGTTTAAACTATGCGAATGACTATTTCATTATTTTGTTTATAACACTTTCACTGTTTATATTATTCATAACATTTCTATGACACTCTTACCGTCTGGCTGGTTACACTTATATGGAAGTCCAAAAAATTCAATAGAACTCTACTTTATGGGTAATTATGCTTTAAAGTTTCTAAACTGGCGGTTTATTCATTAGTGCTACCATTGAAATAATGACGTTTAATTAAAATTACATATTTTTTATTGCAAAGTCAAAGAAAGTTCATAAAGTAGGGAAAATCTTGAAGCGAAAACTGATTAGCCTGTATTCTTTGCATATTACTTCAAAAACTTTATCCCGACGCTAAGTGAATCTTGGAGTTTACAGTATTATGGAAATGTTCCTTGAAGATTTCCCATTCGCAGTCTCTCTTGTAAACCTTATTTCTCTCCCTCCGGTCACAGTTCACAGGACACAATCAGTGCAGTCCTGATTCTCCGCTCGGCTTTTCCCAAATCCCTTTTATCCTTCAACGCGAAATTCCCGAATGGTTTGAAAAGAAATGTTCCGCTATTGAAGGATATCTAAAGAATATATATTGTGCGTATTCTATCTCCTTGTATATCATTAGCTGCCTATTTCTGTCAAATCCCTAATCATACCCATTTCAAATAATAAAAATAAAATAATAATATAACTAACTAACCAACTAACCATCACGCCGTCTCCACGAAAGGGTAGGCAGAAAGAATGGACAGCCACACTTTAATCGATGCGGCACTCCATCCTTCTCTTTTCGCCATCGCGAAAGACGCGGTGTGATGGGTTGCGAACCTCATCACCACATTATTATTATTAATAATAATAATACTATTAATAATAATAATATTAATAATAATAATAATATTAATAATAATAATAATAATAATAATAATAATAATAATAATAATAATCATAATAATAATAGCATTGACGACCTTCGTGGCTGAGTGGATTGACTGCTACCCTGAAGGTTCCGGGTTCGATTCCCGGCGAGGGCAGTGTGATTGTCACACGTGTAGAATTCACGTGACAATAAAATGGCGATAGATAAGCTACCTATCCCTACAGTGGCGGTACTCCCATAGAAGCCCAGAAGCCCGGCTTGCGTAAGAAATTTTGAATCAAAACCCCCAAATCTAAGTAATCATCCCCCCGCATAAACCCCAAATCCACCAAATCACCTTCCAACAATGTTTCCATCAGACGTAAGAGAAATAGCCACAAGAGCTGAACCTCTGTAAGCCAGAAGAGGTTTTGATTCAAAACTTCTTACGCAAGCCGGGCTTTTGGGCTTCTAAGGGAGTACCGCCACTATCACATGTCACGGTAATAACTATTATAGCTATAATACCCTTTACATTGATTTGGCTCATGCTGTCATGATGTAAAGAACGATTCCACAAAATAATAATAATAATAATAATAAATAGCATAGCAAATATGGCAGTTCAATTACATACGTTAAATTT
This sequence comes from Lepidostoma basale, assembly GCA_022606425.2. NCBI lineage: Eukaryota > Metazoa > Arthropoda > Insecta > Trichoptera > Lepidostomatidae > Lepidostoma > Lepidostoma basale. The sequence continues at coordinate 72,668 of JAHDVF020000863.1, read as the reverse complement.
TTTAATTGAATTTACCGGTTTCTATGTTATCCGTATCAGGGCGACATAAAATAACATTAAACAATAAATTGCATAATTTTTAAATGCGCCATTTTTTATGAATTAATCATCTCTATGGCGCTGTCAAAAATGTTCGTTGTTAAATCTAGTATAGACTTCATGTAAAGTACGTAGCCTGCGCCTTGAGCAACACAAATCATAATGTTTTTAGTCTTGATCTCAACTCTGACGGGCTCCCGATACCCTTGAAGTCTGCGGGAAAATTATTCCAGACTGAAGGGTCGACTACAGCGTAAGTTCCGTCGTCTAAATTTCGTCGAGGACACCGTTAATGCTCACACAATTTGCCCATTGCAGAAAAAAATTCTGATTGCAACATAGACTGTCTCACATTCAGACCTTCCGATATGTCTCTTATTTTTCTCAGTCGTATTCCTTATGATTAAGGGTTATGTCCATCCATTTTATGCATTCATCATCGGAAGAACGATATAAATTTTATAAAATGAAAACCGTCCGCTTGAAATAAGAACGTCTATAAATCAATTGTTTGAAGCAGCATGAATCCATTTTTCCGATACTGCTATCGTATCGCTACGCGAATATTTCATTCGTTTCTATACGGTTTTCAGAAATCTGAAAGAGTGATCTTTCGAAATCAATTCCGACATATTCATGTATTCAAATCCCAAATCTGTTATTTTTTAGGTTTTTACATTCACATTTCTGATAAAATTGCTGTGTATTCTATATTGCGCAGCTTCTTGCGCTCGCATATCTTGAACTCTGTTTCTTATTTTATACCAACATAATTTAAATGCAGCCACGCTAAAATAGAATGAGTTTCTTTATTTAAAATATCGTACAGCATTCCCCACTAACTGTAATAAAATCTAGAGCTTCTTTATGCATGTTTTAAAACTTTCATAAAAAGCACGCTTTCCTTTAATTCATAGGTTCTCAACCTTTAATGGACCACCACCACCATTACAAGAAACAAAATTTAAACATATCCTCCCCCATAACAGTTAAACCAAATATTTAAATATATTAATTAACATAAAGTTTAAATTAAAAAGATTATCATATGTTTCATAAATATTAATGTTTAGTATTCTGGTTCTGATTTTGAAATTTGGTTTGGGTCATGTGGTGCTCTCGTAAATTTGGAGAAATATCGTGTACAAGTGAATTGGTTTGGTCAATTTGATTATTTGTCATAGTTAATTGTGACACGTAATACTGTTTTGATGTTAAAATTAAACAAGTTTTTTCGTTAATATAAAGAATTTTGACAGGTGTAAAGATAAATTTTTCATTTGTTTCAATGACAATTTGAATAATTTCTTCAAAATTATTTTTAAGTTCTTGCTGGTATTGGTTTAAGTTCTTACTGGTATTGGTTGGTGGATACTTGGAACATAAATTAAATAGACAATATGTGCATAATCTTAAAATAACATTTGTTTTAAATTGTTTTTATTTTGTTATTTTATTTTATATCTTTGTATTTTACATTATTTGTTTTAGATTTATTTTGTGGATGTTAGACGATTGGTGGCGATTAGGTTCGCAACCCATCACACTGCGTCTCCCGCGGGGCGAAAAGAGAATAACGGAGTGCCGCATCGGTTAAAGTGTGACAGTCCATTCTTTCTGTCTACCCTTTCGGGGAGACGGCGTGATGGTTAGTTAGTTTTAGGAATTGTGTTTCCATGAAAGTAGAATTTTCAAGAAATTTCATTATTATTTCTTAATGTATAATATGTTAAACCGACTCCTCAAATGCCTCAATACCCCCCATTTACCTCTGAATTCGCTACCGCCCCCTACGGAGAGCTCTGAAGCAAACTAAGGGGCAGTACCGCCCCCGTTGGTAATGTATGCTCAAATTGAATCCTTAATATGAATATTTAAACCATTGTTAGAGCAACGATTAATAATTGTGTTCTTATTATCAATATTTCTTTACAACCTTAGAATTAGGAGGATTTATTATTTATTGTTTATTGATCAATTATGTGAAGCTGCATAAATAAAATAATAATTACGAATGAAAACGATTGTTTTCTAAAAATTATATAAATATAGAATGTAGAATGATATACGACAGAATCTCAAATACTGATATACTCGTGAGAAAGGAAAGTAGAGCGGAAGAAGGTATTATGAACAAAATTGTGAAAGGATCGCTGTGATGGTTCGGACATATGGAACGCATGGACGGAGAAAGAATGGTTAAGAAAGTATACGTTAATTGTGTAAATGGAGTACGGAGTCGAGGCAGACTGAGGAAAACATGGCATGACCAAATTAATCAAATTTTAATGGTTGGTCATGTTAGAAGTCAGAGGAATCGACGTGCGTGTATGACTCGTTGTATGAATGTGGAGGAATCTAGAGAGGTTTTCCAGGATAGAGTAGTGTGGCAGTCCATTCTCTCTGCCTACCCCTGCGGTAAAACGGCGTGATGGTTTTGTTTTTTGTTGTTATTAATATATATGGGAATGACATGTTTTGCCTACCTAAGGCGTTATCTAAATTCATTGTAGTTATTAAAAGGCATTTTCAAATGTCAAATGTTAATATTTGATATTGTTTAATAGACAAGCGAAACGTGTCATTCCCATAAATTATAATAAAATTTCTTGAAGACATAAGAATTCATTATAAATAAATCATTGCTTAAACACAAATAAAACTAAATGAGGTTTTAAGAGCATATTTATTTTCATCATAATAAAAAGACAATTTCACGTGACTGTGAAATAACAAGGTAACACTGAAACAAGGGTAATAACTCTTCCTTACTGCAGGAATGGGACAGTCTGCACAGGACACGGTCTGTCTGGATAGGGACAATGCCTTAAAGTTATTCGGTTAGCGCTTTGCAACTTTCATGTTTCCATTCAGAATATTTTCAGCCTCGAACGTCCGCCTGGAGCCGACTAAGATAAAGCTCTGTAAACTATTAATGCCGCTTACAATGAAACTAACTACGAGTGAAACAGGAACGTGAACAAAAAGCATCCGCACCCAGAAACTTTGTCGCTGATAGGCGACACTAAATAAGCAGTGACTGTGGAGGTAATCTGATTTGCGGAGTGAGCATTTTTACTTGGTTGACAATTTTTTAGGTTAATTTCTTAACCACTTAATGCTCGGTTTTTTTTTTACGAAAATAGAATCAGAAATATCAGGTGATTTTATTTTTTAATTAAAGAATTTATATAATTTAAAAATAGTCCAGTTCCAAAAAGAGGCGAACTCTGTTTGTTAGTTTACCTTATGTAACACAAACAAGTCGAAACGCGCGAGCAGTGCTCGGGTTGGCGCGATACGATACATGCGCCGCGCGCGAGCACTGCTCGTTCAAAAGCATTAAGTGGTTAATTGCTTGAAATTTAATTGTATCTCAATAGAGACGAAGATGCAAACTGAAAACAGAATATGGTTGACCAAGGTGTTTACTTATGACCTGGACTTATGACCTGTCATTGGTTGGGTTAAGCGCACGCTTTATGTTATTAAAACATTCGCCATTCCACCTATTTCTTTATGACCATGTAAGACAAATTTTTGGAGGTTGTATATATGTTACAAATATATGCTTAACTTCACATGTCAGTTTCAATCTGGCTTGTCAGTTTCAATGTCAGTTTCAAAAACTGACATGTGAAGTTAAGCATACATTTGTAACATATATACAACCTCCCAAAATGTATCTTACATGGTCATAAAGAAATAGGTGGAATGGGGAATGTTGTAATTACATAAAGCGTGCGCTTAACCCAACCAATGACAGGTCATAAGTCCTGTAAACACCTTAATCAACCATATTAAGTTTCCAGTTTGCATCTTCGTCTCTATTGATATACAATTAAATTTCATGAATTAATCACCCACCGTGGGTGAAATCCATTCAGAGGAACACTCCGGGCCACACAAATCATGCCCCCGAATAAACTAACAACCCACCAAATCACCTTCCAACAATGTTCCCATCAGAAGTAAGAGGAATAGCCACATGAGCTGAACCTCTGTAAGCCAGAAGATCCAAGTCCAAGTCCAAGGGTGAAATCCAGTATTTGTATACAAGTATAAGTATACATTCACAAAAAATATCTTAATTGCTTATTTCTTCTTCTTTTCTCTTCTTCCTCAGCCTATTCCCGTCCACTCCTGGACAAAGGCCTCCTCCATTTGCTTCCATGTCATTCTGTCATGTGCAGACTGCATCCAGGTTATTCCGACGTGTCTGCTTAGATCATCCTTCCACCGTAGTTGCGGTCGCCCTGCACTTCTCTTCGCCGTCCACGGTCTCCAAGTCAGCAGTCTTCTTGTCCATTTTTCATCTGAGTTTCTGGCAACGTGACCCGCCTATTGCCATTTTAGAGTCGCCACCCGGTGGATGATGTCAGTGACCTTTGTTTTTTCTCTCACCGTATCGTTTCTGACTCTGTCTCTTAGGCTTATTCCTAACATGGCTCTTTGGATCGCTCGCAGTTTCTCGGCACTTTTTTTGGACAAAGTATAACAGTTTCAAGTCCATAAGTATTAGATGTAGCTCAGGCTTCCGAAAGCTGCACAGCTTAGTCCAATTCCTTGTTTTAGTTCTGCGGCCTGGTTATCTCGGCCCAATTGAATATTGTGTCCCAGGTATATAATGTATATAATATATTATATTCTTGGACATTCTCAATTCTGCTGCCGTTTGATTTCAAGCCTTTCCATGCCCATTGCCTTGGTCTTTGCCAGGTTCGTATATACAATATATAATTGCTTATTTACCTCTGTAAAATTTAACAATTTACATAAATGCACTTCGGAAATTTAAAAATAACGTTGTTTATTATCCACTTTCATATTAAATATCACGACATATTTCGAAGCAGACCTCCATCTTCAGGTATAAATATATATAATAATAAAAAACTAAACAAATTGGAATTTAGTTCCATTATCTGGGCGCCGCATAAGGTTCGATATTCCCTGATGGTGGAGAGGGTGCAGAAGAAATTCGTGCGATACATCTATCTTAGGGAGTATGGATATTACCCGTGTCTCTTTCCGACTGATTTCTTGCTAAGGATGATAGGCTACCAGTCTTTCGAGAGGAGACGAGACATTCACTTCTTTCGACTGATAGGCGGTTGTATACACAACTCAGAAATTAGTGATGTAGGTCTGTTCGTCCCTGATTATCTTCGACAAAGGACAAATTTTGTGATAGTTTGGCTCAGCGGAGGGAAGTACTATATTCAATGTAATTGTAAATTCATTTTATTATTTTGTCATTTATCTTATGTTTCTCGCTCTTTTAATTGTGTATCTCTAACTTGCATCTTGAAGTGTATTGAAAAATAAGTCTATTATGCTTTGGATAAATTTAAATAAATAAACGAAATAAATGTATGCCACGTGAGAAATCGGAGAAATCGATGGGCGAGCGTGACATGAAGTATGAATAGAGATAAAACGAAATAAGTATGTCAGAAAAGAGCAATGTCTCTCTTTCTGTCTACCCCTTCGGAGAGATGGCATGATGGTGGGTTAGTTCAATATTTCATATTTTTATTTTTTACACCCTTAAAAATCCACGTTTGGTGTACGTAAGTAACATATATTTTTTTCTCTCTCTTTTCATGGTAACTATGAAAATTGGCAGTTCCAAATATTTTAATTTCCTCGGTTTCTCTAATTGGTTTATTAAAATTACACTGTTTTCAGCATATTGTTATTCGTAAACATGTTTGTTAAAATAATAATGTGTTGAATAAAACTTAACTTAAATTATGAAACTCGAAATACATTCACTATGAGATATCATTATAACGTAAAAGATTAAAAGAGATTATCGTTATTTTATTATCTCTGTGATGTTCAATTTATCAAACAATATACGATGACATTTATGTTTCTATTGACACAAAAAAAAACATGCATTATATTTGGATATCAGAGAGTGTTTTATAAAGTGGTATTTTATCTTTTTAAGTTTATAAAGCTCATTTTTGTTTATAATATTATATTACGAATCGATCGAGTATGCCTCACTTGTATGTATCGGAAGTCCTTTTGAAATTCGAACGAACATAAATTTTTCAAGTAAATGTTCCCTGTAGTGTTATTTTCCCTCTATGGTAGCGCCTGTGAAAGGCAACTCCCCTACTTGAGGCGATCCAAATTCCCCTCGAGAATAATAGGAAAATTTGATGCCGCCAGATCTACAAAGTCTCCGGTACATATGTTCAGTTTCTATGCAGTAACGACCCAAGGACGAAATTAGCGCAATTGCTTCCCTTTAGTTCTCCATTCCCTTCTTCTCCCTTCTTCTCTCATTCAAAACCCCTTCGTATTGTTCGAAACATATAATTGATATTTAATTTTCAATACCATGAACATTATTCTTGACTCCAAAAATAATGTTAAATTATTCTAATTGGGAGTCAACTTCGTAGGAGGTCAATTCCTCTTAACCCTTAACGTACCGTGTTCAAAACAAAACGCTTGCTCCCATGTGGTAAGTTCAGTTTACCGCTAACTTTATCTAAATATCAAGCATATGACTAGATGAATCAAAATTTAATTTATGTCATCTTGTAGGGAATTTTATTAGGAATAGATCGATATCTATAACATACATGGATTATTTGAAAAACATATCTAATTAATTTTTTTCTGGAACCATGCGATTTCTGATATGTAATGCGTCATAGCATACGACTGACTGGACACGCAAGTAAAGACAAGCGCAGCGCGGCGGCCGGCGCGGCTAGACTTTACGAGATTTTACGTATGATAAAGGCACCTAGGCAAAATGTATAGTGCGTTCAAGACAACGAGTACGTATTAATATTTGTCCCTTTTGGTAAAGTGTTAATATTTTCACAGTTCTGATATTATTAAGTTGCGTCCTGCGTTTCCGTCTACAGTCGGTATTATTACGTACATATTGAAAAAGCCAAAGATATAATTCAAATACGTTCAAAACAGCGAGTAAGTATTTGTCACTTTTGATAAAGTTGTAAATATTAGCAAAACAAATTCTACCTTAACACGAATGAAGGTGAGGGCAGTCTTAGAAAATATTTTTTTTTGGGATGAAGGAAGTAATTTTTTGCTTTTTTTTTATTACGAAATATTGAGAACACTTCAATGGAGGATTACAATTTTTTTTATAATATTAGGGTCCATAGGTTTTAAGAAAATCAACTTTAAATTGGCAGTGGAAACTCAATTTACCACATGGCAACGCGACGGTTAAGAAACAGGCCCCTCCGCCTACACTAAGAATAATAATAATTAGAAAAAGAACATTGTTTTTAATATTTAACATTATTTTAAACACCAATTTTATCATTCAATAATTCAAATATATTTCTCTTCCTCTTCTTCCTTGTTGTAGACCTACGTGGTCTGTTCTCCATAGTGTTGAATATATATATTTTTCTCAATGAACAGAATAGCTTTTAATTGAAAGACAAGTATTTTTAAATAGTCCATTGTTTTGGCTGAAACACTTTGATACCTTAACATTTTAAACTGTTAATTTAAATAACTTGTTAAATTAAATAACATCATCAGGTGTTACAATACCTTGTAACACCTGATGATGTCAAAATAGGTTGATGAAACAGCTGTTGCGTAAAATAAAATTCAATTGTGATACAAAAAACAAAGTTATCTAAGTTAACAAATATTTTCAATTGGTTTCGCAATGAATAGTACTAAAAGGTTAATATTTATAAACCTTATTATTTTTTTTTAAAAAGACTAATACCTAGGTTAATTGTTTAATTTTAAAGTGTTGTGATAATACAATGTGCGTTTCAATTTACTCAAATGTGAATCTACAACACATAGTGAAGTCGTATAAAAAAGAAAGTATCGGACCTTCTTAAGACGGTGTCTGAGCTTAGGGTTAAATAATCAAGGAAGCCACTTCTTTGGTACAATCAATCCGGTAAATATTTGATGAAAATTATTTGGTGGAGAAAAGATCAGACCAAAAATTACCAGAGAAGAAATTTATAATTCATTAATAGAAGGACGGCAGACAAAGCTTCTTTTCACGTGATACCCCATTCTGATTGTAGACCATTTGAATAAATATATGATCTGAATCCTAAAACCCTTTTTCACCGTTGTATCTTTCCTGCATTCTTATTTTTGCTCCTAGCACACAGAATCTGTAAGTACTGATGAAATATAAAAGCTTAGTTTGAATAATGTTTTAAATTATTAAAATAATTCACTTTATCAAATTCTCTTATTTGGATGATTTCAAGTTATTTTATCACATTTATTACAACTTTTTAAATAAATAAATTTAATTAATATTATTTATTGTTTCTTGAACATTGATGTAAAACTTATTATAATATGATATAATTAATACGTGTTAAAACGTCAGTTTTATAGAATTTTTATTACATTTTATGAGAATGACATGTTTCGCCCTTCTAAGGCATGGGTCAAATGGGTCGAAACTGCAACGAGTTGATATGTATAATAAAACATCTAGAAAATTGACGTTTTCGTTCGTATTAACTATTAAATCAATATTTATATATTGATATCTTTATTTTTTATACACCTTGCATATACTCGTACAGCACTAATTTTTAAAAAAATTATAAAAGCATATTTCGGACAAACAGTCCTTCTTCAGTAAAACTACATAATTAAAAATATTATAAAATTGTTGTTGTTGTTAAAAACGTATCTTTATTGCAGAAAGACTGTTTGTCCGAAACATGTCTATATAATTTAATTTTTTTATAATGTGTGTATAAAAAAGAAAAATAGAAATAAACCATCATAACAACACAAAGTGTGGCGTATATAGAAGAAATATTTATATAATATATTCATCGGCTGTTTTTTCCTCAAAGTCTAGGTTATAAATTCCCAACGGGAGCGGTACTGGAGCTTTCCATTTGGGCGGTAGTAGGTCCAGAGGTTAATAGGGGGCGTTAAAGTATTTTAATATTATAAAACACTACGAAAATATAATTTATACGAATAAACTATTTAAGAAACTAGTTTAATATTAACATTGCTGATATATTTGATAATCTTTTTAATTTCAACTTTCTTATTATTTACAATTATCTTTTAATATTTAGTAATGCTATTATCGAAGAGGGGGCATGTTTGTGACTGTGCACTGACCTGGGATGATGAAGTTCAACGGGTGCAAGTTGCAAGATATTTCTTGCATTTAACGATAATAAAGCGATAACTGCCAAAATTTCAATTGCGTACTGTTAATGTAGATACAACCATCACGAAAAATATTATATTTAATATGTAGTTAATAAATAGATCGATTTCTTGAAGTTTTGTAACAAATTAATAGCGTGGCATGCCTAGCTTGGACATTGTCAAAGCGACATCTTTCCAAAGATAATCGAATGATTTTACTGAAAACTCTTGATTGAAGTTCATTTTAAATAATAATCAAATAAAACTAACTAACTAACTAACCATCACGCCGTCTCCCCGAAGGGGTAGGCAGAATGAATGGACTGCCACACTTTTCTTTCCTGACACATTTCTCTCGCTTCCTCAACATTCATACATCGTGTCATGCACGCGCGTCGATTTCTCTGACTCCTTACATGGCCGACATTCTATATTTTATTTATTTGATCGTGCCACGTTTTCCTCGGTCTTCCTCTATTTCTGGTTCCATTTACGTATAATTTTTTTACCATTATTTTTTCATTCATTCTTTCCATATGTCCAAACCATCTTAATGATCCTTTCATTATTTTGTTCATAACACCATCATTCGCACCGCATTCACTTCTTATATTTTCATTCGACACTCTATCATACACAGAATATATACACACATTCGTCTAAGAGATCTCTTTTCAACTGCATTTATTCTACTTTCATCCTTCTTTTGCCAGTTCCATTCTTCGCTTCCATACATAAGGGTCGGTAGAAGAACACCATTGTGCACTGCCATTCTAGCTTTTTTTGATAGGTTTTTGTTTGCGATGACAACTTTAAGTGCATAATAAAATGATATTTTTTACTTCTTCCGCATTTGTATTTTTTCGACATAAAGACAAAAGTGAAAGTAGTTAAAAAAACATCGTTTTATTTAATTATTACATATTTTTAAATTAAAACGTAGTAAAAAAATGTTTAAAGTACTTTTTGCGGAGTTTCATATCATTTTTCAACCACAAATAAATAATCACGTTTTACATAGAATTTTAGGTTTAACCCTTAAATATTTAAAGCAGTTAGTTCACCAGTACCCTCTTAAGCACCTACCTGTAGACTGTATAGGATTATACAGCACTTTTTACTTTAAATCTCCATCCCACTTATTCCCACTAATCACTAAATCTTTTCCCTGGTGTTTACATTTTCAGAATCCCAAAAACTCGGAGGCTAAATCACAAGGCTCCAGTGGAAACAGTATATCTTTGTTCGGCGAGTGTTTTCCCGCATGAATAAATGACTCCACCCCCTACCCCTTGCCGCCCCTTCAATACTTTTAGTGTTTTGTTTTTTAGTGTTTTTTTTACTATGCTCTCTCTAGCCATACTTCTGTCAATCTCATCCACTTAGTCCCTAAAACTTTTAGACATTTCCCGGCCCACTGTATTTTCCAGTTGTTGTTTATTCATTTTTTGATTAACGTTTTCATATTGCATTGAGAAAAATACAACCATAAAGAAAAATTATGTAATGATAAAAAATATATATTAAATAAAAAAATTGTTTAAATAAATGTTTTGTTAACTAACTAACTAACTAACCATCACGCCGTTTCACGCAGGGGTAAGCAGAGAGGATGGATCGCCACATTGTTCTTTCCTGGCATAATTTTCGCGCCTCTTCTTCATTCACACGTCGTGACATGCACGCTCGTCGATTGTCCCTACTTCGAACATAGCCGCCTTTCAGTAATGGATTAATTTGGTCATGCCATGTCTTCCTTGGCCTTCCTCGACTTCTTTCCCATTTACACTACTTACATATATCTTTTTAACCATTCTTCCTTCATCCATTTGTTCCATATGTCCAAACCATCTTAGTGACCCTTTCTTAATTTTATTTATCAGGCATTCATCCGCCTTACATTCTTTTCTTATTTCATCATTAGATATTCTATCATATATTGTTTTTCCGCACATTATTCTTAGTGACCTCATTTCTACGGCGTGTATCCTACTTTCATCCTTCTTCTGCCAATTCCAAGCTTCACTTCCAAACATAAGGGTCGGGACTAGAACTTCATTGTGCACTGCCATCTTTACATGGTAGACGACCATATATTTAGTAGCTATTTCTGCAAATATATCTTTGTTTCGGGATATGAGGATTCTATTTATCCTTTAAAAATTATTAGGATTCATACGCGCATATGAGGATTTTATTTATCCTTTAAAAATATTGTAAAATTTTCAAAAAAGACACCCCCTCCCAGAACAATGTAACCTTAAAATGACACCGCCAAACGTAAGTAAAACGAAATATATTTTCTTCTATATTCGTCATAACATAATTACCTGCTCTTTGCATTTACATTAAAATAACATAATTTAAATACATTATACTAATTAAAATAACAAATTATAACACTTCTTATAATTATTCGCTAAATTTCGAAAAATGAAATTAAAATCTGACCAATATACATTCAAGAAAATATGGACTCTAAAAATCGATCGGGTCTATATTTGCCTGTCAGATGAAAATTATCAAGTTATTTATTAATTTTTAAAGTTAATAAGGGCTCGATTCGTAACAAAAAGTATTGCCAAAACAACCATCGGAGTACAATTAATAAACATTGAAGATTCCACCCCGTTTTGATAAGTATTTACAGAGTTATCTCAAAACACAATAACGCACATTTGCGTTTATTTATATAGATGATGTTCTATTGGACATTTTAGCATATTTATCATAGGGTAACTTACAGTGATTGTTAATACGAGTTTATATACAAATGGACAAACATGCAGTTAAATAAAGATAAATAAGGTTACCCACCGCTTACCCGAAGCTGTTATAGGACCCAGCGACGCCTTTTTGTCAGTTTCGCTCATACAACCCTAGACCCGCCCCCCATTCACGCAAGACTTACGTTAACTGGGGAATGCAACATTCCAAAAATAAAATAAATATGGTCATTTTAGCAGCTGTCATGAAAACATATTAATTTTCCATTGAAACATGCAATTCAATTTCACTTTTGTGATTAATTTTTGTTGAATATTCTTGAAATAAGGTTACTTTGGGAAAATAATTAATTTCGGTTTAAAAAATCTAGCTAATTCCACACCCGTTGTTTGGTTAGCCGAGCTGCCTTGCCTCTCTCGGGACTGGTTCAATGTACACACAGACTGGCACACGCAGCCTGCTCACTACATCCGCGGAGCGAAACAATTTTGGGTCCGAAGTAATTTCAAATTAAATGCCGACAGATGGTTGTTTTACACTTTCCGCGAAAATAAAGAATAATTTATCTTCGGTCATACCGTTCCCAACGAAATTCTCTGGATTTTATCTCATTTGTCCGCTGAATTCCGGGTTAAAGTGTTTTGTTCCTTAATATCTTTCAAATGTTTACTTAAGCTTATGTTGTCTGGGAGAACTCAAGGCGTTTTGTATATAAAAGATAAGAGTTTTTTTACCTTTTACACAGAAATAAATCTCATTGTTTTCAAGTTTCACAATATTTACTAGCATCTACAAAACATGAACGCACAGATATGTTTTAAATTTATTTATTTCACATACTCTTCGAGAAGCATGTTTCGTCACATAATCTTCTTTTACTTCTTTCTCCTTTAACACATTGTTTACTTTAAGTCTCTCAAGTTCCCATTCCCAATCATACGCAAATTAATCATTTATTCATTTATATATAATACATGTCTTTTCAAATGTATGTTTTTCCTAAATTACAATTTTAAAGTTTTATTATGATACAATTTTATATTATCATTTTATTATTATGTAAAACTATTTTTTTAAACTGTTAATGAATAAACTTTGTTTTTTGTATCACGATTATATTTTATTTTATATAACAGCTGTTTCATCAACCAATGTTACAATCGGCCGAAACAATGGACTATTTTTTATATTATTTATTAGTTCTTACTGATAAAAAATAATTAAAAATAGTAATTATATTGTATCGAATTTTTAATGCCTTTTTTATATTAGTCTTTATTTGTTTAGTTTTTAGAATATATTTACAACTGAAGATGGAGGTATCATCCGAAACATGTGTTTTTTATTAAATATTTTGTGGATTATAAACAAAGTTATTTTCAATTTCCTAAGTGTACCTAATCTTATTCTTCTTATTCTACTTAGTTTAGGTCGTATAACTTATTTGTGAATGTGTGGTGTTCAGGGATGATAACGTCTAGATTTCCCTCCATCTCTTGAATACATACTCAGGAAGGAAAAATATAATATTTAAACCTTCCAAATTTTTACTTAAGACGATTGAGCATTAAAAAATTCATCTATTGCAGCTTTAAATTTTCCATTTTTTTCTTGACACGATTGAACACTATAAAATACGTCTATATGCAGCTGTATAAATCTAAAAAAAAAATAGAAAAAAAAAATTAAATCGAAAAAAATAATTGGAAAATCGAAAAAATCGAAAAAAAAATCGAAAACAATAAATCGAAAAAAAATTAACAGATACAAATCGTGCACAAAAAGTTTACGTTAGTTGGGTCATACCTTTGAATATTTCTAACAGTAGAAATAAGAGTAATATAAAAGAAAAAAAATTCATAGCAAAAGGTTTACATCAAAGCATCTCATAACCCGCGTACTTAACGAGGTCTTGCCTAGATGGTTAAAGAGGCTATCGCATTTCTAAAGAAGTGTTTCATTAAAAGACGAAATCTCCAACTCTCGCGTGTCTGGGGGCACCGTTAAAATCTGTTATATTAATTACTTACTCCAAGTTGCCTAACTAATATGTATAATTACTGTTTTCTCTCCAGCGAGTAAGCATTAGGTAGCTACTAAACTTCGTTAAGTAGAAAACAAATTTTGCTCATAAACAAGGAACGTCTTTTCCTAGTAGAATGGAAAAGAACCACACTTGGCAGGAATGGAGAACATTACTTCTGAAAAGCTTCTACCCTGGGAATGCAGCCGTAATAAATCTAACAAATAAGAAAATGAGAAACTCCTTTAAAATATTTTCATGCGTCGAGCAGCAAAACTAGAAATATGAATGCATATTTTAAAATCTTGGCACGTCATTCTTTTAAATCACATAGTTTGTATTAAGATATAATATTCAAATTAACGTTAATATGTTCATTTCTGAATATTTATTTTATTTATATTACATAGTTTATTTAAAGATTATTTAAGACGATTTTTTAAAAGTAAACAAACCAATTTATTTAAAGAAAACTCAAAGCAAACTACTATTTCAATTTCGGAGACAATAAAAAAAAGACTGTCGCTATAGAATAATTACGAATTATTTCATTAACCAATGTTACTTTATATATTACATTTCAATTACGCAGGATTTACAATTGAATCTAAATAATGTTATTAACTTTCGATATAGTGCTTTAGGTACAATGTCTAGGAAACTGGGATTATTTCCCAATAGGAAAAAAAAAATTCAGCATTCAGATATTATGATTTTGTGAAACAAAATAAACTACTATTAATTACTAATCTACAAACTATTTGAAAAAACATTTGTTCAACAATTTTCAGAGCAGTTCTTATTAACTTTTTGTTTGCGTGTTTAAAACATTTGTTTAAACAGAATAAAATATAATTTATTTGATTACTTGAAAGTTCACCCACCCATATATTATATATACACCCACATTTAAAAAATGTTATTTGAAATGTTATGGTAGAAGTTCATTGTAAGTTACAAAAAAAATAAAAAATTTAATTCATTCAAAATAGATGACGCTAATGTTGAGTGAACTTAAAAAAATGTGAAGATAAGTACAGCATCCTTGCATATATACATCTTCCAAAAATTTGTCAGACGTGGTGGACGTAAGAAGGGCCGAATGGGGAATGTTGTTAAACATAAAGCGATCGCTTAACCCAACAAATGACAGGTCATAAGTCCTGTAAGCCCCTCGACCACCATATTGTGTTCCCAGAAAACAATTTACATATTCGTCTCTATTGAAATACAATTAATCCTTATAAAAAAAATTACGCAATGGAACAAACATCAGTGGAACTTCAGTGGAAATCTGTGGATTAACTAAATATACATTTAAAAAAGTATTATATTTTACTTTTTTTTTCATTATTCACATTTTTGTGGTTTTTAACCAACCACTTAACTTACAAATATTATTGTTACATAATTAAACACGTGTCCTTCGTAGAATTAATATCATAAAATTATAATATTCAAAACATCAATGAATAAAAATCTACCTACGGCATTCTTGCATGCGTGAGAAATCATTTTAGTATAGTTAAAGAAACCTTTAAAGCATTCTCGGTACTTTTTACCTACGCACCTTTGACCCGAACAATATTATAATTAATCATGTTTGTATCCTAGTGGAAGGGTTTCTTTGAACTGATACACGTATGTGCAAAATACCCGTTATGCCCATCGAGCAAACGTTTGCAACTGAACATTTCATTGTAAATTCAAATATAGGTTCTTTATTTTCAATTACTTTGGACCTTTCCGCTTCATATTGCATGGTTGGAAATGTAGAATTTTCGGGATGTACTGTTGTCCTTTCCCACCCCATCTTCGTGCGGAACAAGATGGACCTTTTCACTTTTACCCCTAGTTTAAATAGGTCCCATCGGATACACTGACCTGCCGACCTCAAGGAATAATTTTAACGCTTTTAACAAACAAAATATTCTAAGAGAATTTTCCATAATTGAGTGTGCGGCTCCGGGCGAAATCCCAAATATTTCCATATTTAATTTTAGTTATTTATTTATGCAATATTCACAAAACTTGGCACCAACAATAATAAATATATTTAATAAATAAAACACTCCTAAGCAATGTATATAGATTGTTCAATTCATTTCTATTTTTTGTGGCAAACAATAAAAATTGAGTCAACTTTTTTAGCAGAAGCGAATTCTTTTAATTTAAGATATTTGATACAAAATAAAGTTTAAGGAAACCTTACCTTTTATTATTTTTATATGCTAAAGCTACGAAAAGAAAGAAGTCTGAAGAAACTTATTGGTTAATAAAACACAGTATAATATATTAATACCACATGTTACAATATAACAACATATAATAGAATACAATGTATGGAAGCGAAGCATGGAACTGGCAAAAGAAGGATGAAAGTAGAATAAATGCTGAAGAAATGAGATCTCTTAGACGAATGTGTGTATATACTCTGTGTATGATAGAGTGTCGAATGAAAATATAAGAAGTGAATGCGGTGCGAATGATGGTGTTATGAACAAAATAATGAAAGGATCATTAAGATGGTTTGGACATATGGAAAGAATGAATGAAAAAATAATGGTAAAAGAATTATACGTAAATGGAACCAGAAATAGAGGAAGACCGAGGAAAACGTGGCACGATCAAATAAATAAAATATAGAATGTCGGCCATGTGAGGAGTCAGAGAAACAGACGCGAGAGTCTCGAGAGAAACAGACGCAGAGAAATAGATGCATGACACGATGTATGAATGTTGAGGAATCGAGAAAAATATGTCAGGAAAGAAAAGTGTGCCAGTCCATTCTTTCTGCCTACCCCTTCGGGGAGACGGCGTGATGGTTAGTTAGTTAGTTAGTTTTTAATAGAATACAAATACTTTAATCTTATATCATAACAGCTTTTTTTAAACATTTGTCACATTTCATAAAATGTTTAACATTTCTAGTGAGCAGTTATTAGGAGAAGTAATTAAACGTTACTTTATATTGAATAATCCAATGCCTCGCTAGCAGTGTGCCATGAAGTAGGCCACACTTTGATGACATTTTCTAGAAAATGTATTTTACTTTGATTGCTGGACTCCAAGCGGTCACAACACGTAAAGGTCAACTATTTCAGATATACAAATTCTAACTCTGTTGAAAATTTATAACAACTGAATAGAATTTGTACAATTTTGTTTCATAGTAATCAATATGAAGAGGCTAAGTACTTAGTACAACGAACTTAGAAAGAACAGTTAAAAAAATTGAAAAATAAACGCATATTGGGATATAATTCGACCTTCGTGGCAGAGTGGTAAGAGCTCTGACTTCCATACCGAAGGTTCCGATTTTCGGCGATTGCAGTGTGATTGTCACACTGTCTTTGGTCTGGTGTATAATTCTCGTGACAATAAGATGGCGATAGATTGGCTACCTATCACATGTCATAAAAATCAATATAATAGCTAAAATAAATTGTCTACAGTTATTGGGTTCAAACGACCTGTTGTATACAAGGAAAAATAATAATAATATTAGGTCCTTACATATGAAATTGGCGTTTTGTATGGGAGAAACATAAAGTTGATTTTTTTTAAATATAATATATTTATTTAATCAAAGTATGTACCATTGCTATCTATGCACTTTTGCCATCTCATAGGTAGTTCATCGATCCCTTTACTAAAAAAAACATTCGGACGGGAATCAATAAAATCTTTGAAGTCGGTTTGGACTGCCCCATCGGAGTTGAATTTTTTCCCTTGCAAGAAGTTATCCAAATTTCGAAAAAAATAGTAAACTGTTAGGGCAAGGTCCGGAGAGTACGGTAGATGTCTTAGACATTCCAATTGAAGCTCTTCTAATTTGGTAGCCGTCTGTTGTGCAGTGTGTGGTCTAGCGTTATCATGAAGCAGCAGTGGCCTAGAGCGATTAACCAGCCTCGGTTGTTTAGCAGCGAGCTTTTCCATCATGGTTTGCAGTTGCTGACAATAGACATCTGCCGTATTCGTCTGGCCAGATTTAAGAAAGCTGTAGTGAACGACACCAGCACTAGTCCACCAAACGCTCACAAGTAACTTTTTTGGAGTCAATTTTCGCTTGGGGCATGGTTTGGCTGGTTCGGCAGGGTTCAGCCATTGCGATGAGCGCTTCCGATTATCATACAGGATCCATTTTTCATCACAGGTAATGATTCGATTCAAAATCCCTTCATTATTGTGCCGGTTGAGTAATGCAACGCAGCAGTCATTGCGCGTTTGTTGATTTGCTTCACTTAATTCGTGAGGTACCTACCTTTCAAGCTTTTTCACCTTCCCAATTTGCTTCAAGTAGATTAAAACAGTTTTATCACTAACACCGCAGCCTGCAGCAAACTCGGACGTGGTTTGCGATGGATCCGCTTCCACAATAGCCTTCAATTCTTCATTATCAACTTTGGTCTCCGGCCGTCCACGGGGCTTGTTCTGCAGGTCGAAATTTCCAGAACGAAAACGTTGGAACCAAAAACGCACTGTGTTTTCTTTTGCGGCACCGTCGCCATACACATCATTCACCCTTCGAGCCGTTTCTGCAGCACTGGTGGCACGGTGGAACTCGTACTCGTAAATAACGCGATATTTCAAGTTTTCCATTTTGTAGACTGAGTGACGCAAATAAAAAAAACAATTGAGGAAAAAACAAATGAATTATAATTTTCGAAACACAAATACTTGAGTAAATAGCTGTATAAATTTGAATTAAGTATCATCAAAAATAATTTTAAAAATACGAATGTTCCTACCATAAAATGTAAAAAAACTTCTTAAAACTTACTTTTCATTCGTATATATTTTTAATATGGAATTTTACACCAATATTCAAGATATAAGAATACTTTATATTATTACAAAGCTACATTATTTTTGATAAACATAAAGCTGGAGTTAGATCTTTATCTCGTGCAAAATCTTTTACGATCAATACTGAAAAAGGATGTGACTATCCCTAATTGTGTATATAAGTACTATCACAATAAACATAGTATCAACCCTGAAGTATGGAAGTGAAGCGTGGAAATAACAAAAGAAGGAAGAGAGCGGAATGAATGCGATGTTAAAACGATGTACGACATAATGTCACATGCTGATGTAAAAAAGTAATGTAGTGCGGAAGAAATTATTATGAACAAAATTATAAAAGAATCATTGCGTTAGTTTGGACACACGTGGATGAAGGAAGAATGGTTAAGAAAATATAATTCAACGGTGTGAATGGACTACGGAGTTGTGGAAGACCAGGTTAATCAAATATTAAAATTTCGCCATTTTAAAAGTCGGACGAATTAAAGTGCGTGTATGGATATGTACGATTCTAGGATCGAGAAGTGAGGGGGTCCACTAACTCTGCCTACCTCTTCGGGGAAACGGGGTGATGATTTGTTGTTGTTGTTGCATAATATCTTTTTTATAGAAAAAAGGCGGTAATTTTTCACATGTTTGTAACCTTTCCGCCACCTTTTAATACTTTCAAACGCATCAATGTACTCAAATGGTTTTCTCTACTTCCGTTATATGGTGTCGTATTTTCTAAACAACCTGTGTCCTCCCTGTAGTCCAATGAGCAAAGTGTTTTTCTCCTTTAAGGATGAAAAACCAAAAGGTTATAAAATGAAGACTTCTTATAACAACCCTTAAATGCTAAATACATCTTGCTTTTCCATTAATGCAGCACTTGGGTATCTTCAAACCGCCTTGAAACACAGGAGGGATTAGGAATATAAAAATGAAGCACGACAGAGGATCATACTATCCATCAAGAAACATTTTAGTATTGAAGTAAAATTTTATGCCTTTAAGACAGCGGTGGAATACACTTCCAAGTAAAAGTCTTAATATGAGTGTCAACTCACAGTTAATAACAAATAATAACAAATACATGAGTTATTATTGAAATCAATAATAATATTACCTAATATTTTAAAAAGTCTAACTAACGTCTGATTTTAATCAATTGCTTTAAAATATTTTTACGATCTTCAAGATGAGCACATAAACTCATTATTGTGAAGAAGGAATGTGGTAGTGTCCAGGCTTAAGCCCAAATCCTCTAAACCAGAACTCAAGCGTTCTGTCTCCTAGACCACCACTCGG
Source organism: Lepidostoma basale (assembly GCA_022606425.2). NCBI lineage: Eukaryota > Metazoa > Arthropoda > Insecta > Trichoptera > Lepidostomatidae > Lepidostoma > Lepidostoma basale. Next base: position 52,609 of record JAHDVF020000863.1, on the reverse strand, counting down.
ATAAAGTATGTGTAAAAAGAAAATTATCAAGGAAATGATTCCCAACGTTGAAATTGAATCATAAATAATTCTATGTGTTATATTCCTGAAATAATTTAAAACTCTAAACTAACTAACTAACCATCACGCCGTCTCCCTGAAGGGGTAGGCAGAAAGAATGAATTTTTTCCTGACATATTTCTCTCGCTTCCTCAACATTCATACATCGTGTCATGCACGCGCGTCGATTTCTCCGACTCCTTACATGGCTGACATTCATTATTTGATTTATTTGATCGTGCCACGTTTTCCTGGGTTTTCCTCTATTTCTGGTTCAATGTACATCGTTAACATATATTTTTTTTACCATTCTTTCTTCATTCATTCATTCCATATGTCCAAACCATCTAATGATCCTTTCATTATTTTGTTCAGAACACCATCATTCGCACCGCATTCACTTATTATATTTTCATTAGACACTCTATTATACACATAGTATCTACACATTCGTCTAAGTGATCTCATTTCTACTGCGTTTATACTACTTTTATCCTTCTTTTGCCAATACCATGCTTTAAATTTAAAACTCACGCTTACAAAAAACAGACGTTTCCAATCGTATTATTTAACAATAATTTGATAATACTAAATATTGCGAAAAACAACGGACTTTTTTGAAACAAAATATTAGACAACAGGTCAGTTATGTTCCCTTAAACACTAATGGCTTCTTATTTTTACGTAAAAAGCACCTAATGCTAGCTCTCTGGTAACATTCTCCGTCCCCCTGGTCCGCCATTAACATCAAATTTCTCTTTTACGTCTTTCTTTATTTTCCGAAATGTATGGTGTGTTTAAAGAAACGTTTCATATTTAATCACCCTGCGTAAAACTCCGACTTCAGTGCTTTTTATGAATGTAGTCATTCCTTCATCACTCCTTCAAATATTTTATAACCGACTGTTCCAACCTCCGTTTTAAGTTGTATCATTAAATTTTTTACAAGAAAATGTTTTCAATGAAAAAATATTCACTTTAAAAGATTACAATTTTTTTTCTTCTTCTTATATCGCTTCATGTTTCACGAATGTATAATATTTATCGTAACAAGATACTGATTTTTTTAAACATTTTTATTGAATAACAAATATATTAACTGTTAAATAGGATATGGAGGCAGAATATATACTTTTTATGACGACCTTTGTGACCGAGTGGTAAATGCATTGACTGCCACCCCGAAGGTTCCCGGTTCGATTCCCGGCGAGGGCAGTGTGATTGTCACACTGTCTTTGGTCTGGTGTAGAATTCACGTGACAATAAAATGGCGATAGATTAGTCACCTATCACATGTCACGAGAATCACTATGATACCTATAATACCCTTTACATCAATTTGGCTCATGCTGTCATGATCTAAAAAGCGATAATAATAATAATAACATCAATTTTGTATGAAGCACATTAATTTGTGACGTGGCATTATTTAAAATAATTTTTAAACACTTTTACTAGTTCTTAAACCAGTTTATTTTTGTCAAAACCATCCGGTTTCGCTCCCGCCGTGGCTTTGACAAGGTTTCAAAATAAACTTTTAAACATACGAAGCCTTGTAACTGGTTTCGCTTCTGCAGGAACGAAACTGGTTAGGTTTGACAATAACCAGTAAAAATCGTAACGATGAAACTAGCGAAGAATGATGCTTTAAGTTTATGCAAATCATGAACGATTACTTAATATTTTTGATTCCTTCTATGATCTTCTAGTTATTAATTAATTTATTACCATAAAAAATTTCATTATTAAAACAACAAACATTGTAATTATTATAATAATAAACGCGAATGTTTAATGGTTTTACTTTGTTTTTAATTCATATAATTTCTTATATAAATATCACTTACAAATTTGTTTCGCCTTGCGAGGACATTTTCAAACTGAAGGGAGGTTCAGTTTGAAAATGCCCTAGCAAGGCGAAACAAATTTCTAACTGATATTTATATAAGAAATTATATGAATTAAAAACAAAGTAAAACCATTAAACATTTGCGTTTATGTTTATAATAATTATAATGGAGTTTTACAAAACAAAAACCTCAACAATCAATAACAAACATTGTGATGTTTTAGTTTAAATAAATAAAAAATTAGCAAAAAAATAAAATAAAATAACACCTACAATATTTACAAAAACACCGAAAAATTTCCTTTGTATATCTCAATTAATAAAATCTTAATTACGTTTTTATATAATTTTCTCGCAAAATATGCATCTAATAAATATTTTAAAAGTTCATAAACAACTCCAAATACGTTTTATTTTGTTCAAAATATCTTTAAAATGTACCGTTAACGGCTACGAAACAAAATTAAAATACGGAACACCGCATTTTAATTCGACGGTTTATCCTTTGTAAAAATTGTAATCGCCCGTAGTAAAGGGAGTGCCCGTGAGTAATCATTAGAGAGTTTTCCTCTTTCTATTACATAACCCAGTTTTACCAGGGCCGGTCTCTAAGCGAAACAAATTATGAGTTCATCTTCTCTTCATTTAGATTACTCAGGGGATATTTCGAGAACTCGGTCGTGCTGGAGGGTGTTCAGCATTTTGTCCCTGATTGATATCTCCGACAGCGACAGCATTGATTGTTTTACCTACCGGTCGCCAGAACCAACCTGCCTCTGGTGACACCGGTGGGAAGAGCAATTAATCTGCTGAATGCGGTCTTCTCGGAGGTTGACGTCTTTCAAATTAGTGAAAGTACGTTCAGAAGGCATATATTCTTAATTATCGTGTCTTCCTAATGTCGAACCATCTCTCATGCGTTTCTGGTAGTATACTATTAGGTCCTTACATATGAAATTGGCGTTTTGCCGTACTGGCAACTTTGATCTCAAATATCTTCTCTTTGGTAAGGAATTCCAAATTCAAATTTATACAACTATTTACTCAAGTATTTGTGTTTTGAAAATTATAATTCATTTATTTTTACCTCAATTGTTTTTTTTTTATTTACGTCACTCAGTCTACAAAATGGAAAACTTGAAATATCGCGTTATTTACGAGTACGAGTTCCACCGTGGCACCAGTGCTGCAGAAACGGCTCGAAGGATTAATGATGTGTATGGCGACGGTGCCGCAAAAGAAAACAAAGTGCGTTTTTGGTTCCAACGTTTTCTTTCTGGAAATTTCGACCTGCAAAACAAGCCCCGTGGACGGCCGGAGACCAAAGTTGATAATGAAGATTTGAAGGCTATTGTGGAAGCGGATCCATCGCACCACGTCCGAGTTAGCTGCAGGCTGCGGTGTTAGTGATAAAACTGTTTTAATCCACTTGAAGCAAATTGGGAAGGTGAAAAAGCTTGAAAGGTGGGTACCTCACGAATCGAGTGAAGCAAATCAACAAACGCGCGTTGACTGCTGCGTTGCATTACTCAACCGGCACAATAATGAAGGGATTTTGAATCGAATTGAATCGAACCTGTGATGAAAAATGGATCCTGTATGATAATTGGAAGCGCTCATCGCAATGGCTGAACCCTGCCGAACCAGCCAAACCATGCCCCAAGCGAAAATTGACTCCAAAAAAGTTACTTGTGAGTGTTTGGTGGACTAGTGCTGGTGTCGTTCACTACAGCTTTCTTAAATCTGGCCAGATGATTACGGGAGATGTCTATTGTCAGCAACTGCAAACCATGATGGAAAAGCTCGCTGCTAAACAACCGAGGCTGGTTAATCGCTCTAGGCCACTGCTGCTTCATGATAACGCTAGACCACACACTGCACAACAGACGGCTACCAAATTAGAAAAACTTCAATTGGAATGTCTAAGACATCCACCGTACTCTCCGGACCTTGCCCCAACAGATTACTATTTTTTTCGAAATTTGGATAACTTCTTGCAAGGGAAAAAATTCAACTCCGATGGGGCAGTCCAAACCGACTTCAAAGATTTTATTGATTCCCGTCCGAATGGTTTTTTTAGTAAAGGGATCGCTGAACTACCTATGAGATGGCAAAAGTGCATAGATAGCAATGGTACATACTTTGATTAAATAAATATATTATATTAAAAAAAAATCAACTTTATGTTCCTCCCATACAAGACGCTAATTTCATATGTAAGGACCTAATATACGAGTATACAAAATACATCGTATACAAAATATTATTTTACCTGTTCTCAATAGATGCCTTAAACCTTAATTTTGTGATATCTATTGATGAAATAAACTGATTTGATTTGATTTGTTTTAATTCATTATTGAAAATAAAATATATATCGAGCTGAATGGATTGACATGTTTCAGAACGGTTTCAATAAAATCCAGTACTTTGGCACCATTTTCAATTGAAATGTATATTTTTTAATTTACACTTTTCAAAACTCTTAACTAACTAACTAACTAACCATCACGCCGTCTCCCCGAAAGGGTAGGCAGAAAGAATGGACTGTCACGCTTTTACTGATGCGGCACTCCATCCTTCTCTTTTCGCTCCGCGGGAGACGCGGTGTGATGGGTTGCGAACCTCACCGCCACAAAAGTGTATTTTAAATTTTAAACATAACAGTTTTATTTAAAAAATGTTTCAATTTTATTTAATTTCTCAAAAAAATATTTTTTGATTACTTAACGAAATGGATTAAAAAAGTATATTTATCAACTAACATACAACAACAACAACTAACCATCACACCGTTTCCCCGTAATATGGATTCGTTCTAAAAAAAACTGTCATAATAAAAAAAAATATTTTATTTTTAAGATTCGCTCCTATATTTGGTGCCAAACATTGCAAATCCAGCTCTGTAACTAGCTCCTTCCTTTAGAAACCCTAGGAACAAATTCAAAAGCAACGATTACTTGACTTTCCTTCCTGATTTTTTGCAGTAGGTTCTTAAAGCTAACGAGAAATGGAAGCGTCATTTGCCTCGACGTCCTCGACTTACTTCTCAAGATGTGCTGATTTGATGCATTGAAATAATTGGGTGGTCGCAAAGTGCTTGTAAACATATTTTAACTAAAAAGTAAAAACTTTTTTAAATTTGTAATGTCGCTAATGAATAAAAGTTTGTAAGAATTTTGAAAGATCATATTTTTTAAAATATCAAACAGAAATGTCTCTCCGTATTTTAACTAACACATACATTTTTATTAGGTCAAGCTTTTCTATGAATACGTAAATCAATTCAAAAAACAAACTTTGCATATAATTTATAACACAAAAATACATATATTCATAGATATGGAGGTACAAGATTCTTAAGATTATTCGTAGTTGTAGAACTCTACATTTAACTTTATACAACTTTTTTTGAGTTCTGATTTGAATTTTCGATATCGTAAACAAGTATTGTTTTAATAGGAATCCAAACGTCTGTATTCTAAAAGTTTTATTATATAATTTATGAATGAAATGTTTTGCCTGTCAAAGACATTATCAAATGTCGTTTGATAATGCCTTAGACAAGCAAATCATGTCATTCACATAATATATAATAAAACTTCCAGAAAGCAAACATTTTAATTCGTATTATATATTTAATATGGAGTTTAACATCATTGTTCAAGAAATTATAAATTTAGTATCGTTTTATAAATATTTTTAAGACCCTATTACTTGTTTTTACAACACTTAATTTTTGTCAAAAGCATCCGATTACGCTCCCGCCGCACACTGGATCCATTTGGCAAAAAAAAACTTAGGGGTCGAACTTCGAATATTACCCTGATTTTTTTAAATAAGGTCCTCTGTGTGATTTCAAACCACTTTTGTCTCTTAACTTTTTTTAATATAACTTCTAATTTCCAAGAAAAAAAATGTTGTTGTTTTTTTGTATGAAGCAAAACTGATTTTTGCAATTATTTCGGAATCAGGTGGATACGTCAAAACCAAACTTAGTAATGATTAAAGAGGGCATAATCTTCTACATTACTTGTAACGACATCTACTTCATATCTCTGCCCGTTTAAAAGCAGCAGACATTATACATCTTAATTAATTGTTACGAGTATAAAGTAGTTTCAACAAAAAATCCGAAACCACTTTATACTCGGGTTTTTTCTTCAAATGGTAGGTATTCTAACTACGTAACATTAAGACGTTAATTGTGTATTATTGATGTTGTAGAATATTCTAACTGATATTTTAAGCAACATATTATAATATTTACAATGTATTTTGGGAAAAAAAATCAACCTTTTCTCACGTGTCAGTTAAAGCTGTTAACATTTAAATGTGTAAAAATAAAACAAGTCAAAACAAAAACAGTACATCGAATATCAATTTGTATCCCTCAAAATTGCGTTATAAAATATAAGCCGAGTTTAAAATAGACGTTGTTTAATATAATAAAGTTTCAACCAGGTGTTTGGAGTAGGGTTTTATGAGTTATTTCCTCTGGGACTATAATTCTAAGAAAATATATTTTATCTACTAAATAATATTTCCACAATAGTTGCCCCCGTGTAAGCGACCCATTTCAGTTTAAATTATTAATGTCTCTCTTGATGTGTTCAACATTTTATTTACGTTTAAAATTCACGAATAATATTATTGTTTATCAATGTTATTATTACAACATAAAATAACATTATTCCTTGTTTATAGGTGACCCAAGTTGACGTGGATGGGACTTATTCAAAGGAGTCTCAAAAATACCGGATCCCCCAGACACCACCCAGGAGAGACAGTCCTGTAGACGTTATACGAGAAGAGCCGACCCCTAGTGCAGAATTGTGCCTGATATCAGTTACATGGGCATCCGAAATTGTAAAAGTTGTTGGAATAGCAAGAGAATCATTAACTTGTCTGGTGGTATGCCAGTACAGGTACCGTTGTGTCTAAAAATAATGTATTATTCAATTTACTCACGAGCAATACTTATATATGTGAACCATTTGTCACAAATTTTCGAGGTTTTTAACAATGTAACTATACAATCAGAGTGATTCACATTTTAATTTTTCGTAGACGTCATCAATCTCATGCGGCTTGTCAACTTTTTAATTTGTATGTAATTTAACAAAAAAAATAAAATTCGTTAATTTTAAATTTATGATAGTAACACGATTGTTTAGTGGTTTTAGATGGATTTAATTTATATAAGAATATATTACTAAAAGGCGGCCACTTTCGAAGTCGGAACAATCGACGTGCGTGCATGGTAAGATGTATGGATGTAGAGGAAGCTCGAGAGGTATGCCAGGACAGGCCAGTGTGGCGATCCATCCTCTCTGCCTACCCCTCCGGGGAATTAGCGTGATGGTTAGTTAGTTAGTTAGTTAAGTTATATAAACAGTGACTAATTTGTTTCGCCTTGCGAGGGCATTCTCAAATGTTTGAGAATGCCCTCGCAAGGCGAAACAAATTTTTCACTATTTATATAATCGAAGTAAATTCACCAAGCAATCGTGTTTATTATAAATTAAAAATGGAGTTTTGTAAAATAAATACCTCAACCATCAATACAATTCGATCAGTTTATTTGAAAAGAAAATGAAAATTTTGTACCTCTCATTACCTTGTCATAAACCCAATTGTATTAAATAAATAAATTATCTATTCTGACAGACCCACGGTTGATTGTTTATATATTAAAAAAAAAACATTATTTTTTTCCTCTAAATAGGATAGTATTGAATTCTTAATTTCGTATTTGGGATCTAATTATTTTTATTTTGTTGAGTTCAGAATAACTTACTACTGGACAGGTTAATATGGAAGTCGCCAATCTATTTTACATTATCTATGCATCTATGGATTGTCGCAAACTCTATGGTATGGTTAGTGTCAAATTTACTATCGAGCAAACTACAAGCGTTTCTTTAGAAATACCATAAGTCGAAAAGATTATAAAGGCGATGAAAGGTTAATTAAATCCTTTCAATACATCATAAAACGGTAAGTCGTTTACTTGAATATTATGTCGTTATTGATTGTGTGATTTGTCACGGGAACTTCCTTTTAATTGCTTGAAATACATAATATTTTAATATCACTATATTGCTCTTCGCAAGCATGTTTCGAATTTCATATTACAATTTTACCAAAATTATAAATATTCATCCAATACTTGTTTATGAAAATTGGAATAAAGTGTTGTGAAACCATTATGTTTTTCAAATGTGAATTCACGAAACGAATTGATGATAATATTTAAAAAAAAAAACGACTTATATTTTTATAATTTAGAAAATTTAACACTGGGTTTAAACTTTTCAGATGAAATGAGTAAATACTGTCATTGTATTTAATTATTTCTCATCCTACATTAAAAGAAATTTCAAATGAATCATTATGTAAGTGTATTCATTTATTATTTTATACACATACTTCGTAGAATTTCAAAAGATAAAATAAACACCGGTATCCGTTGAGTTAATTTAAAAAAAAGGTATTTGAGATAATCTTAGGGGCTTTAAATAAAATAGGGGTTTACAGCAAATTATGCTTTAATCAATACGAATGAAAACGTATGTTTTCTAGAAATTTTATTAATTTTAATGTGAATGATATGTTTCGCCTGTCTAACTAACTAACTAACCATCACGCCGTCTCACCAAAGGGGTAGGCAGAAAGAATAGTCTGCCACACTTTTCTTTCTTGACACATTTCTCTCGATTCCTCAACATTCATACTCTGACTCCTCACATGGCCGACATTCAATATATGATTTATTTGATCGTGCCACGCTTTCCTCGGTCTTTCTCTACTTCTGGTTCCATTTACATCGTTAGCATATACTTTTTTTACCATTTTTTCTTCATTCATTCTTTCCATATGTCTAAACCATCTATATGATCCTTTCATTATTTTCTTTATAACACCATCATTCGCACCCCACTCACTTCTTATATTTTCATTCGACACTCTATCATACACAGAGTATCTACACATTCGTCAAAGAGATCTCATTTCTACTGCATTTATTCTACTATCATCCTTTATTTGTCAGTTCCGTGCTTCGCTTCCATACATAAGGGTCGGTAGAAGAACACCATTGTGCGCTGCCATTCTAGCTTTTTTTGCGTAATATCCCTGTCTTAGGTATAATCAAATGTCTAAGGTATAATAAAATGTTTGAATAATAATACTTCTAGAAAACAGATGTTTTTTCATTTACTAAAATTATTTAATATGGAGTTTCACATCATTGTTTAATAAACCATAAATAAATAACACTTTATCATTATGTATCAAATTGTGTATACTCAACTCGGTATTTAATTCACATAAAATACGTTTGTCCCGTATTATAAATACGAGTATGTATTTATATATTGTTCTAAGTAAAATAATAACATACCCTGAAGACATATTCCTTGTCTCGCTGTACCCCGCATCTCGTAGACATGTCATCTCCTTATCTAAACCCTTCCTTGTCTGAGATACATTTTCAACGTAGGCGTCAGATAATATTATGGCGTCATACATTCACAAAGCTTTCTCGGGTCGTGTTTGTGAATGTGGTGTTTGCTTTATTATCAAGCTATTTTTAAAATATTTTTTATATGGAAACGTTTTAAAATTCTCGGTGAGACCCTTATTCAGGTAGACTTTTATTATTTTAATTTCCAGTAATACAATATTTCCTTCTGTTTCCCAAAATTTTCAAATACAATTTCTGTACTTGGAAATGTTTGTTTTTAAGCAAAACGGTCACGCAAAAAAGATGATATTTTCGTCCTACCTCAAATAACTTAATTTGGATTTTTATATAATATCATTTAGTATCCCATAACTATGTAACCATTGTCATAAAATTACTTAATGAGTCCCAAGAAACATTTTCCTATATATCTGGACCTACCCAAATAATTCTTTGTTAAAAATGTATAAAGTCAAATCTATTTTCGTTACATAACATATACTGCTCCATTTACTAGTGTAAATAAATTGCAACGAGTTGAAGTTTCGTCACATTTGATAATGCCTTAGAAGGGCGAAACATGTCATTCCCATAAAATATAATAAAACTGGCGTTTTCATTCGTATTAATTATGAAAAAGAGGGCATTTATCTCGTACCAACTAGTCTATATCTAACTAACTAACTAAACTATCGTGTTTAGTTTTTTCCGCAAATTCATTTCAGTAATCTCATTTATGGCATCGCCATTATATACACATTATTTTTCCTTTAACATTGTGGTGGAAGGTTTTCCGACTTTGTGTTATTTTCAGATGCACCGTGTGTTTTAGTAACATAATACGCTGAGACACCTTTCTTGCCCCATCCTATAATATCCGACATGTGGAAAGATCATATATCCCCAGGCTAGAACAAAAGCCAAGATCCAAAAAAGTCTTTATACGTTTAAAATTGTGGAATCATATTACTTGAAAATATAGAATTACAAATATTTCATAGTATAGGTATGACGTGAATTTTGTAAAAAGAGAAGAGAACTAACTTACTAATTTTTACGTAGTTACTCCGGAGGGGTAGGCATACTGCTCTGTTCTGACATACTTCTCATACCTCCTCCACATTCATACATCGTAACATGCTCGCCCGTCGATTCTTCCGACTTCGAAAAAAAATATTATTATATACGCGTATACGAGAACAAGTGAAATATGGCCTTGCAAAACTCGTTTATTTTAATGAGAGTAATTCTTTGAATTTATTTAAAATAATGGCTTATCGATAAATAATCATTTGCACTATTTGCAACCTGAGAAATATTCATGGAAAGTTTTCTACCCTTTAAAAAGGCTCATTGTACATTTAAATTTTTATGCAAATATTTGTTTTCACACACGTTCATTATTTAAATTACACAATAAAAATTACCAAATTGTTCTCACTTTGTTTTCTACACTTTTATATGCGACAATAATCAGAACATAATTCAAAATAAGATTCAGAATCAGAATAAAATTCAAATATGTATTCTTCCTCGCTCTCTTGTATTCAAAATATTCTCGTACTCTTTATTGATGACATCCGGAATTTTTGTCTATCAATAATCATTTTATTTCACATCTTGTTTTTCTAATTTGATCACGAGGAATTAGAACCAAATTATAACTGTGAGACACTTGTCAGGACGTTAATTGTATGTTCGTGCATAAATAAACGAAATTACCAGGCTTGACACATTGTAAGTACACGCATAAAACCAAAGTGACATTAAAGTGGTTGATCTGACGTGTAGTGTAGATAATTGCGTTTTATTACTCATTAGCTGTATGTAATGTGAAACCATTCCCCGACAGCGAAAGGCAATCATTAAGACTTTTATGAGGAATAGATTTTGGCAGAGGTATTAAATAATATTGTTAAATAAAACAGATTAAAAAAAAAAAAAAAATTTACAGTGATTACACAGTGTCCATATTATAAAATTACCAAGGCTTATGTATAAAACTGTACTTTATTTGTATTTTTTACAATTAATCGTTACATGGGCAATAACTGAGAACACTTAAACTTAAATAACAATAAAATAAAACGATGTTTATTTAATAAATTAGTTTACGTTTGCACTTAGTTTTATAACAAGTTGTAAAATATTTTTTTATAACTTCATTAAATAAATAAAAAGTAACAAAACGAACAAACCATCACGCCGTTTCCCCGCAGGGAAATGAGGGAATGGACCTCTAGATTCCTCCACTTTCATATAACGAGTCATACACGCACGTCGGTTCTTCCGACTTCTAACATGACCAACCATTAAAATTTGATTAATTTGGTCATGTCATGTTTTTCTCAATCTGCCTTGACTCCGTACTCCAATTACATCATTAACGTATACTTTCTCAACCATTCTTTCTCCATCCATGCGCTCCTTATGTCAGAACCAACACAGCGATCCTTGCATAATTTTGTTGATACCATAATACCTTATTCCGCTCTACATTCCTTTCTTATATCAGCATTTGAGATTCTGTCGTTTATCGTTCTACCACACATACATCTTACGGACCTCATCTCTACCGCATTTATTCTGCTTTCATCCTTCTTCTGCCAGTTCCATGCTTCGCTTCCATACATTAGGGCTGGGACCAGACTTCCATTGTGAACGGCCGTTTTCGCTTTCATTGATAAATTCTTGTTTCCAATTACTATTTTCAAATCTTCATTCACTTTGTTACCCGCACCAACCCTTCTTTCAACGTCACTATCTGTTCAGCCATCCGCTGTGAACATGCTACCTAAATACACAACTTCACTCACTTGCTTCTAGTCTCTTCGTTCACACTTTTCATGTTACAAACTGTCATTTGCTCTTCCCTTTCAAAAACCATCACCTTGGACTTTCCGACATTCATACATTCTCGAGTACAATAAAAAGTATAATTAATAAATATCACTCCTTTCGCCGAAAGGCTAGACAGAGAGAATGGACTGCCACATTACTGTATCCTGAAACACCTCTCTAGATTCCTCCACATCCATTCAGTGGCTACACCAATTCAATTCTTCCGACATCTACTATAATACCATGAATATGTGTATGTTAAAAATTCGAGAGAAGTAACTCAGAAATCAATAAAATAAACTGAATAATTTTAGTCCATATCAGTTTTGTGGTAAAATGCGTCCGTCAGATGTTTTTTTTATTTATCTAAAAGAGCGATGTCGTTTTCGGTCCTAATTTTTTTAAATTCAAAATCGAGAGCTAACATTCTTAAGGTAGGTAGGTGATTATTTCCCTTTGAACCAAATACACGTGCAGAAACTGATATTCATGATTTGGTTTGGTTTTATGTTTCTTAGAAACAAAATTGGATATTCAATATCTCTCTAAATGTATAAAAAGTATTCATAATATTATCATTATATTGTCATTTGGGAATGTGCGTGAGTACACGTGTATATCTCAAAATATCATTATATTTTTACATCAATTCAATAAAATAAAAATTGGAAAAAACTTGAGAAATTAATAAAATTATAGAGTGGCGACATTAGTTAATAGCAATAAATAGTGTCATTTGTTAATTGTTTCTTGAATAATGACGTAAAACTTATATTATAATAGTTAATACGAATTAAAACGTCTGTTTAATAGAAGGCGAAATATGCCATTCTCATAAACTAAACAACGTTTTGAAACAAGTGAAAACCGACGTTTTTATTCCAATTATGTAACATCATTTGTTTTTTTACTGTGTGCATATTTTTTTTAATGTTTTAACAATTATTCGTTCTCAGTTAGTTACTATCCATCTAACGATCAATTATATTATAAAATTACGAATAAAGTAAAATTTTATATATGAGACTTTAATAACTAACCCCCCTCTCGAAGAAGGGGTAGGCAGAAAGAATGAACCGACACACTTTTCTTTCCTGGCATACTTTTCTCGGTTCCTCAGCATTAATTCATCGTGTCATGCACGCACGTGGATTTCTCCGTCTCCTCACGTGGTCGTCATTAAATATTTGATTTATTAAAATCATGCCACGTTTTCTTTGGTCTTATATGAGACTTTGTTATTTTAAACAATGAACAAAGTGGAATTCCATTATTATGAAACCTAATAAATTTAAATACTGTATTTTCCATTTGTAAATGGTAAAAAAACTATTATATTAAAAAAGCAAAAATTAAATACATTAATTTAAATGTTTAAAAGCCTTCTTTCATCACAAAAGAAATGTCTAAATTGCGTTGGGGTACATTTACATATATAATCCGATCTGATCCTTCTCAAGGATAAAATTTAGAACGGGATGTCACACTACGAGTATCTCCTAGTATATTAGACAGTCACACACGAAGATATTGATCTTCTAGAGTTCCCACAGCTTCCGCTGCTTTATTGCATACAAAGGAAGATTACCCCAATGTAAGCCAGAATCAAGCAATAAAACACGGGAAAATAAAGGATAAAGGATGATGGAAACATCTCGGGTAACGTTCGCAGGAAACAGTTATCGCTGATCAGAAAACATTTCACGTAGAGGGCTGATGAAAGCTCCTGGTCTCGGAGCTTTTATCGCGATCGTAAATTTTGTTTGAAACGTTCAATATTGAAGAATATCTATGCGTGTGGATTACATTTCAATATCACCGTATTATTCTGCCCACAAAACTCGGAAGCAAAATTACATCGTCTTCTATTTCAGCTCTGCGAAAAGCAATCCAATTTACTCGATTTGTAGCAGAATTAATCAAAAGTAATTGATATTGCGGTGAAACATAACACAAGCGTTGCTCTTTCCTTAACAGATTCGGTTATTCGGATCCATCTTATTTAATAGAAAATAATTAATTATATTCTCTTGTTTAAAACAAATACACTTTTCACAATTTATGAATCAATACATAAAGTTAAATACTTTTAGAAAACCAATCACTCTGTGTTAATTTAAATAAAATCTACTACATTTATATAACTGCCTCTTTTTTCTTTAGTCTTAAAAATGTGTTTTTACTCATGTTCGAGTTCTATATGTATATAAGCGATTATTTTTATATTGCATATTATGAAAAACGTATGTTTTCTCAGATTAAGAATATTTCAAGAACTCCACTTTCACGCTTTAAGGGTCATTAAATGTCTAATTTAAGAATGTAAAACACGTCATTATCTTTAAAAAAAAGTTTTCAATTCCTTACTGAAAACGCGCTTCCTAATTCAATAATGTAACGGTTGCAATCCATTACGTATTATAAATTTAATTCGATGGGGCTAAGGAAATCATTAATAAAAATAATTATGTTTTTTTTTAATATTATAAATAATTTTAAAAAAAGCTGTTCAAACCAAACCGAATGTCAATCACAAGAAAAACCAGTTCTGAAAAGTATAAATTATATGTATATTCTTAAATAAATCGATAGTGTAACACAAAGATATTATAAACAGCAAAACTGAAAACGATTTTGCTTTATTACCCCGATGAAGCTCCACTTGAAGCGAAACCACTTGATCATATTACAAATACAAAAAAGGTTTTTAAAACATAATGATTAAGTGATTTATTTATTAAAGGTTAAATTTTAAAATTACCCTAATTTACATTGCAGTTGAAGTTATCCGAGCTTGATACAACAAACTAATGTATCAAAATATACTTATTTTTCCTTGAACAATTATGTTGAACTCCATATTAAATATTTACTAAAAAATTTAACGACCGTTTTCTAGAATTTTAATTATAGAGTGTAATAAAGTATTCTGACTTCCATACCGAAGGTTCCGGGTTCGATTCCCGGCGACGGCAGTGTGATTGTCTCACTGTCTTTGGTCTGGTGTAGAATTCACGTGACAATAAAATGGCGATAGATTGGCTACCTATCATCACATGTCACGAGAATCAATATAATAGCTAAAAAAATAAATTGTATACAGTAATTGGGTTTAAACGACCTGTTGTGTGCATAAAAAAATAAAAATAATAAAATAAATAAATAATAAGAAATAAAAGTTCTAGAAAGAAGTTTAACCACCCTAATAAAACGGAGCATTTTCTACAGCGCCCTTGAGATGAGTAATTCATAAAAATGGCGCTTTATAAATTATCCAATTTATTATAATTATTATTATTACGTATTTGAATGTACGTGATACGTTCACTTTGACTGTACCATTCTGCGCTATCTCGTATCACGTACGCGCTTGAGAAAAAGTAATGCACCTAAAATGTACAAACTGTAAGGGATACGCGCGTGTGCCAACAACACTTGGGTACAAGTCTTCATAAATATGATAGTTTTACAAGGGGCAGGCGAAGTGTGCGGCCGAGTATTTGACGTTTCGTAATTTAAAAAAAAAATTAATATAAAATAAAATTTCATTAATAAAAAACCTGCTTTTTTGCACTTTATTCGTAGTTATTATTAAAATATACTTGTTAAGAAAAATTTTGACTTATATTTAATAATGTGTTTTCATTAAATCTATTGAAAAGATTGAAACAAAACATAAAAGGCAATTTCTAATATTAATCCTAATACCTTTAACAGGCAATTTTTAAAAATATTTCAGACCGTAAAACTTTCCCGTTTGAATATATAATATTATACATATGTATGGAAGCGAAGCATGGAACTGGCAGAAGAAAGAGCAGAATAAATGCGGTAGAGATGAGGTCCCTAAGACGTATGTGTGGTAGAACGATGTACGACAGAATCTCAAATGCTGATATTAGAAAGGAATGTAGAGCGAAAGAAGCTATTATGAACAAAATTATGAAAGGATCGCTGCGATGGTTCGGACATATGGAGCGCATGGGTGAAGAAAGAATGGTTAAAAAAGTATACGTTAACGATGTAAGTAGAGTAAAGAGTCGAGGTAGACCGAGGAAAACATGGCATGACCAAATTAATCAAATTTTAAAAGTTGGTCATGTTAGATGTCGGAGGAATCGACGTGCGTGGATGACTCTTTGTATGAATGTGGAGGAATCTAGAGATGTTTGTCAGGATAGAGTAGTGTAGCGGTTCATTCTCTCTGCTTACCCTTGCGGGGAAACGGCGTGATGGTTTGTTTGTGTTTGTTTGTTTTTCATTTCATTGATTGGAGTTTGTATAATTTTATATTAGTCTTGTGATAGCATGTATGCGTTATGAAATAAAGTGTATTGTAATATAGTGTACTTGAAACAAGTGTAGTGCAAAATCAAAGAAACACAATTTATACGTCCATTGTCGCGCGAAACAGTCTGATCTGCTCATTAGGCCCGGCTGTGACAAGACCCGGTCTCGCTAACGAGATGCTGGATAAAAACGCCTGTTTCATTATTCCTGCTTCCGTTTTGAACTAGTACAAATGAGAGTATCGCTTTAACAATGTGCCTCGGGACTGCTTTACGGTTATCCGCTTTCAGGATTGTAAAACGAACGCGAATTGTGATAAAAGATAATGCTTGCATGCTCCACAAAGCGTTCCCACTAATTACCAAGTTTTGTTTTAGTCTCATTACACAAGTGTTGCCATAGTATTAGATTAGTTTTCTTATTCAAGTACTTCTTTGTAAGATCTATTCGTGCAAAGAACTTCTTAATAATTTACATTATACCTACACGAATGCGATTGTATTGTATTAAACGTGAAACATTATTTGTTCTTTGAAAGCATTGGAGAAACATGATGAGAAACATGATTGCTCGTCCTCTGGCATGTTTTTTTTTACTGTGCTTAATTGAATATAGTTAGATACTTGGTATTAAAAGTATCTTCTTCTTTGCGTGCCGTATCAGGCCCCCCTGACGTTGGCAATCACTCCGGCGAAGGCTTCTCTATCTTGTGCAACCCGGAACAGCTCCCCCATGTCTCTCATCCCGGTCCAGTCTCTTATGTTGCACAGCCAAGACGTTTGTCTTCTACCAGAACCACGCTACCCTACATTTTTTTCCCATCAGTATATTATTTGGAGCAAACTTTATTTATCTCCCCGCAGAATGTGACCCAGATATGAAATCTTACGGACCTTAATGTCATTTAGCACTTGTCTTCTACAATTGGCTCTCCTCATAACCTCCTAAATTAAAAGTATATAATTTTGAAATTTTTTTAATATGAAGCACTCACTGTGGTTAGAAATTTAAAAAATATGAAATAAATAAAAAAAACTTTGTATTTAATCACGGTATGGTTATTATAATTAATGCCAACTTGTTTCGCTTGAATTTCACAACTAGCTTCATCAGGGCAGCATAACAACTAAATGAAAAGACAAAATTTACATGTATGTATAATAACAAACGATGGTGACATCAAAAGAGAAGGTGCGAGAGGGAAAGGGATAATCGAAAAAATGTTTACCCATTTCAAAGGCAAACATTTTTTCGATTATCCCTTTTCCCTTTCGCATTCCTTCCTCTGATTTTACCACCGTTTGTTATATGTACGAGTACATGTAAATTTTGTCTTTTTGTTTAGTCGTTTACTGTCCTGATAAAGCTTGGGTTCAAGCGCAACTTGTTGGCATCAATTATAATAACCATACCGTGGTAAAATACAAAGATTTTTTTTTTATATGTTTACATAATTTTAAATAACTGTGACCAATTTCTGAAAACGAAAAAAAATTTCAAGGTTTCAAAAATTAAAAAAATTATCTAGTTTCTTTTTGTTACTTTTATTTAACGATGGGAAGGTTTTTTTCTTGAATGGGTTAACGTATAATAATTGGGTACTAGTTGAAAACTTTTGAGTCATAAAATTGTGAAAATGTCATAAATTTGTGAAAATGGCATAAACTTGTGAAAATGTCATAAATTTGTGAAAATGTCATAAATTTGTGAAAATTGTATTATGAATAGACACGATCATACTTTTTTAAGTTGTTTAAAAGTTAATAATTAAACAATTATAATTTTTAAACATGATTTTTTATTTACTTTTTTTTTAAATTAAGTATCGTCTTATTATCCCAGACCCAGTGTTGCAGCGGGAACTTGGAGGAATAAGACCAACCAAGAGCCCAGCAGCCCCTTATAACGAGCACCGTGAGAGCCGGTCGCCTAGCATGGATTGGGCACGCATGCCGAGCCGAAGAGACCAGAGGCAATCGAGACCCTGTACGCGTCTAGACCGACTGGAGTAAGACCTCTAGGAAGGCCTAGACAGCGCCTAATGGACAATGTTCTGGCTGATCTGGCTAGGTTGGGCGAATCGGACTGTTGGGAGGAAAAGGCGCAGGATCGAGGAGCTTAGCGAATAATCATCAAGGAAGCTAAAACTCTTCAAGAGTTGTATGGCCATAGGAAGAAAGTAATTATTGTCATATTACTTGTAGCCAATTTTTCAACCTGATACATTCGGCTGGTCAAACCACCAATATTTTTTGATTTTTCATTGTTAAATACGTAACTGAATAAGTTATAAGTTATTGATATTCATCGTAGACTTATGTTGTATAATATGACCACATTAAATTTCACGTAATATTTAAAACAAATATGTTTAAATTTAATTTCGGAGAATCGATAATAAAAGGAAGGACTTTTTATTTTCAAGAACACTCTTTGTTTAATTTTACAAAGAATCTATTGATAATTCTATTAATATCGGTATTTTTTTAGGGGGCCACCTAAAAGATGGACTGACGGCATCGCCCGAAAAGCTGAATTGACCTGGATGAGGAAAGGACAAGACAGGTACGAGTGGGGGAAAATGAAAGAGCCTTATATCCAGCAGTGGAGGGAAAAAATCTTAAGAAGAAGAAGAAGAATACCACAAAAAAATAGGTACATAAAATGTTCTTTTGGTTTTAAATAAATAACGTACTTTCTTAAGTATGCTATGCACAATTTTTTTTATGAAACTATCTATCCAGATGTTCAAAAAATACTTCCAAAAAAAGTATAATCACAATACAAAGGTTGCAGAACATCTTATTCCGGGATTATCATCTACCTGTTCTATTTTTTTATGTTATCCTGGATTGGTCCATGAAAAATACTCGTCACCGGATATGGGCGGTTTGATAAAATATATTTCGCTGCGGAAATATGCGTCGAATAATATTATCATTGTGTGCTGCCGTCAGGTAGTGGCAATCATATTTTTTTGCGAAAAGCTCACATCAAATGGATAAAACGCTAACGGAATAAGCTTTCGTAACTTTAAAAATTCCTTGTTGCAAATTTAAACTAGTTCGATTATATAAAACGATTTTGTGACCGTAAATTTAATGATTTTATTGATATCGCATGAAAGAAATATATTTAAAATGTTATAAGTTTAATATATGTTTAAAAAGCTGCTAGTTTTATTTTGACTTTCATAAAAATAATATTAATGAGATGTGATTCATCTGAATCGTTAATTTCGACATACTGATTTTTATAATTATATTCTTTAGCAGACTTGTTAAATAGAAGTTAATAATAATAAATCTGTGAAGTTTAAAACGTGGTGGCACATAAAATTATCGATTGATATAATATGATTTAAAAACACTATTTGATATTCAAATAAAATGACTAAATTATCCTACATTTGTTGATCCTTTTTAGAGCATTAAAACATCCCTCTGAAAATCGTTGTAAAATATATTAAATTTAAATTAGAACCTTTTCGAAAATGCGAATTTGAATATCATATTTGAGGTTATGATTTGGTAGTTACCCAGACAAAAGAGAATAATTGATTATTTTATTCTATGTTAGCCATAACTTTGTGTTGTAGATGTTAAATGTTTCTTTTTTATATAAACGAGTACTTTGTAAACATCACTTACATTTATTTGAAAAATAAAATATAAATTTGTTAAACATTTAAACAGTTTTGACATCTGTCAAAACTGACCATATTTGTAAACAATTTTATATATATTTGTGAAATGTATACTTATATCTGTGTAGACAGATATAAGTATACATTTCACAAATATTTGTAAATATTCTGGTCAATTCTTTGGCGTATAAAATAGGAGTGATACTCCAGGCGACTTCTAAAACAGTGCGCTGTGAGGCGGTAGCCTCTTCGCATTGTGTTAATAAAGTAGTTTGCTAAATGCTAAACAATCATTCTTCATAGATGGCGTTAGTGGGTGGATTGTATAGATTAATCTTAAAAAAATAATTAGTACAATCAAATCTACATAGATGGCTAACTGGAACTGACACGTGATAGGTATGGATTTGGAGTATATATACAACTTCCAAAAATGTATCATGCATGATCATAATAACAATGGTGGAATGGGGAATGTTGTGATTACATAAAGCGTGCGCAACCCAACCAATGACAGGTCATAAGTCCTGTAAACACCTTGATCATCCATATTCAGTTTCCAGTTTGTTTCTTCGTCTCTATTGAGATACAATTAAAAATTTAAATTTTATACATTTTTAAATTTTTTATACAATATCACTGATGAAGGGCTGGTTAGTCCGAAACATGTTTGATATGTTATTTTTATTTTATTTTTTTAATAAATGTGAATGTTGTATACAAAGCATATAAAAAAATTAACATTAGAGAATAATTTAATTTAATTCATCAATATTAATTCATTCGTACTTGAAAACCTCCATTTCGTTGAAAAAAATTGCTTCCACCGATCACGTTCTCGAAACCGCAGTTCACTCGACAATGTTCCAGCGGATAAAAGGAAACCGACACAAAGGAGACCACGTACGCGAGCGATGCGGCGGGATTTCCGACAGCCCCGGTATTCGTGCATTACGAAGTCTCGTCTAGTCCGACAAATAAGATGTCAGATTTCCCCACTCCGAGGCTGAATGCCTGCAGTCCTGTGACGCGCGGCATACAACACGAAGTAATTCAGCTAAAAGCGGTCTGAATCCTGAATATGTGGCACGGAATGCATAATGGAGATGCTTCGGAAGATTCTATTCGAATTAGTACATTTTAAAACGTACGACACAACTATTTTATATTCCGGGGGACAATTTTTAAAATTGGAATGTTTATTAGAAATTTAAATTTATTTTATGAAATTATTTTTTTTGTACATGATCATTGTAAATAATAAAAATATTCTTTTTAATTGAAAAAATATGATAACTAACTAAAACTTGAATGTGGAGCAAGTAGATGAGTTCATGTATTTGGGTAGTATGTTTATAAAAGATGGGCGAGTGGAGAGGGATATTGAAAGAAGTGTTGGTGCAGGTAACAAAGTGAATGGTGCACTTAAAGTTGTCATCGCAAACAAAAACCTATCCAAAAAAGTTTAAATGGCAGTGCACAATGGTGTTCTTGTACCAACCCTTATGAATGGAAGCAAAGCATGGAACTGGCAAAAGAAGGATGAAAGTAGAATAAATGCATTAGAAATGAGATGAGATCTGTTAAACGAATGTGGAGATACTCTGTGTATGATAAAGTATTGAATGAAAATATAAGAAGTGAATGCGGTGCGGTGTTATGAACAAAATATTGAAAGGATCATTAAGATAGTTTGGACACATAGAAAGAATGAATTAAGAAGGAATGATAAAAAATATATATGTTAACGATGTAAATGAAACTAGAAATAGAGGAAGACCGAGGAAAGCGTGGCACGATCAAATAAATCAAATATTGAATGTCGGCCACGTGATGAGTCAGAGAAATCGACGCGCGTTAATGACACGATGTATGAATGTTTAGAAAGCGAAAGAAATATGTCAGGAAAGAGTTTGGCATTCCATTATTTCTGCTTACTCCTTCGGAGAGACGGCGTGATCGTTAGTAAGTTAGCTAATTATCACGATTTTATATATACAATACTAGCGGACCCAACAGACGTTGTCCTGCCCGAACGAAAACATTTTTTTCTTTCCTAGAACCAGAACATAGCGCCGACCATCAGGTCCAATTGTGAATCTAAACCATCTAAAGACAAACTCAAACACGCAAAAAATTAATCATAATCGGTCCAGCAGTTTAGGCGGAGTTCCACAACTCGTACATACGCCCGTATAGAAGAAAAATA
The DNA here is from genome assembly GCA_022606425.2 of Lepidostoma basale. Taxonomy (NCBI): domain Eukaryota; kingdom Metazoa; phylum Arthropoda; class Insecta; order Trichoptera; family Lepidostomatidae; genus Lepidostoma; species Lepidostoma basale. Next base: position 30,267 of record JAHDVF020000863.1, on the reverse strand, counting down.
TTTGTTTGTCTTTTTCTTTTTTTATATACATTGTATATACAGCACTATTAAAATGACATATCAGACATGTTTCGGACAACCAGTCTTCTTCAGCGATGCATATTATAAACATATATATTTAAAATATTCTAAACTTACTCGTATTTACAAATATGATCAATTTTGACAGATATTATGTTTAACCTAAGTGTTGTTGTGATTGTATTCTACAATTATATACATCTACTGTATTATTTGATAAGCAGAAGTATGTTTCTAATAAGCAGAACTTTAAATAAAAAATACAAATACCGTAAACAAACATATAATCTAACACATTTGAAAATACTTTTCTTGCAGTTCGCGCGAATACCAAAATTCATATTTGTTTCAAACTTATTTCAAAGTTTTGGAATTAATGGTTAAAGTTTTATTCTACTAATGTAAAAATATGGAAGTATTAAGAAAGTAGGGTACACATTTTTTTAAGCAACAGTTTTATTATATATGCAGAATTTTACCTACGTGATAGATAAACAAATAACCAAACATCAAAGTTTTCCAATTTATTTCAGACACAACACACGATTTCCCAACAAAATGAAAACACACGAATTGAATTATTCATTTTTTAAATATATTATAATATATATTAAAATCGAATGAAAATAACAAAACAATGTGTATTAAATATTGATGAAAATATTCGTTTACTTAATGTATTCCACATGCTTTGCTTTTCTAAGAAATTTTACATGTATGTCAGAAGAACATATACTTATTATGAAATGTATGAATAAAAAATATAAATTTCTTCTATGTTTGCCATACTTTGTGTTGTAGATGCTGTATTTGTCTTTTTCTTTTTTTATATACTCTTTATATACAATACTCTTAAAATTACATCTGTTAAAATTGATCATATTTGTAAACAATTTTATAATATTAGGTCCTTACATATGAAATTGGCGTTTTGCCGTACTGGCAACTTTGATCTCAAATATCTTCACTTTGGTTAGGAATTCCAAATTCAAATTTACACAGCTATTTACTCAAGTATTTTTGTTTCGAAAATTATAATTAATTTGTGTTTTCCTCAATTGTTTTTTTTCTTTGCGTCACGCAGTTTACAAAATGGAAAACTTGAAATATCGCGTTATTTACGAGTACGAGTTCCACCGTAGCACCAGTGATGTGTATGGCGACGGTGCCGCAAAAAAAAACCCAGAGCGTTTTTGGTTCCAACGTTTTCGTTCTGGAAATTTCGACCTGCAGAACAAGCCCCGTGGACGGCCGGAGACCAAAGTTGATAATGAAGAATTGAAGGCTATTGTGGAAGCGGATCCATCGCAAACCACGTCCGAGTTAGCGGCAGGCTGCGGTGTTAGTGATAAAACTGTTTTAATCCACTTGAAGCAAATTGGGAAGGTGAAAAATCTTGAAAGGTGGGTACCTCACGAATTGAGTGAAGCAAATCAACAAACGCGCGTTAACTGCTGCGTTGCATTACTCAACCGGCACAATAATGAAGGGATTTTGAATCGAATCATTACCTGTGATGAAAAGTGGATCCTGTATGATAATCGGAAGCGCTCATCGCAATGGCTGAACCCTGCCGAACCAGCCAAACCATGCCCCAAGCGAAAATTGACTCCAAAAAAGTTACTTGTGAGCGTTTGGTGGACTAGTGCTGGTGTCGTTCACTACAGCTTTCTTAAATCTGGCCAGACAATTACGGCAGATGTCTATTGTCAGCAACTGCAAACCATGATGGAAAAGCTAGCTGCTAAACAACCGAGGCTGGTTAATCGCTCTAAGCCACTGCTGCTTCATGATAACGCTAGACCACACACTGCACAACAGACGGCTACCAAATTAGAAGAGCTTCAATTGGAATGTCTAAGACATCCACCGTACTCTCCCAAAGTTTCATCAATGGAAAATTATAACTAGTATTATATTGCCCTGATGAATCTTGGATCCAAACGGAATTAGTTGACATCAAGTATATTAATCCATTACGTGATTAAATATTGACGTGATAATACAAAGTGTTTTATTATTTTATATCTCGTATAAGTACATAAATCTAGGTTCTAATTAGTCGTATTAACATAAGTTTTTCACAACTGTTCATACATACTTATTTTATTTATGTTAAAATTTAAAACACTGTTATAATATCACAATTTCTTTTTATTCACTGAGAGTTTCGCAACAGCTGTTTCGCCAACCGATGTTCCCATCATCAGGTGTTACAATAAACTAAAGCAACAATTGAAATGACTTACTATTTATAGGGCAACTTTTTATTCATTTGTGACTTTAGTTTATTGTAACACCTGATGATGCCAACATCGGTTGGCGAAACAGCTGTCGCGGCACTCTCAGTGAATGAAAAGAAATTGAGATATTAAAACATAGTTTTAAATTTTAACAGTAATAATGTTGAATTATCATAGTGTTTCGGTCAAAACAATGGGCTATACTCATTTTATTAACAAAGATCAAGTTTTATTTGAATTTATATTATTTTTGACCGTTTTGACAATTGTCTACCATCGCATGGCATGACAATGGCAGTAAGCCGAAACTAGTCGGTAATAGAAGTAGATTAAGTGAATAATTTTGAGTCAGATTTTCATTTATTTTAATATAATACATTTCACCCGAGAAAATTCAATAACCTACATAAATATTTTACAAGACTTGTTCCACAGATATACAGTGAACTTATTGTGTTTTTATACATCGAGCAAATTCGTTAAGTTTCCTCCATTAATAAGATCTATGTCACTTAGCTAAATATTTGATTAGTAAAGGCGCTTAGCGTTACTTAGTGAAATTGAATTCGTATGTATAGAAGTGTATTAAATATTTAAACGTAGTAAAGTTTTCAAAGGAAAGTAACTTTGATGATACGGAGTGATTTGATTGAATCGCTAAAATTCCAAATGTTTATACAAAATATTTCTACTACCTTAACGACCCTCGTGGCAGAATGGCAAGAGGTATGACTGCCACACAGAAGGTATGGTATCGAGTTCAATGTCATACAGTTTTTAGTCGCATGAAGAATTCACATGACCATATGATGGTGATAAATTAGCTACCTATCACATGTCATGAGAATCAAAAGCTAAAAATTTGTTTATTATTATTGTTATTTTATTATTATCATTATTATATTTTTGTTGAATCGCTCTTTACATCATGACAGCATGAGCCAAATCAATGTAAAGGGTATTATAGCTATCATAGTGATTCTCGTGACATGTGATAGGTAGCTAATCTATCGCCATTTTATTGTCACTGAATTCTACACCAGACCAAAAACAGTGTGACAATCACACTGCCCTCGCCGGGAATCGAAGCCGGAACCTTCGGGGTGGCAGTCAATGCACTTACCACTCGGTATATAGTAATTGGGTTTAAATAATCTGCTGTAAACAAATGCAGAGAGCAACGGGAAACAACCACAATAAAGACCCAAGTAGCATCCCAAAAAACAGCAAAGATTATTCACTTTAATACGAATGAAAACGTCAGTTTTCTAGAAGTTTTATTATATTTTTTGGGAATGACATGTTTCGCCCTTCTAAGGCATTATCAAAATTTTAGAATGGCGAAACATGTCGTTCCCTAAATATATAATAAAACTTCTAGAAAACTGACGTTTTCATTCGTATTAACTATTTAATATGGAGTTTTACATCATTGTTCAAGAAACAATAAATTTTACACTTTGTTTCAAACCAATCTTTTAGATTAAAACTAGCAAAGAAATTTTCTACAAAGAAGGATATGAAAATGTTTGAAAAATATTTAGAATACTGCATGTTTTAACCGTATACTATTATAATATATGCCTCGAGATTATTTAAAGCTTCAAAAATATGACTTTGCACCTTTAAAAAAGACGAATGAATATGTTTTAATAATATTTTTCTTGTGATCCAGATCTTATAAAAAAAATGATATGGTAATACTTTATACATATTACCCGGACCTTACACATGTTTACGATTTTCTCGATTATTCTACTACGATAATATCAGACCATTCCTCACGTGTTCCTGGTAAAATGTATTGCCCAAGTTCATGATATAGATCTCAGACCGGTCCAATTCAGAAATTTCGAAGTTGGCATTCAAAGTCACGAGTTAAGTTTTTATTTATATCGTTTGTTATATTTCGCCTTATTTTAACTTTGCCTAGATATACAAAAGGGAAAAGCAAGTCACATCGTTATAACAAAAATAAATACAATTTATAGCATGGGTTTCAAAATATTTTTTATGAATATAAACGTCTGTTTTCTCCACGTTTTATTACATTTTAAAGGAATGACATATTTACTAACTAACTAACTAACTAACCATCACGCCGTCTCCCCGAAGGGGTAGGCAGAAAGAATGGACTGCCATACCTTTCTTTCCTGACATATTTCTCTCGCTTCCTCAACATTCATACATCGTGTCATGCACGCGCGTCGATTTCTCTGACTCCTCACATGGCCGACATTCAATATTTGATTTATTTGATCGTGCCACGTTTTCCTCGGTCTTCCTCTATTTCTGGTTCCATTTACATCATTAACATATAATTTTTTTTAACATTCTTTCTTCATTCATTCTTTCCATATGTCCAAACCATCTTAATGATCCTTTCATTATTTTGTTCATGACACCATCATTCGCACCGCATTCACTTCTTATATTTTCATTCGACACTCTATCATACACAGAATATCCACACATTCGTCTAAGAGATCTCATTTCTACTGCATTTATTCTACTTTCATCCTTCCTTTGCCAGTTCCATGCTTCGCTTCCATACATAAGGGTCGGTAGAAGAACACCATTGTGCACTGCCATTCTAGCTTTTTGGATAGGTTTTTGTTTGCGATGACAACTTTAAGTGCACCATTCACTTTGTTGCCTGCCCCAACCCTTCTTTCAATATCCCTCTCCACTCGCCCATCTCTTGTAAATATACTACCTAAATACACGAACTCAACTACTTGCTCCAAATTTTCACCATTCACGCTAATGTTGCAGACTGTCGTGGTTTCTTCCTTTTCAAAAATCATTACCTTGGACTTATTAACATTCATCATCAGATCATTTCGCATGCATACCTCATACATACAATTCACCAGGACTTGTAGTTCATGCTCGTTGTCAGCAAGTAGGACAGCGTCATCCGCATACAAGAGACAGCTTACTGACACTCCGCTCATTTTGGCACCTACATCCAACCCTTTCAGCTCTCTCATACAATTGTCCATATACAGATTAAATAACCACGGGGACATTACGCAACCTTGTTTGACACCTTTATTGATATCAAACCAGGCTGTAAGATCTCCATTTACTCTGACACTAGCAGTGCTTTCCGTGTATAGCGAATTAATGGCCGTGATCAGATTTGTACTTATTCCATATTCAGACAATATTTTCCACAACTTTTCTCTATTAACGTAATCATATGCTTTTTGTTAGTCGACAAACGCACAGAAAAGTTTGCGATTTTTGGCCAGAAACTTCTCTGTCAATGTACGAAGTCCAAAAATTTGATCCATACATCCTCTGCCATTCATAAAGGCACCTTGCACATCCCAAACTTTGTCACTCGTCAATTTTCTTACTCTTTCTATTAAAATTCTGCCATAGACTTTACCAACGACACTCAAAAGACTAATAGCTCTGTGGTTTCCACATTCCATACGCGATCCTTTTCCTTTGTACATGGGCATAATTACTGCTCTCCTCCAGTCTAGCGGCGTATATCCCTCCTCCAAGCACTGGTTAAATAACTTACATAACCATGTAGAAACCACTTCGCCACCGCTTTTAATAAAGTCTATGGCAATACAATCAAACCCAACAGCTTTTCCACTTTTCATTGCACTCAGGGATCTTTTCATCTCATTCGTACTTATTTTTTCAATATTATCAACAACAAAAAAAAGCAAAACATGTCTTTCCAATAAAATATTACAAATCCTGACGTTTTCGTTTGTATTATTTTTTAATATGGAGTTTTACATAGTTGTAGAAGAAAAACATTCTAATAATTTTTTATTTAAAAAAAAATCTATTTATATAGTGCTTGTGCTAGGCTAAACATGTAATCCTCAAAAAAATATATATAAAAATATACATAAGAAAACATACTTTATTGGGAGCTATTGGAAGTTACTGTTGAAGAAATAACAAAATAATGTTTTAAGTTTATTTTTTTTAATGTTGTAATCTCGACTTTACCGACTTGACTTTGCCGACTTCGATTAATTTTAAGTATAATAATTTAAACGTTTTATCGGGAAGATAAATAAAAATCTTAATCATAATAATTATTGATAGCTGGGGTTTTAATTTTTGAAACTCCATAATTAATTTTTAATATTATAGCAAACACGATTATTTCGTGGTTTTAATTGGATTTAATTTATATAAATGATAAAAGATAAAAAGTAACCAACATGAATATCAATATGAAACAAGAAAGAAAAATAAAGTAAGGCTCCCATTCAGAAAAAAAAACCAAATCTCAGAATTCTCGTATGTATAAAGCATTTAAAAGTTATGAAGATATACCGGAGGATGTCAAAAGTGTGCAGAGCATAAAAAAAATTGGAATAGAATTGAATAAATATGTAAACAAATTGTAACCTTATATTGTAACAAACAAACAAACAAACCATCACGCCGTTTCCCCGCAGGGGTAGGCAGAGAGAATGGACCACCACACTACTCTATCCTGGCACACCTCTCTTGCTTCCTCCACATTCATACATCGAGTCATACACGCACGTCGATTCTTCCGGCTTCTGACATGACCAACTTTTAATATTTGATTAATTTGGTCATGCCATGTTTTCCTCGGTCTACCTCGACTCCTTACTCCATTTACATTGTTAACATATACTTTTTTAACCATTCTTTCTTCACCCATGCGCTCCATATGTCCGAACCAACGAAGCGAACCTTTCATAATTTTGGTAATAATACCTTCTTTCGCTCTACACTCCTTCCTAATATCAGCATTTGAGATTCTGTCGTACATCGGTCTACCACACATACGTCTTAGGGACCTCATCTCACCACATATTGTAACCTTATTATTATAATTGAATGTTTGATTGTTTTTATTAGAACATGTGTTGTGTACATGTGTACTTTATCAAGTAAATAAGGGGGTTTGTGGTGAGAGTTGAAAGACGGTGGAGGTTTCAGCGTTTATTACAGATCACAAGTAATCATACGTAAACAGTATTATGTACTCGTGATGGAGCGTGGCTGGATGTCGAAAGCAGTGGGGCGGAGTCCGGGGGTGAACAGTAGAGGATGCTGGCTCGCTGGGCAGTAGCGTCGGTCGGCTGGAGCGAAGATTCGTCGAAGGTTTCGTGGCGTAGCAGTGTAGACAGTTGTGTAGCTCGGTAGGAAAGTCGGAGGTTTCTCGTACGTAGACTTGGTGGCGTAGACTCGTGTCGGTAGGAGTCGCGATACTGACTGACGTATTGGGTGTTCGGAAGTACCGCTTTTATATGCTTTGCTTTCATCATCACACGATGCTCTGCTCTAGTGACCTAGTGACCAAACCGAATAAATCTGGGCCCTCGAATCATCAGATTTGATAAGTAGGTCCTGAGTCAGGCGTTTATTCGTGTCATATATTTCATCATGAAATATGTTTATCTGGGTTATGCATTTAACCCCGACAAATATAAGTAGTGACAAATTTATATCAATTAAATCCAAGTTAAACCACTTATCAATCGTGTTTACTATTACATATTAACAAAATAATTGTTCAAAGAGGAGTACTTTTTTAACATTGAAATTATTTTTTGATATTATATCATAAAGTAATCATTACCTGTAAATATTGTATATGTAAATTTAAATAGTACCAGGTAATGCATTTTAATATTCTGAAATTAATCTCTTAATTGCTTAAACAATGTTTGGGGCCATGTCAATTACTTTAATTATCGTATTCTGCTCCTTTCACTGGTGTATAAAAACAACAACGCGTTTAATTTTCGTCATATTTGATAATGCCTTAGACAGGCGAAACGTATCATTCACATGAATTGTAATAAAACTTCTATAAAACATACGTTTTCATCCGTATATATGAGAATAAATAAGGTTACGTAAGAAAATACAATAAATGCATACATTGTTTCCTAGAAGCAGCAATTATGGTATGTCATTCGAGTTTGCGGCTCTTCAAATTGCTAACTTTCCATTATATTATGAAAACAGAGGAGCGCCTCGCCTCCAGAACTTTGCTTTGTAATCAACATTTTAGTTTCAATAGCACACAAGTTATAACCAACTTATAATTGCGAGCTACTTGCAGATACGTGAACGGCTAAATAATGATAATTTCTTCGATCTTTTCTATTTCTTCTTAACACTTGTTGTTTTGTTGTGAATGCATAATTGAATAATATATTAGGTCCTTACATATGAAATTGGCGTTTTGTATGGGAGGAACATAGAGTTGATTTTTTTTAAATATAATATATTTATTTAATCAAAGTATGTACCATTGCTATCTATGCACTTTTGCCATCTCATAGGTAGTTCATCGATCCCTTTACTAAAAAAAACATTCGGACGTGAATCAATAAAATCTTTGAAGTCGGTTTGGACTGCCCCATCGGAGTTGAATTTTTTCCCTTGCAAGAAGTTATCCAAATTTCTAAAAAAATAGTAATCTGTTGGGGCAAGGTCCGGAGAGTACGGTGGATATCTAAGACATTCCAATTGAAGTTCTTCTAATTTGGTAGCCGTCTGTTGTGCAGTGTGTGGTCTGGCGTTATCATGAAGCAGCAGTGGCCTAGAATGATTAACCAGCCTCGGTTGTTTAGCAGCTAGCTTTTCCATCACGGCTTGCAGTTGCTGACAATAGACATCTGCCGTAATCGTCTGGCCAGATTTAAGAAAGCTGTAGTGAACGACACACTAGCACTAGTCCACCAACCGCTCACAAGTAACTTTTTTGGAGTCAATTTACGCTTGGGGCATGGTTTGGCTGGTTCGGCAGGGTTCAGCCATTGCGATGAGCGCTTCCAATTATCATACAGGATCCATTTTTCATCACGGGTTCGATTCAGTTCGATTCAAAATCCCTTCATTATTGTGCCGGTTGAGTAATGCAACGCAGCATTCAACGCGCGTTTGTTGATTTGCTTCACTCAATTCGTGAGGTACCCACCTTTCAAGCTTTTTCACCTTCCCAATTTGCTTCAAGTGGATTAAAACAGTTTTATCACTAACACCGCAGCCTGCAGCTAACTCGGACGTGGTTTGCGAAGGATCCGCTTCCACAATAGCCTTCAATTCTTCATTATCAACTTTGGTCTCCGGCCGTCCACGGGGCTTGTTTTGCAGGTCGAAATTTCCAGAACGAAAACGTTGGAACCAAAAACGCACTGTGTTTTCTTTTGCGGCACCGTCGCCATACACATCATTAATCCTTCGAGCCGTTTCTGCAGCACTGGTGCCACGGTGGAACTCGTACTCGTAAATAACGCGATATTTCAAGTTTTCCATTTTGTAAACTGCGTGACGCAAAGAAAAGAAACAATTGAGGAAAAAACAAATGAATTATAATTTTCGAAACACAAATACTTGAGTAAATAGCTGTGTAAATTTGAATTTGGAATTCCTAACCAAAGAGAAGATATTTGAGATCAAAGTTGCCAGTACGGCAAAACGCCAATTTCATATGTAAGGACCTAATATTAAACATTGTATCGTAACTTTTTCTTCCTCTTCTAAACTTTTCCAAAATGTTCATCTTGGGCTATCCGTTGCCACATCCGTTGCCACATTTGACAATATCATCCGTCCACCTTTTCGTGGTCTTCCTAAGCCTCTTCTGCTGTTCCAAGATCTCCAAGTCAGGATTTAAGGTGACCATCTGAGCTCATATTTTCTCTCCACATGCCATACCCACTGCCATTTAGCTGTGCTGCCCTTTTACTGCTAACTGTTCTGTTTCTATTTTTTGTATCACAACACTTTATTAAAATTAAAAACAAACATGTTTCAGGACACAGAATTCCTTCAACGGTGAAGAATCAAAAGTTGTATAAGAGCAAACGCATCATGATGTTTTAATATAGAGGAACCTCGAGAAGTATGTCAGTCAAACAGCGGGGTAATCCAGAATCTGCCTACTGCTATAAAGGTAAGTCAATTCAATAACTCAATTATTTAATTATTAAATTATTAGCTTTCATTTCACTCAAAATTCTGTTTCTCTTTGTAACCTAACATAGCTTTACATGCATTTTAAAAATATAATTTTTGTAATTTGGATTTCTTGGTTGTTTGCAAGTTGTTTAAACCTGTTAGACATATAGTTTACATTTTCAAATGTGTGAAGGCGTGTATTTATGTTAGAAATTTACCTTCTCGGGTCGCAGGTGAGAGGTTACGACCCGGAATTTAGATTTATCTCTTGATACATGTGTAACTAAGCTATCAACTTGACAAACAAACTACCAAATTTTATACGCCTATTAAACGAACATTTACATTCACATCTAATACCTGGAATACTTGAAACCTTATTAATTTTAAATTCTATCTCAGAAAAAAACCACCGACAAAAATTGCTTCATTTGATACTTGATATTTGGATAAGTACAACTAATTAAATATTTTAGATAAAATGTATGGAAGCAAAGAATGGAAATTCCAAATAAAGGATGAAGGCAGAATAAATGCAGTGGAAATGAGATGTCTTAGACGAATGTATGAAAAATCTGTGTATGATATAGTGTCGAGTGAAAAGACACATTTCTGTCACGGGATGGATGTTTTGAGGGAACACTTCCCAGAGCGCCTCATCTCAATTAGGGGCGATTTGGAGTTGCCGGACCGCTCTCTCGATTGGCCCCTTGTGAATTTTTCTATGGAGTTTTTGAAATCCCGTGTTTATGTGAACCGTCCAGGGACCCTGAAAGATTTGAAGAACCGTCCAGGAATAAATTGCCAAGATAACGCCTGATATGCTGGCAAGAGTCATGACAAACTCCAGAAATCGGTTTACTCGGTGTATGGAGAATGAAGGACGTCACCTACCTGATTTGATATTCAAAAACTAAGTAAAACAAAACTTTAGGTATGAGCTTACATTATAAAAAACAAATAAAAAATTTCGGATTCATACAATGGGTTTTATTAAGTTTTGAAAAAAGGAAGTTATGCTGCCGCACCCAGTATAAGAAGTGTATGCGATGCGAATGATAATGTTATGAACGAAATAATGAAAGGACCATTAAGATGGTTTGGACACATGAAAAGAAAGAATAATAAAAAAAGTATATGTTAACGATGTAAATTGAACTAGAAATAGAGGAAGACCGAGGAAAACGTGGCACGATAAAATAAATTAAATATTGAATGTCGGCCACGTGAGGATGGTTAGTTTATAAGTTAGTTAGTTAGCTAAAATATCTTTGTATCACGTCGTGAAAAATAAACCGTTTTAGGAAAAAAAAGCAGTTTAAATTCATTTTTTTAAATCGTTATTTCGTAATTTCACTGTTTTATCGCCTTATGTTTTGTTATTAGAAAGGCACGTTGACTAATATTTTATGTTTTTTTAAAACCAACATATTTATAATTGAAATACAAAAATACGGATTTTTTATAATTCATATTAAGTTTTACTCCACTTGCTCTTCTACCATAGTTTCAACCTGTCGGTAGTTGGCTTTTATCGTCTGGTTGACTAGAAAACGGTCAGACCAGAAGTTCGACCAGAAGAAGGCAGTGGAGTTTTTTAAAAAGATGTTTTTTTCAAAATTTTCAATAAATTACGAAATTTCAATAAACGACTTTAACATTATGAAATTAATTTTGTTATTTTGAAATTCTTATCAACGTTTTACGTAGATTCGTGAAATTCTAAAAGCACAATTTTCTTGTTCACATTAACATGTTATAAAATTCCGAATAGGCAAATTTGATCACGTACCTAATTCACATTGTATTTATTATAAAATCTGGCGTATTTCACTATACCCAGTATTGACGTGACCGGAAAAAATAATTTTAAAGATCTGTGTGGTATTAGGATTTCAATAAGTAAAATTAAAATTATATAAGCTTACAAAGAATTATGTGTGTTTACTGAATTATAATTAGAGTTTACAAATTATAATCAAGCAATGGGAAAATACATGTTTGGCGTTATACTCCGTGATAAAATTAGAATATAGAAGATTCGACTTTAAACAAAGGCTACCGATATCGCTGAAAGCACAGCTTAAATGTCAGATTTATTCAAAATATTTGTTACAATAAATACAATAATGACAGTCTGCAACATTATCGTGAATGGTGAACAATTGGAGCAAGTAGATGAGTTCGTGTGTTTAGGTAGTATGTTTACAAGAGATGGGCGTGTGGAGAGGGATATTGAAAGAAGGGTTTGGGAAGGCAACAAAGTGAATGTTGCACTTAAATTTGTCATCGCAAAACAAATACCTATCCAAAAAAGCTAGAATGGCAGTGGTAAATGGTGTTCTTCTACCGACCCTTATATAAGGAAGCGAGGCATAGAACTGGCAACAGAAGGACGAAAATAGAATAATTTCAGTAGAAATGAGACCTCTTAGACGAATGTGTAGATACTCTGTGTATGATAAAGTGTCGAATGAAAATATAAGAAGTGAATGCGGTGCGAATGATGGTGTTATGAACAAAATAATGAAAGGATCATTAAGATGGTTTGGACACATGGAAAGAATGAATGAAGAAAGAATGATAAAAAAATTATATGTTAACGGTGTGAATGGAACTAGAAATAGAGGAAGACCAAGGACATCGTGGCACGATCAAATAAATCAAATATTGAATGTCAGAGAAATCGACGCGCGTGCATGACACGATGTATGAATGTAAAAGAAGCGAGAGAAATATGTCAGGAAAGAAAAATGTGGCAGGCCACTCTTTCTGCTTACCCCTTCGGGGAGACGGCGTGATGGTTAGTTAGTTAGTTATTTGCTACAATAAATGCATCAAGCGTTCGTAAATTTCATTTTAACATCTGTCAAAACTGATCACATCCATGAATTAAAAAATATGTATATTTAGCAGAACTGTAGATATTAACACTAATGAAGGGCTTCTGTGTCCCGAAATATGTTTGTTTTGTATTTTGATAAACTGTTGTGGAACAAAAAATTGAAACAGAACAGTTAAAGAATAGCAAAGCTAAACTGACAGTAGGCGGGGCATGTGGCGAGATAGGATAAGCTCAGGTAGTCACGTAGAATCCTGAAATGGAGATCTTGGAACAAAAGAAGAGGCAAGGAAGACAACAAAAAGAACGACAGATGATATTATCCAATAGGTCGTAGGTGACAATAGATAGATAGATTTGGAAGAGTTTAAAAAAAGTTTTATATCCAGCAGTGGAGAAAAATCGGCTGAAAAGAAAATGAAGATGAATCTATAATTTCAAAGAGGAACAAAATTCTTTTGCTTCGTAAATAGTCAATTGTTTTTCCTTTAATATCGTATATTAAATGAAAGACAGGGTAAATTTATACAAGCTGGATCATAAATAAAAGCGATAATTCTTTGTGAGAATTGAGTCATAACACGCAATGTTCAAATTGCTGTACTTAATGAAGAATTCCGGTAATAAAACAACTACCCAGAGAGAACATGGTCGTCAGCATTTACTTCGGGTATAAACATTTGTCTTGGAGATTGTTACTATCCAACAGCCTTGGAGGATGGAGGCAATGATAGTTATAAAGCGTCCCACATACATATAGAAGTTAATACAAGTATAATATGAGCAAACACACAATTAGTGACAATCATTTAGAAATAGAACAAACTTATGTATGTGTACAATGGTATTGAACGTGTTTCAAAGCCATTTCATTCAAGAAGTGACTCTTAATTTAGAAACATTACGTTTATGTATTTTTTTGCGTTGCCTTCATTAAATATACCCTTTATTTAATATTATAAATGAATGAATACATTTTACACTTTGAGCAATTCGAAGTCTTATTTGATATTTAAAAAAATACCCGTTTTATAATACTTTAGTTCTTAACATCTTAATACAATTTTTAAATTAAGTTTAATCAAATTCAAAATAGAAAATTATCTCGATATTGATGTAAAGATAAATATCATATGTAAGAATATACTCAAGCATGCGGAATCGTAACATTAAATTCCAGCTTTTAAATATAAAATAAACGTCATGATAAAAATGAAATATTTATTTATTGTTTCTTGAACAATTACATAAAACTCTAACTAACTAACTAACCATCACGCCGTTTCCCCTGAGGAGTAGGCCGAGAGAATGGATCGCCACATTGAGCTATCCTGACATAACTCTCGCGCCTCTTCCACATTCACACATCGTGACTTGCACGCTCGTCGAGAATTCCTACTTCGAACAAGGCCGCCTTTCAGTAATTGATTAATTTGGTCATTCCGTGTCTTCCTTGGCCTTCCTCAACTTCTTTTTCCTTTCACGCTACTTGTATATATCTTTTTAACCAATGCATTTTTTTAAACAATGTATGATAGAATATCTAATGATGAAGTACGAAAGAAATGAAAAGCGGATGAATTCGTGATAAATAAAATCAAGGGAGGGTCACTAAGATGGTTTGGACATATGGAACGAATGAATGAAGGAAAAATGGTTAAAAATATATTATATAAAACTCAATATTTAAAAATTAATGCGAATATAAACGTTGTATGTTTTTTTCTAGAAGTTTTATAACATTTTATGGGAATCACATTTCCATAGAAAATATTAAAAATTATAAATAGTCCATTGTTTTGGCCAAAACACTATGATACTTCAACATTATTACTGTTAAAATTTAATATATTAAAAATTATAGAAAATCATTAATATTGTTATTGATAATAATTGATATAATTATTTGATATATTAAAAATTATAGAAAACAGATGATTTTATTCGTACTGATTACGAAATATTTATATTTTTTCTTCTTCTTCGTAGTCTAGGCCTTGTAGCCTGCTTCTTAAGAGGGATTGGCCTACTGCATGGTCGACTATACTCTTTAGTGGTCTACTCGGGGTCGTCTGCCTTGGGGTTGGCCATGCTATACAATGAGAAGGAGTCTGTACGTATCCATTATTCTCATGTGTACATACCAGTATCTTCTCCTTTGCTTCCCCCACCTAACAACATCCTTGACCTCGCATATTTTCCTTATGGTGCCTGTCCACCGGAGCGGAGCGGAGCAAGGAGTAATGCGGAGCGGAGTTGCGGACTGTGTCTGTCCATAGACGCGGAGCTAGGTAGTGGAGCGGAGTTGTGGACTGTGTTATTCCATACGCAGAGCTAAGTCGCGAGAACGCGACGAGTCATTTGAGCTGCCAGTGGCGGGCGATTGGTTTTGTTCTACGCGAAATATCGCTGGCAGCAGACATGTTATCGAACACATTCTCACATTGCTCGAGGAAGAAGAGTTGGAGTCAGAAGAAACCGAATTACTTAACATATACCATTTGAACAATTCTATAAAAAAACATAGATTTTGGCGGTGCGGCTGCAAGCCGCAACCTGCACCAGCGCTCGTTTCTCCTCTCCGCTTCCCCGCTCCGCTTCCCCGCTCCGCTTCCCCGCTCCGCTTCCCCGCTCCGCGTCCTCGCTCCGCTTCCCGGTTTTGTATGAATTTTTAAACTAGTTCCCAACTGCCTGTCCACTGAAGAGGAGCGGAGATTTTATGCAATTCTATTAGTGGATTTTTACCTCGCTCACCGCTTCGGTGGACAGGCACCCTTATCCTCGAATTCCTAATTCTATCGCGTAGTGTCTTGCCAGATATGTTTCTGAAAGTCTTCATTTCTGATACTCTCTATATATCATGGCTCACACAAAAGTCTTTTAAATTCTTAATTTTATATTTAAACGTTTTTATTATTATTTCCGTTAGCTTTTAATCTACAAATATGTGAGTCAGAATGATGATGATGAAGCATTTTTTTAGATCGTGTCTAAAATAATTAAGCGCAAATTAAAGAGACGGCTATACCGGAAGGCGCTCTTGTTTCTACGTCACGATTTATTGCTACGCTAAAAAAAATATAACGTTGCGTGGAGTCTAACAATTCCAAGAAATAGGCAATAAAATGTTTTTGTTGCCGTAAAAACGGTATTTTTATTTTGTTATTATATAGGTTGTTTTATGGTACCGTTATATTTTCTTCGGGAATTTAATTTCCCACAATTCGGGGATTCTTTAAAATGATATAAACATTAAAAAAATCCCATTTTTTATGGGAAATAAATTGATCTCACAGGAGGTAGCCAAATTATCAGTTATAAAATATATAATCAAATGTTATTTTTTAAACAAATCTTATTTAATACTCTATTCTCATATGATGAAATGAACGATTAATTTTTCATTATTTACTTCAGTAATAGAGAATGGAAATATATTGTTAGAGAGTGGTAAATTGCCTTACTAGGGCATTTTTTATCGCAGACGACGAAATAGGTCACTCAACTGAAATATTATAAAATTAAAAAAAAAAACGTATTGTTCTCAATTATAAATGTGCATATAATATATTTTTTCATAAAAAGTTAATATTTTTTTTTCTTTGATGAAGCATAAGATGTTTTTAATAATATGGAGTATTTTTAATCAACAATATTTTTTCATTGTTTTATGAAAAATAGTGGTAAACTCTGTAAATAAATCGTCTGTTTTCTAGAAGGAATAAGGAATAAGTAATTATATGGGAATAACATTTGATGATGCCTATACAAGGTGTAACATGTCATTCCCGAAATTAAATGTTTAGCTTCTAAAAATACTTTATTTAGATTTAATTTATGATACAATAGTTTAATTTAACATTAAATATTAATTTAATTATATTCAGCATTTCTCAATAATTCAAAAATTTTATCATTTACAATATTACAAAATAATTCTTGCTTTCCATATTTTCCTCAAACTTCTTCCAAAACCTATATTATTTTGTCATTTTTCTGTAAGATAAAAATGTCGCATAAGGAACATTTATAAACAAGGTATCCTCTTCTACGTATATCAGATTTTAAAAACAACAATGGCCTCAGGAGGACATGACGGAAATGAATTTATTGTTGAAGTTTTTATCATACGATGCCAGATGATATCTGGCGCGAAAAAACGCATTTTTTCTCTGTGGCCCTATTTTAAAATGTATTTCAACTTGTAAAAATGTATATATTTACGCAAAAAATATTTAATATTATAATTTCCATATTTCTATGTTCACGTAAAGGTTACATCAACTTATTTATGAAACAAAATATTGAAGTTTTTATTTTATTTCTTCTATATTCACCATTACTTTTTGTTGCGGATTCATAATTATATATTATTTTATTAAATTACAAACATGTTTCGGAATCCGTGTAATTAAATATGTATCATACAAAAACAAATATTTAAAGAAATTTTCTCATGAATGTGGAAAGAAAATTTTACCCAAATTGGAAAACAGTTTTTTACTACAATAATAATCTTCTAAATTGAATCTCAGTGTTAACAACGCCATAAGTTTATCGTGGCTTAAATTCGTTTAAAAAAAATAATTCCCATTATGAAATTCCTTAATTGCATTATATACATAAAACATAACACTTTACTGCATTTTATACGTTAAAACTATAAAAATAAAAATAAAAAAATTTAAAAAAATAATAATGCTAATAATAATAATTTACATCTTCGTCTCTCTTGAGATACAATTAATCCTTATAAATTAAGAATCGTCGATGTGGAAAGAGCAATGTTGGGGTTAAGTATAGCGGACAGAGTGACAGGGTGAGGAACACCCTTATTAAAGCCAGAACAGGAGCGTCGGACATCATCAAAATTGGAGCTGGGCAGACCATATCGCTCGCAGCTCCGACGATAGATGGAAAAAATGCCTCCTTTGCTGACATTCTAGAACTGTGACCTTTATCCCCAGGACGTCTCCAACTTCGATGCAGAGACGAAATTAAAGAGATCGCCGTTAGATAATGGATACGTGTTGCCCAGGATCAACAGACAGGCATACGTTCAAGAGTGGACGGATACAAATGATGATGACATAAAAACATATGTTTTTCTCTTAAGCATTACATTGAGAACGGGTCTGAATTTTACGTGTTCTTTTGCGCCATCCTGTATAATACACGCGAACACATAAATAAATATTAAAATAGAGCGGCGTAAACATGTTTTTGTGAATAAAACTTAAAATGTCTGCTGAAAATCATGACGTGGGTTATCGTGTTTCCTTATATCTACTGAATGCAAAGTATCAGGGACCGTAAAAATCTACGTGACATCCATTACTCGACTAACCCTAATAATGCTGACTGAACTTAATTCACTTGAAGGTTCCCGACCACAAAAATAATGGCGAAAACGTTGGCAGTCTGCATCCCAAGAGTAAAAAGTTGAAATCAACAACATGTCACATGAGAGAAGGCTGACTTTTCAAACTCAAATCGAGAGAATTTCTGACAATGCACTGAGGACGTTGGGCTTAATTATTCGGACTGGAAGGGTTTTTAGAGATCCCAATGTGGTCAGGTCCTATTGTAATGGTACCATTACGATTTTTTCGGCCGTAATATTTAAATATTCCACGCTCAGCTCAACTCCACATAACTCCATAGTTCCCCGTTTTACCACCTTATTGTTACGCTTCATATGACTATCCTTTAGCGCCCGCTTGCCGGCGTTATTTGAAGTTTGGCGCTTAATTCTCCCCTATCCGCGCGCCATCTGCCGGATACTGTTTTCGCCCTATGTGCAGCTTGTCCAGGAGTACTTCACTTCTGTCTCATCTGTCAACATGATCACATCGATTAATGGATCGCCGTTTTGATCCGTGATTTTCCATGTCATTCCATCCAGGAACATCCGCCATAGAATAACCTTTATTCAGTTATTAGCACACAAAATCTGCGGCACTATTTCAGATGTATAATGGCGATGCCAATCCACTTCAATGCCATTCATCACGCTCAATCTTGCGTCGATTGATACCATCCAGCACGGTCCGAGCCATTCTTCCCTTCTCTCGTGTATTCTCGCCCACGTGCCGACCACTATGTCTATACAGCGTGGATAACCTTGCCGCTTCATACTGTACACCAGCCTCGTTCATGAGCCAGGTGACTCAATTGGCATTACATTTGTGCCCCTTAACCCTCGTCCGACCTCGTAGAAATACTGCCTCATGATGATGAATATCAAATGCCAAATTATAATTCAAACGACATCTCTAGATTAAGAAACCGTAGTATAAATCGTATCATAAATGTAAGCTTGTTTTGATACCTCAAATAAACCACTTTGTAAATTCAATATGATTTGAATTTACAACCGTCGCTAATCGAATGACAGTAGCCAGGATGAATCCTGTGTGTAATCCTGGAAACAAAAGGTCCGCTCTCCGCGACTATTTGGAGATAAGGAGAGAGGTATTACACTATAAAACTCATCGGTTCGAAGCAGACTCGAAAGTAGTTCTGTGATATAGAGTCCTCACTGCCGAGATATTCAGTTATGCTGGAGAGGGTTCAGAAAAAAAATTCTGAGGTATCTCTACATGAGAGTGTATGGTAGCTATCCGTGGCTCTATTCCACGGCATTTATTTTGGTAATATTGGGGACAAACTCTCTGCAGCTTTGAAAAGATGGGTATTTCATAATCCATTACGATAGAATAATCAGGGAATATTTCAAGAACTCGTCCGTGCCAGAGGATGTTGGGCTTTTGATTGCAATTGATACCTCCGACAGCGACAACATAGATTGTTTAACGGACCGGCAGTCAGAATCAACCTGCCTCTGGTGATACCGGTGGGAAGAGCATTCAGTCTGCTGAACACGATCTCCTCGGAAATCGACGTCATTAATATTAGTGAAAGTACGTTCAGAAGACAAATACTCTCGACTTGAGAGATTATCTCGTCTTGATAAAGTTGAACCATCTCTCATGCGTTCCTGGTATATACGATATAACGAGTATATTTTACCTCTTCTCAATAGGCCTTAAACTTTTATATTGTTTGTAATAACTTCTGAGAAAATTAAACTGATTTGATTAATCAGATCTATAAGAAGTAATTCAAATCAAATCAAATCAAATCAGTTTATTTCATCAACAGACATTACAAAATTATTTTTAAGGCATCTATTGAGAACAGGTAAAATAATATATTATATATAGTATACTACCAGAAACGCATAAGAGATGGTTCAACATTAGGAAGACAGGATACTCTCCAGAATTAAGAGTATTTGCCTTCTGAACGTACTTTCACCAACATGAAAGACGTCGATCTCCGAGGAGACCGCGTTCAGCAGACTAATTGCTCTTCCCACCGGTGTCACCAGAGGCAGATTGGTTCTGGCGGCCGGTAAAACAATCTGTGCTGTCGCTGTCGGAGATATCTATCGGGGACAAAAAGCCGAACACCCTCCAGTACGGCCGAGTTCTCGAAGTATCCCCTAATTAATCTAAAGAAATGGGTAATTAGATGCCCATCTCTTCGAAGCTGTAGAGAATTGGTTCCGAGCATTCCCAAAAGAAATGCCGTGGGATAGAGCCAAGGATAGCTACCATTCTACAGTGTACCATGTTATTTTTTTAAAGACATGTGAAAAGGCATATTCCGAATGCATGTACAGGAATATTTATTCATTCGTATGTGGCTTTTACAGTACCGTGGTGATTGCACGATAAATTCTCTCTAGACGGAATTCTAACCACAATAAAGATCACTTTACTGAGCACACAAATGCCAGAGAAGCGATATCTTAGTGCATCTATCTTTCTTGAAAAATTCCATCCATTTTGTGTTTCTCTATTTGCTTAACTGGAAGGAACGTGCAAACGTATCTTCGACTGAAAGTTGTAAAGTGTCGCTTGGGCAACATTTTTA
Source organism: Lepidostoma basale (assembly GCA_022606425.2). Lineage (NCBI taxonomy): Eukaryota > Metazoa > Arthropoda > Insecta > Trichoptera > Lepidostomatidae > Lepidostoma > Lepidostoma basale. The sequence continues at coordinate 9,288 of JAHDVF020000863.1, read as the reverse complement.
TCAATGGTTCAAAGTATTATATGAGTACGTACTCGTAAACATTTTTTGAAATATTTTTTAAAAAATGTATCATATTGATGCTATTTGACAACCATTTAAAGTTATATTGTATTTTGTCTAGGAAAAATTATTCTACTTCATAAAAATGTTAATTTAATTTAGAGCTCAAAAATAACCTAATCTTATCCATAAAAATCAATAGTCATTTTTTTAGTAAAAAATGTTCAACATCAAAACTAATTTAGATAGTATTTTTATTCCATCGACCATCGCGTCATAAAAATAAGCCTTATAAGTTCAGATTTTTTCATATTTTTAAGAGGACGCTCTTTAGACTACGAAAATTATTTTATGCTGCTATTGTAATTGGCTTACTTTTGGACAAACTTTTTAACGTACAAATCTTAGTCCTAAATAAAAAATAAGCATCCGTAAAAAGACATAAACTATTAATTTACAAAAATATGTACGTTATTGCGAATTTATTGTATAGTAATTTTAAAAAGTTAAAAAAATGTTTTTCTTTAGAATACACAACAACAAAAAATGAAACTTGAACAGTTTACTTTTGGAATTAAAAGAAAAACTTTGTTTAAATCACTTTTTAATAAAAAAATATAAAATACTCGACATGTTTCGGAGGATACCTCCATCTTCAGGTGTAAAAATATTAAAAATATGTTATATTTTTACACCTTAAGATGGAGGTATCCTCACATGTCGTGTATTTTAATATTTTTTTATTAAAAAGTGGTTTAAACAAAGTTTTTTTAATTACCAAAGTATATTACTATGGAATTCCACAGTGTTAATGCCCTAACTTTCAATATGTTAAAACAATTTACTTGTGAATTTAGGTAGATAGTGTCAAAAGCTTTTTTTATAAGAAAATTTTACACGTATCCGTAACAGCGAGCTTATTTTAATACTTAAGTCTGATTTAACATGAAATTTTACATGAGATTTTAACTTTGTAAAACTTTTCTGACATTATAACTTAACCAAAGAGATCCTCCAGCCGCTAGTACAGTGGAAGGGGTTTCATTTAATGAGAGAGGCACTTGTATGATTAAACCAGACATATCTTATTCAAGTTTTGAGTTTACTGTCAAAAGATATTAGTATATAAACAGGGCGCTTGATTGGCGCAATGTTTTTTAGAAAGGAAGATAAACAATTAATTTGGAATATTAATGCATAAAAAAGTTTACTCTAGAAAAAAATAGTCTTTATAATTCTATTATTTTATTTTTATTTTTTCTAAACACCCCTGACAGTAACGAATCGTTTTCAAACGATGCCTTAAATAATACTAAAAATTGAAAAAAACTACATATGTGTAATAATTTACACTGCTTATGTGTAATAATTTATTCATTTGGTTGGAAAATTTTAAAGGTTGGTCATGTTAAAAGTCGGAAGAATCAACGTGCGTGTATGACTCGCTGTATGAATGTGGAGGAATCTTAAGAGGTGTGCCAGGATAGAGTAGTGAAGCGATCCATTCTCTCTGCCTACCCCTACGGGGAAACGGCGTGATGGTTTGTTGTTGTTGTTGTTGGTTGATTTGTGATATGACATAGATTATTTTAAATAAAAATCAAGATGTTAAAAATTTAAGTACTTCACGGAATGGCATCAGCTTATATATCTGATCTCTGTATTGCTGATTTGAGGTAATCTTGCGCTAATTTGAGGCAATCTATGCGAAGCGTAAAACTGCAATAGGCAGATTAGTTGAGGCAAAGCGCAGCCCCCGGACAAATTTCGGAGATCGGGCTTTCCCGGTGGCAGATCCGTCTCTTGGAATATGCTCTCTGCACCCATTGACAATCCGACTGATTTTAAATATATCTCAAACTAACTAATTAACTAACCATCTCGCCGTCTCCCCGAATAGATAGGCAGAAAGAATAGACTATTACACATTTCTTTCCCAACATACTTCTCTCGCTTCCTCAACATTCATACATCGTTTCGTGCATGCACATCGATTTCTCCGATTCCTCATGTAGCCAACATTCAATATTTGATTTATCTGATCGTTCCACGTTTTTCTCGGCCTTTTCTATTTCTAGTTCCATGATAATCATGGACTTAAAAATCCACGTTATCAAAATATCCAATTAAATAATATACAAAAAACTATTATATGATTGCCGATGTCGGATACAATGCTCTCTTGACTAAAAAAACATGATCAAAACGCCCTTGAGGAGTATTATTCACGAAAACGGCGCTATTCAAATTAGCCTAATTGTCATTATATTATAATGCTGGTGATTTGCTCATTGCTATTTTGACATATTCTTCTTTTTCTCCTTCTTGTCCTGTCACACCTTCGTGGTGCATAGGGCCTCAAGAGCTTCTCCACCCGACTCTATTGCATGTCTGATGCCTAACATCATTCCAAGTGAGGCCTGCTTTTACCTTGTCCTGCAGGGCTCTTCTCCAGGTAGGTCTAGGTCTGCCTCGCTTCCTCTTTCCCCCCATACTAGACCAGTCTAGTGCGCCCTGAGCCGATTCAGGCTAAATAAACACGCGATCAAAATTTGGTTCACGATATCCTAATAAAGCGAAAATAGTCTTGAAAGCATAAAAATAAAATAATATATAAACTTAAGGCGTTAACACTGGAATTCCATAATGACGAATTTTTATGAAATAAAAAACAGTTTTTTCCACTTTCGAGTTTATTTTTCTCGACATGTCTCGGCTTATACCTTCATCATCGTAGTTTATATCGTTCTCTCGATGATGGAGATGTAAGCCTTCGAAACATGTCGAGAAAAATAAACTCAAATGTGGAAAAAACATTGTTTTAATTCAAAAAAATTCGGCAAAAATAAAATAGATGAATTTCATAGAAAAGGGTTTTCTACCCATTATATTCAGTTTCACATCGTATTTGAAGAAACAATAATTTGAAGATTTTCTGTTTAAAGATTTAACCTGTTCTACCCATTCTAACAAGTAAATGCGATGATGGTTATTGTTTTTATTTATTTGTGTTATCAGTTTATAATTTCTTAATTTGTAACATTACAAAATGACTGCGGTAAAAATTCAATAGATTTTTTTGTTATTAAATGTAATCAATTCTTTCTTTGCGAAAGGCCATTACATCGTTGAATAAAATTAAAACTGAGACACCTCAACGGACCACGAAAGAACGCCGTAAATTTTGATTAATTTTAAATTGGTTTGCGCTCAAGCCTTAGTAAATCCGTTTACCTTTGAACAATCCCAAGGAATATTGTTGGGAGGGGGTGTAAATGAACTTATTCTACTACCAATCTTATCTTCATCCCGTCAATTTTAACTCGGAAGAGCTGAAGCCGCGGACGAAGTGAAATCTGGGGTAAAAATGCGAAATTTCTTATCTTAATAAAATCTTACGTAGCCTGTTTAACGCACTTGTTGTTATTATAAGGGGGAGACTAAAACCGTAATTCGAAGTAATGTACATGCCTCATACTTATCTTTGCCAACTTAAAATGTAATAAGCTAATGTATATTAAATTATGCATAATGTAAAAGTGGTGTCTTGGAGAAGATTAGAACGAGGAAGCTGAGAAGTCGAGGACTTAAGAAAAACAGTTCTTAAATTTGAACAATTTCTATAAATATATACTTAATCATAAAATCTTAATACAAGACCATGAAAATAAACTAGTTTCATTGAATATATTTATAATTATAGGGTAATTTAAAAAAATATTATTTATAATGATTGATTATAATGAAGTTCTCGAGTAAACCACCAAAGCGGCTGCAATATCTGGATGCTTGAAATATTTTGTGTGGAAAAACAAGCATATGCGAGTGGAAAGCAAAGTGCAAATATATAAGACATGTGTCAGACCCATAATGACTTATGGTATAGAATCGAGGGCTGACACAAATAGAACCAAAGCACTATTACGAACCGCCGAAATGAAGACACTCCGCGCTATTTTGGGCAAAACACTGAGGGACAGAATCAGAAACATAGTAATACGTGAGACCTGTGTTACCAAAGATATTGTCAGATGGGGCAGGAAAAGAAGACGCTTCTGGCGCGACCACGTAGAACGAATGAGCGACGATAGACTCCCCCAAGCAGCCGCAAACAACGTGCCAATGGGAAATTGCCAACCCGGAAGACCTGCGAAGAGATGGCGAGACAGTTGGAGTTCTGTGTCTCAGGAGACCTCGACGCCATAAAAACAGATACACAGATCTTTTAAAAGGGGAAGAAGAAGAAGAAGAAGATTAGGTAATGACTTACGGAATCAAAGCAAGAGCAGACACTGTCAGAACCGTTTGAACCTCATGTTTTTCTCAAGTCTTGATTTCGCGCATTGCATTTAACGGTCGGCTGTTTAAAAATAACAAAACGTCAAAATTACTTTTTGCATGTCAAATGAAGGGTAAATTAAGCTAAAATAAACCCCTCCCTGGAATCAGTTCTACCTAATTTATGCTAAAAGTTTATGAACTTCGTAAATATATCTGCATTCGCTTTTGTGACTTTTTACTTGAAAGCATTTTTCGAATCCAGGTTACATTCGAATACATTATTATTTTATAATTTGGGACCTTTGTTTAATCAAACAATGAAAACGTAAATAATTTATTTTTCTAAATTTATAACCTTAGATTTATCTATTATGTAATGGAGACGGGGTGGACTGTCGAATGAAAATATAAGAAGTGAATGCGGTGCGGATGATAGTGTTATGAGCAAAATAATGAAAGGATCATTAAGATGGTTTGGACACATGGAAAGAATGAATGAATAAAGAATGGTAAAAAATATATATGTTTACGATGTAAATAGGAAATGGAACTAGAAATAGAGGAAGACCGAGGAAACCGTGTCACGATCAAATAAATCAAATAATAATGAAATAAAACGATGTTTTTTTAACTACTTCCACTTTTGTCTTTATTTCGACAGCGACCGGTTTCGCCAGGCTCGCTGGCATCGACAGACTGGTCATCGAAAGACCAGTCTGTCGATGTCAGCGAGCTTGGCGAAACTGGTCGCTGTCGAAATGAAAACAAAAGTGGAAGTAGTTAAAAAAACATCGTTTTATTTAATTATTATTTAAAATGAACTTCCATCAAGAGAAATCAGTAAAATCATTTGATTATCTTAAAATAAATCAAATATTGAATGTCGGTCACGTGAGGAGTCAGAGAAATCGACGCGCGTGCTTGACACGATGTATGAATGTCGAGGAAGCGAGATTATTATGTCAAGAAAGAAAAGTATGGCAGTCCATTCTTTCAGTCTACCCCTTCGGGAACACGGTGTGATGGTTAGTTAGTTATTTTTTTAGATTTATTCACATTAATCATCAGATCATTTCGCATGCTATGAATGAGCCCTGTGAATATTCAGTACTTATTTTTAAGTGTGTGGAAATATGTTTACCAGGCGATCTTTTCATAAAATATTCAGCTTGTTGCAGCACATTTAAAATTCATAGTTTTTCACCGCGTTTACAAGGTCGGAACTATCAAAGATTTTGCTCTCAGCAGATTTTGAGACAAAGTGTCAGAGGCAGACGGGGTGGGAGCGACGGCGCTGAGGAGGCATTTGAGGGATTTACATAGAAGACGCCACATCAAGAGCAGCAGACGGAGAGAAGAAGAAAGCGATTAGACTGATGAATAAAACATCTCGTATCTGATTCTATCGCACACAGCGAGTACGCTGGAAAATAAATTGAGTTTACTCTGCCAAATGTGTATACGTATTTCATTCAATCCAATTTTTTTCCAGTAAAATAAAGAAATTTCTCTAACAAGTATTTGAAAGTAGACTGAATAAAGGCAATAAAAATAAAGAACAAAGCGGAACAGATGATGATTGCGGATTCTAAGTGCGTAAATATAGCAGTGAAGTAATCTTTTTCTATCAAAACTTATAACTGCATAAAATTTTATACGTCACTTCAAAATTTCTTCTCCTACTTCTTCCTTGTTGTAGACCTATGTGGTCTGTTCTCTCGAGTGTTGCTCTTCCTGTGAGGTAGATTCCCAGCTGCTCTTTAATCTTTTAGGATTCTTCCACGAGGACGAGTCCCATGAGGCTGATTATGCAATGTAATATCGGAGTGTCTGGTGGTGTCCATTCTTTGAACATGACCGTACTTGTCCCTTTTTCGCTATCTGCTCCATCTTATAATATCCTCAACCTCACATATCTCTCTTATTCTGATGTTCCTCACGCGATCTCTTTGTGTCTTGCCTGCTATCATCCTCAGTGTCTTCATTTCGAAAGTCCTAAAAGGTTGTTTGGTCCATACTGTGTCTGCACTTGTTTCGACGCCATGTGTTGGTCTTACGCATGCTTTATAGATTCTCATCTTACTCTTAATGGCCATGTCTTTGTTTTTTCATAATGTGGATTTTGGAACGCCAGAGATTGCAGCTGCCTTGTTTACTTGGGCTTGTATTTCTTCCCGCAGATCAGCTCCTCCCAGCAGGTCTAAGCCTAGATACTTGAAGGTCTTAACCTGTTCTATGGGTTGATTTTCTATAACTTCAAAATATGTGTTATAAATAGTCAATCACAAATATAGATATTTTATTTAAAATAAAAACATCTTCATATTACGTCGAAATTTATTATCTATATGTTTCCATTATCTTTATAATCCTAGATGAATACACTAGACATAAATTCACTTCTTCATTTTATATCAACAATATAATTTTGTGACTTCTCTATGTATGTATTTGTATTCGATTTGCAAATATCTTTCGGATGATCATTTTCCCTCTCCCAAAAAAATATTTGAGAAATGTTCTGAAAGGTTTTTAAATAATTTTCATCGTAAAATTTCACAGTTCTTTATTTAACAAAACACTGTATTCACATTATCTTCTTTATTTTAAAATATTAACACGAATTTAATATTGTGACATTTAAATATCTTTTTTTTAAATTAATTAAGTAAGCTTTATATTAGATTACTTAATATAATATAACTATAAACTTGGTACAAACGTGTCAATGTAAGATTTTATTTTTAAATAAATAACCATCTCAATGTCTACTATAACGATTGTTACATTCCTGAAAACTTTCGTTCTGCCACTGAAAACAAATTACCATTCCAACAAATGAAAATAAAATGGTTTCTCCTGTTAATAAAACACTCTAAATTTTCATTCGAAATACGTAAATTTTCTTTATTGTCTTCCTTCACTATTTTCAATTGTCCTACAATGTACATTAGGGTAAAACTCATAATCGATTATCTCTATGACGTTTCAGGCACTAATGTCTAATTGTAAAGCCATATAGACATTTCATGACCGCTTTATGGTCCCTTAATAGCACTGTATCTTCGTTAGAATAAATTTTCCGACACACGAACCGATCGTCAGTTCTCTATTATACATTATCATCATTGTTTTGACACTATTGACTCGTTCGTGGGGTAAATATTATGGGAAAATTATATCATATCTTCATAAGATATGATGTATTTTCATTTACGCTTTTATTTATTAAATTGTATTTAATCGTAGGAAAATGCACTGATTAAATTACACATGTTCTTCTAAATAATTCCTCATTGGAAAAAGAATTATTGAAGGATCAAATGCACAATGATTTAAGGACATCAACAACACAACAACAAAAAACATGAGTAGATAAAAAAGAATAACGTTAATCCATTGTTTTGGCTTAAACACTCTGATACTTAACGACATTATTGACGCGATTATTAAATATTTAAATTTGAAACTATTGCGATGACAACTTTAAGTGCACCATTCACTTTGTTGCCTGCCCCAACCCTTCTTTCAATATCATTCTCCACTCGCCCATCCTTTGGAAACATATTACCTAAATATACAAACTCATCTACTTGCTCCAGATTTTCACCATTTACGCTAATAATGTAGATTAAAATATTTTAATTTAATTGCGAAAGTGTTGGCCTTTCACGCGACTTAATATATACACGGAATTTTTAAATATTTTTAGAAACAAAACGACCCGTGGGAATGACATAATAGTGTCAAATTGGCTTTTCAACAGGTCCAATTCGCTACGGCTTTGACTCACCCCAATTATTATAACTGCGCATGCGCTCTTTGGTAAAATTTATCGTGTCCAACGTCGGATACACCCAAAACCCCAATGACCAATACGTGTTGTTTATGAATCATTTGATTTTTATGGGCACGGTAATATGTAACAAATTCTCTGCTTTTAATTTTCAAAATAAAATTAACAGAACACATTTTAACAGTATCAAAAGAAAACATGTTACATGTAAAATGAAAAAATGTCACTAATATACATTTTCCTTAAAATTTTCATCATAATTTTCTCCTATTATAGTAAAATTAAAGTTAAAATTAGCTGCAATCTCTAGGACTCTAAAATCCACAATATGTAAAAACAAAGACATGGCCATTAAGATTAAGATGAGAATCTATAAAGGATGCGTAAGACTAATAATAACATATGGCGTCGAAACAAGGGCAGACACAGTAAGGACCAAACAATTTTTGAGGACTTCCTAAATGAAGACACTGAGGACTATAGCAGGCAAGACACTGAGAGATCGCGTGAGGAACACCAGAATAAGAGAGATATATGAGGTTGCGGATATTATAAGATGGAGCAGACGGCGAAAAAGGGACTGGTACGGTAAAGTTCAATGAATGGACACCACCAGACTCCCCTATATTGCGTTAAATAATCAGCTTCATGGGGCTCGTCCTCGTGGAACACCTCCTAAAAGATCAGCTGGGAATCTACCTCACAGGAGGAGCAACACTCTGGAGAACAGACCACATAGATCTTCAATAAGGAAGAAGAAGAATATAAATAAATATTAATAGGGCTGTGTTAACATAGAGTTTTATTTTTAAACCACTAATATTCACGTTTACCGTGAAACAGTGTGATATTATCCGAATTCTCAGAGCTATCACTTGAATTATTGTCAAGCTTTGTGAAGCTGTTGTAATAACTAATAACTGATAAAAAGAGAGGACAAATATTTCTACAGTTTTATTATTTATTCAATTGGGGAGTAAGAATTGGAAACATTCAAAAAATAATTTATTCCTCTTACAATATTTAATGAAATCGATAACAGGGGGGGAAAGTTAGTACATAGAATTATGATGAATTATTATTAGTGCATAGAATTATGATTCTACCCATTTAACTCATATAAACATTTTAAACCATTTTCTTGTACAGGTATCTACTGGTCTCTTAACGTCAGTAATTCGGATAAAATTATTAACAAACAATTAGAAAAT
>JAHDVF020000862.1:0-147321 GCA_022606425.2 Lepidostoma basale | reverse complement strand
TGTTGTTGTTGTATATTGATTCTCATGCCAAGTGATAGGTAGCTAATGTATCGCCATTTTATTGTCACGTGAATTCTACACCAGACCAAAGACAGTGTGACAATCACACTGCCATCGCTGGGAATCGAATCCAGGACCTTCGTTATGCCAGTCAGAGCTCTTACCACTCTGCCACGATTCGTCCAACAATTTGGTTTACGTCTGGTTACGGGTACAACTAATTAAATATTATACATAATTAATACGAATTTAAACGTCTATTTTTTAGAAGTTTTACTATGTTTTATGTCAGTGTTTCTTACCCGTATTGAAAGAATGGCCCCCTTAACTGTAAAGTTACGGGATTTTAACTTTCTCATGGACTAAAATTGGAATGGCGAGAGTGATGGTAATATATAATAAATCTATTCTGCGGGTTGCTCGTAACGGAGTACTTGTATGGGGAGAGAGAGAACGTAAAACGTGAGGAGCTGCTTACGTGACCGGAGCTGCAGAGGGCCGGGGTGCCACCGGGACTGGAGAGGGCCGGGGCCTACCGGGGCCTTGAAGGTCTGGATGAGGGGCGCGGCATCGCTCGTGGGCTTCCGGAGGACGTTGTCCCTTCTTCCGGAGAGTGGTGATGTAGTTAAAGGAGGCGGCCCCTTGGATTGTTTTTGACAATCGGGACACGACTTCGGGCAGTCGGTGGTCGGGGAACCCGGCTTCGGACCCTCGCGATATATAGATATGATGCTTCAGAAAGGCGCAGCCGACCTTAATGGCGGAGAGAATTAATGACGAGATCACTGTAGTGAACTGGTGTCACTTGATTTTAAACTTGATAGACGTTGTACTGATTCCAGGAGAAGTTTCTCCATTATTCAAAGAAACTGCCTTGAAACTGAAATCGCGAGGATCCGAAGTATCGCCGGAGTTCCGATGCGACCGCCTAGTTTGAACGAGTTCCGTAGAGTGAATGGAATTAGTTTTTGCTAGGCATGCGCGATCCGCTCACGAGTCGACTCAAAGAGTCGACTCACTTTGGTGAGCGGGTGAGCGATGATCCATAAAAAAAGAGCGGCAGCTCAATGATCCGTAAAAGAGTCGTTTAGTATGGCTGACGGCTCCGTGAGTCGTTTAGACCGCTCACCGCTCCGAGTACGGCTCTCGGCTCCGTGAGTCGTTTAGTATGGCTGACGGCTCCGTGAGTCGTTTAGACCGCTCACCGCTCCGAGTACGGCTCTCGGCTCCGTGAGTCGTTTAGTATGGCTGACGGCTCCGTGAGTCGTTTAGACCGCTCACGGCTCCGAATACGGCTCTCGGCTCCGTGAGTCGTTTAGTATGGCTGACGGCTCCGTGAATCGTTTAGACGGTTCACGGTTCCGTGAGTCGTTTAGTACGGTTCACGGTTCGGGCGGTTCATTTGCAAAAGAGTCGGCTCAGCGGAGTCGTTTACGGCTCGCGAATCAAACTTTTACTGCAATGGACGTCTGTTACTTTTTTTAGTTTTCATATATATTTTTTAAATATATTTAAATTTAAATTTTTTAAATAATTTGTAATTTTTAAACAATTTTTATTTTTTTATTTTTAAACAATATATATTTTTTAATAATGTTTAATTTTCAAATCATTTCATATTTTTAAATCATTTTTATTTTTATTTTTAATGCATAAATTTTCATTTGTCTTGTAGGCAGAGAGGATGGATCGCCACAATGCTCCCTCCTGGCATACCTCTCGGGCTTCCTCTACATTCATACATCGTACCATGCACGCACGTCGATTATTCCGACTTCGGATGTGGCCGCTTTTTAGTAATTGATTAATTTCTTCGGTCGTCCTCGGCTTCTTTTCCCACTCACGCTGCTTGTGTACAACTTTTTAAAACCCTTAACGTACCGTGTTCAGAACAAAACGCTCGCTCCCATGTGGTCAATTCAGTTTGCCGCTAACTTTATCTATAATCAAAATTTAATTTATGTCATCTTGTAGGGAATTTCATTAGGAATAGATCGATATCTATAACATACACGGATTATTTGAAAAACATATCATTATTATTTTTTTTCTGGAACCATGCGATTTCTGATATAGAATGACGAGACAGCATATTGGAAAGTGGAGAAGGATATTGAATGAAGGGTTGGGGTAGGCAACAAAGTAAACGGTTCACTTAAAGTTGTCATCATAAACAAAAGCCTATCTAAAAAAGCTAAAATGGCTGTGCAATGGAACTGGCAAAAGATGGAATGTAGTAGAATAAATGCGATAGAAATGAGATTTCTACGATTTTTCAGGATTGTAGTACCCTTTCAGAAACGGCGTGATGGTTTGTTGTTATTATACCTACTAAATTAGAATACTAGGATTAGCCTTTATTACCGCCCTAAGTATTTGCTGTTTACATAGACTTAACTATTTGACCTGTATAAACAACCTAAATGCATTGTTTGAATAGCGGGAAATACTGTCGGTTCAAAGGTAAAACTCATTAAGTGACATTTTGGTCGAAAATGAGATTTTTGCATTTTCTGTGTCAGATTTGTGAATTCTACGTCAGGAAATAATCACCAAGTGTATTTATTAAAGAATAACTATTTATATATTTTTTTAAACACACTATGTACACTTACAATACAATTCCTCGGCAGGTAAAACTCATTAAGTGCGCTAATGAGTTTTAACTGCCAACATTTTTATAATTTCCTGTAGTTTAGGTAAACTATACCGTACCCACTTAGTCCTTATTATGGGTAATTATTTGTAATATAAATATTATAGTACCGTTTTCGTATAATAATAGCTCACGGGGGTTGGTCTGTCACTTGGGATGTACGTAGGTGTGTGTGGATTTCGCGGGCTGTCAGTTGTCAGTATCAGTCGTCAGTGGTCAGTCTCCGTGTTCTTTCGTGTCTTTTCTACTGATATTACCAACATAAATCGTAAAGAGTGTGCAAGAACCTATTTCAACCGCGATGGCTCTAAAAGAGGCAAACGTAAATTGCATAGTAGATTACAGTTCTACAGATGGTGATTTTTCCTCAGCCGATTCTGATAAAGATCCTACATTCCATCTACCGGATAAACATTGCTGAGCATTTCTGATACTTCCAAATATGAACTAACGAGAAATATGTCTAAATCAACACTTGTAATAATTTTGTTGACCTACAGGTCTTGGCTACCTCTTCAATGAAAAATAAGAATACCGATGAAGACGGTAGCTAAGTATCATGGCTAAAAATCAAGTGCATGCAATTTGAAAAAATTCTTCCTGATGTAATGTTTTTTAGGTACAACCATTCATCGCCATACAAAAAAATCTGCGTAGCTGGTAGAGGTCGAAAAAGAAATAATCAAGAACTCAAAACAGTTTATCAATATTCATTGCTAATAGCATCGAAGAAGAAGAGTGACCTGCTAAAATTTCACATTTCTGCTTCTAAAATCTTTGGATTTACAAATTTTTTTGTCTATGGTATTTTGCGCTTGCTGGCTTGCTATGTTTTCAGATTCTCTCAAGACTACACTATTTTCAATAGTTATTGTTGCTTACATATTGTAATACAATAATAGTTTGTCAACATGTCTTCAAGAACCAACCAATACATTCCAAATGGCAATGAATCTGGAAAGCAGCACCACAAAACTGTGAGTACAAAGTACTGTCAATTTATTATTTCGCATACAGATGTTAATTTAAAATTCTTAACTAACTAACCAAGAAAACGAAGTAATGTAGATATGAATAATAATTCACAATTTAATCAAATTTAATTTGAAAGAAAATTTACAATGTAAGTATACTATACAAGCGTGAATATAAAATACTTCTGCTTCATAGTATAATTGATAATTTTCTCTATAAAACTATGTAATCATTTTTCCCAGGTACAGAGACTGAACAAACCTAGTACTGATGTCATAATGCAATCAAATAATAATAAACTATAATAATTTGACCATTGATTTGGAAGAAATTTTACAATGTATGTAGAGACTATATTATTATAAAATAAGGAAATAAAACTATTTACAAGTTACATTTAGATTAATAATTGATCAATTGACAGTTTTAAAACATTAATCAATTCCTTCATTGTATCACGACTAGATTACTGCAATGGAGTCTACGCCAACAACCCCCAACAGTAAACTATAATAAACTCCAGTCTGCATTCAACGCAGCAGCAAGACTGATAAGAGGTGTGCCGAAGAGTTCTCACATAACACAGCATCTTAAGGAGCTCCACTGACTGAAATGTCCAGAAAGGATACAAAGGCGTTGCGTGGTATGGCACCAGCTTATATTTCTGAACTCTGTATCAACAAGAACCTGAATGGCAGACAGTTTACATTACCATCAGCTAAGACTTCTGCGATCGGTAGATTGACTGTGCCAAAACGCTGTCCAAGCACAAACTTTGACGACCGAGCCTTCGCGGTAGCCGGACCTTCAGCCTGGAACAATCTTCCAGCTGACCTTAAGTGCATTGAGAATCAGTCAGAGTTTAGATCGAAACTCAAAACGCACCTTTTCAAATTATCCTTTCTTGACAAGAAGGGTTGATCGACTGCGTTGGGTGCAACCCTCCTACTAAATATGTTTATTTTTTAACTAGTTCATAAAACGGAGCGTTTTCTACAGCGCCCATGAGATGAATAATTCATAAAAATGGCACTCAATTTATTATTATTATCATAATGTATTTTTTGTTTACAGATCCTTCAACATCATTAGTTGATTCGGCATACGATTCATCTTCAGCAGAAGAATTTAATTGTGAGATTACTCCATGACAAGAACATTCCCAAAGAGGCACTAAGATTTTAAGGTCCATCGATTGGCTTGTATCGGACCAATCTTCAAGGATGAAGGATATATAGTCATATCTTCGGGGAAAATCTTCAGGTACACGAGATTTATTTAAATCATTTGTGATTGGTAGACAAGCGTACATGTAAAGCATCGAGACAAAGGTTTAAACTTACTTTTGCCTCTTGCCAAACTTGTTTACAGTTTGGAGCAGAGTAATATTAAATTCTTTTTAAAAAAATTGCCAATGGTCGCAAATATCGAATAATCATAATAGAGGCTAACTGATTAAGGAGATATATTGGACTCTCTTTACACATCACATAGACAATGATGGAGCTGGTAGATTATTTATTGAATAAGTGCAATGCCCTGTATGTTCTTCTAGGAAAGTTTCAGACCGATCTATTAGAAAAACTTTATGGTGTATATCACCGTATGACAGAACAAATTATCATATCTCTGTTCAACAAATTCTGATCTCTTCTCGTGGTTTAATTGTAAGAATATTCACAGAACTTTTTTTATTTGGAAACCTGAAACCGCAGGGGGCTAAAATATCCTTCTAATCAATCTTAGACTGTTGCATATCAAATGTTTCAAATTTCAAACACTGATAACAGAAACGTTTGAAGTATTTTTAGAAAACTTCAAACCAAAAATTGTTAATTAATAATTTTATATCTTATGCCTGCAACACTTATAATTCTTACATATTTTCACTTGAAATGTTGGCAATAATATGGATAGATAATTTATATTTAGAAATAAATTGAACATCGAGTCAGAGCAAGAAATATTTAAATTATTAACACTAACCCAAATACACATATCCAGCTAATTCTAAGAGTATACCTGTATATTTCAAATTAACTTTTGCATGTATTCATGGCCCTTTTTGTATATTGTTTCAGATCTCCATCTTGAAAAAATAAGCAGCGAGTGCAGACACTGAGACACAGCTTATTATGTATTATATATATTTTTTTTAAAACAGTTTCAGTCTGTCAGTTTTCTTTGCCGATTCTTTCTGACAGTACTAATCGAATCGGTAGATCATAAGAACTAAATAAAATATATTGAGAGCAAAAACATGTTTTAAATCATCACCTTATTCATGCATTACACTAACAATTTAATTAAACTTCCATAAACAAATCGTATCATAATCGGCAACATTCATGTTTCAGAGAGAGAAATAAATTTATTTGACAAATGAACCAAGGTGACTGAGGTGACTTTAAAGGTAAGCAGTGGTCATATTTGTCGCAGAACCAACCAGTGACGTATTTTGGGAGGGGGTTACATTCAGCAGTGGGCGACAGACAGTTGATTAGTCGAGTTACCTTACATTTTACATCTAGTAAATTTACATTTAATACAAAGTATTTTCTTTTCTTTTAGATGAACTTTTTTTACAAAAAGAAAGTTTATTTCATAAAATACACTTTTTACACTTCGGTTTCCTAGTTGTTTTGATACTTTGAAATAATTCAAGTTAGCATACAGTTAGGGCATAAAAATCAAATGACATTATTTTCAAAGATTTGGGTTAAAATTTTGATTGCTAGCTGTACCCGGCCACGCGTTGCTATGGCTCAGTGTAGTTAAATTGAAAAATAAATAAATATCGATTCGTCATGTCACAAATCTGTATGAAAAATACTACTAGGTTGAATTGCATACGTTGGCTTGTTATAACGTCATTATCGAGGCGGCGCGGCGCGGCATTTGAGTTTGGAGTTACAAATCTGATTTTAGTGAGTCGTGAGTCGTGAAAAAGAGTCGACTCACTCTGCTGAGCGGTCCGTTCAGATCTAATCCCTGAGATGAGTCGTTTTGCCCATCCCTATTGGAATTAGTTTTTGGGGTTTTAATTTGCACACACATACTATGACACAATTCTCTGTTTGTGAAGTGCGTGAAGAAATTTCTTTCCGAGTAAGCGGGGATTAATTTAGCTTAACATTAGAGAGGTTTAAGAACAGCCTATTGGTGAGGTGCCTGCGTCTTTCACCTTGGGGGTGCGTGATATTCGCGTGGGTATTGAGTGGCCGGAAGGCGGTTTATCGAAAGGATTATTTATATTATGCCGTAGTATGATTTGATGCTCGAATATTTCTACTAAGGGGCGGTCTTTGAAAAACCGTTAGTATATAAAGTATGTTATTGTTCGCGCGGGCGTTATGTATTGGAGCGGATGTGGCTTATTTAAAGCTATTTTGGGATCCTATTCTTAATCTCTGTTGTGGTGTTTTTTTGTTCCCGTTTTAAGGTCGTAATTCTATAATTTCTAAACCCAAAAAAACTGCTTCATTACATAACCACAGTAAAATTATCCCCCCTAAATAAAACGAATTTTAAAATTTACACTTTTTTCTGTGAATGTATTTATTTTATGCAATGGATTTCCTACTGCAAATAAAAAATGATGCACGTGGAAGTATTATTTATTAAACAGGTTAAATCAAAGTTCCTAAAGAATGAGAAAAATCGTATCGTTGTGCATACCTCGTGAATGAGCTTATTTTTCTATACTGACAATGCCCACTCGAATTTCTCTAGCGCCCCCTAAATGCTAGCATTTTAAAAACGCCCCGTAAGACCTCCAAAACGCCCACAAAGGGGCGCTGGCGCCCCGGTTAAAAATCTCTGTTTTATGTGAATAACATTTGATAATGCTTTAGACAGCGAAACATGCCATTTACATAAAATATAATAAAACTTTTAAAAAATAGACGTTTGCATTCGTATTAATTGATAGTTTTATTATTATTGTAAATATGTTTTCTGAAAACGAAGTTTTTGCATTTTTATAGTAGAGAGTAAATTTGTGAGAATACCTTCAATAATGTTGATGTGGAGGACACCAAGTTCATATCACAATCCATGCTATATTCAGCTGCCATGGCGTAGAGTCGAAAAAATAAGAAAAAAGTTGAAAAGACCAATTCTAAAATATAGAGGAAAAACTAACGACTTCATAGATTTAAATATTTAAAAAATCTTATGTTCACTTTTAATTGCAATGCAACAACACCACTAAACGAAATTACCACTCAAGAACAAAGTATGCTCACGAGGATGGTAATTCAATTGATTTAAAAAGCAATTTGATGCGACCAAAGAAGCAGAAGTAATATTAATGTTGCAAAGTTGCAATTACAAAATTGACAATACTATATAAACGAATTTACTCTGTCGATATCTTTAGGCAAAATACGATATTTATATAGGGCGTCATCTATGAGTGGCGCCGCAAAACACAACGAAATGCATTTACAAGCGCAGATGATAGTTGGTGTACTGCTACACAGAGGGCGCTTTATAGCTTAAATATCGCGTAAATAGGAAAGGAATTTGAAAAAGAAATTTATAATGTTCTGCTCATCAAAATATATTATTCTTCTCTCTCTTCTCTTTCTCTTTGCCATTTCCCATCATCTGGGGTCGGCCCTCCTCGTACGAAAACGCCAAACTTTCCTATTTTCACTCATTTCCACTGTCAGGTTCTCGCGTTGGAGCTCCTTTTCCATGTTGGCCCACCATGTTGCCATTGGGCGACCTCTTCTTCTTGGTTTTGTGGGAATGCTGAGGGCTTTTTGGACAATGTGCTCGCTGTCTCTTCGCATCACATGACCGTACCACCGGAGTCGAGATTCTCTTAATTTTTCCGTTATTGGGGCAACCTTAAAGCTACCCCTCACGTATTCGTTCCTAACGTGGTCCAGCCTTGTGACGCCTCCAGCCCACCTCAACATTTTCATCTCGGCAGCGTGGACTCGACTTTCGTGGACTTTTTTGTTGGTCCAGCACTCTGCTCCATATAGCATGGCGGGCCTCACTGCAGTCTTGTAGACTCTGCCCTTAGTTCTGATTGGAATTTTCGGATCACACAGGACACCTGATAGAGACCTCCACTTGAGCCAGGCGGTGTTTGTCCTGTGTTTGACATCAGTGTCTACGTTGGCGTCCGCAGTAAGGACCGACCCGAGATACTTGAATTGGGACACCTTGTTAACTGGAGTATTGCCAATGTGAATTGTGTTTTCATGAGCCAAATCTGTAGCGATGTCCTCATATTCACATTCTAAATATTCGGTTTTACTCCTGCTAATGCGTAGTCCATTACACTCTAAGGCATCTGCCCACTCATTCAATGTAACTTGCAATTGTTCTGCCGAGTCCGCAATCAAAACTATGTCGTCTGCGTAGAGAATGCACCACGGTACAGACTGCTGTATATTCCTGGTCAGGTAGTCCATAACTATGTTAAAAAGGAAAGGGCTCAGGGCTGAACCCTGATGGACTCCGACCTCCACCGCAAAAGGTTCGCTGATGCCTGCGGGACTTTTTACTCTTGTTGTTATTTGGCAATACATGTCTTGGAGCAGTTGAATGTAGTATTCCGGGATGCCCTGGAATCTCGCAGCCTGCCACACCAGCTTGCGTGGGACACGGTCAAAGGCCTTCTCCAAACGATGAACAGTAGGTGAAGATTTTTGCGGTTTGTTCTATATTTCTCCATCACTATCCTTATAGCTTGAATGGCATCTGTGGTAGATTTACCTCCCGTAAAACCAAATTGGTTTTCTGTTAATGAGGAGAGCTTTTGGAGGCGCTCATTTATAATCTTTTCCCATACCTTCAAGGTGTGTGAGGTCAATTTTATTCCGCGATAATTTCCACATTCGCTTGCGTCGCCTTTGTTTTTGTAGAAAGGAGTTAGATAGCTATGTCGCCATGACTCCGGGATCTGGCCAGAGTTGACAATACTGTTAAATAACAAAGTAAGCCAAGTAATTCCAACATCACCAGTTATTTTCCAGATCTCGACTGGGACTGCATCCGGGCCAGCCGCTTTGTTGTTTTTCATTTTTGCTATGGCTAATTTCACTTCCTCTTTTGACACTTCCGGAATGGGACCCACTGTTGGTAGTTCTTCTTGTTTAGGGTTTCTAGGGAATTCTTCGTTCAGAAGCGCTTTGTAGTAGGGGAGATGTAGGTAATGGGAGTCACTTAAGCGAGAATTGAAAAAAAAAAAAAACTATTAGTTAACTATTTATTGCTTAAGCCTTATTATAAACTTTAGTTATTAAACTATTAATTGAGGTCACCTTTGATCACTTTGGCTTTTTACTTTTGGAACAAGAATCATTTAAAAAAAAAACAGGTTTGACCACCATTGCCCACATCTGTTGGCAATGGTGATCAGCATGTTGGCAATGGGGGTCAACACAAATCGTACACATAATTGCAAGGTGAGTCCCACCCAGTGCAATCTGAATGAGCCTAAAGTCCACATGAAGTGCATCGGAACCACATCTCATTATCTCGCCCGAATTCGCCGCATACAAGACATTGGTTGTCAGAATCTTCTGCATCATCGTTTTTGTCGTCCTGGTACAAGTCATCAGTGTTCATATCTGACGCTGAAGTATTGTTCGATTCCTGCAGAATTTTCTTCTTGATCTATTTTTTTCGCGTACCTCTTCTGAAGACTCGAAAATGGGATGTTCATTGTTTTCGCGGCTTTTCTTATTGAATAATCTTGTTCATCGATGAGCTCCACGGCCTTTTTCAGGTTAGCTATAGACCAGTTAGCCTTATTTGTCTTTCTAGGACGAACGTTCGGTATCTACAAACCAAAAGATTATTTTATCGAAGACAGGAAATGTTAACAATAAGGGTCACCTGACTCCGATTGCCTACATCGGTAAAAAAGAGAAAAAACCTACCTTGACATAAAAGTAAAAGTGATAGTGGTAAAATGAGTTTGAAATCACGATCTAAAATGCTTTAGTCATTACATATCACAAGCGCAAAAAGAAACACTCAGTAGTTTGATCCTTACCTTCGGATTTGTCCACTCGAAAAATTAGATCAGAAGGGCCCGAAAACTTGTTACGTCTACCACTCTCTAGCACGTGATGCGAACTGAGTAAGCTGCCTACCGCGGATGTTACCGGCAAACAGCTAGCGTATGACGTCACTGAAACCGCCATCACGCGTATTGTTTTCGAATTAAAGGGGTGACTCCCATTGCCAACTGACTCCCATTGCCTACATCTCCCCTATTCATTCCACCTAGCGTTTGAGGTTAAAATTTTACCATTTGCATCCTTTATGTATTTATTCATTACAATGTCCTTTGTAGCTTGGTATCGATTTTTTGCAATTCTATGGATTTCGCTTTCGTACTTGGCATTTTCGAGGTCTTCGTAGAAATTTTTATTTTCTTCAGCTTTAGCCTGAGCTACCATCCGTTTCGTTTTTGTTTTTTGGGCTTTATAGTTCACGAGATCTGCTTCTAGTTTGGTTAATTGCCATTGTTTAAACATTTTCTTCTTTAGGTTTATTTCCGCTTTCACAGAATCGTTCCACCACTTTGTGTTTTTATTAGTGCTGACTCCTCCCTTAGCCACCCCTAGGTTGCTAATGGCTTCCCGTATGCAAATCTTTTCAAAGTCTGACCACATATCATTGGCATTTATTGTTCTATTCAAATCAGATTGAAGATATTTTATCAGAGCTTGTGCCAAGCAAGTTCCTTTTGGGCCCTTTAGCTCTTTCCACTTAACTCTCGGAGTTCTATCTATTTTTATTTTCAACTTTTTAGGCAGTTGGAATACTGATACCAAAAGACGATGTTGCGAGGTCAAAGCTTCTCCTGGAATTACCTTACAGTCTTTAAAATGTTTTAGTAATGTTCTGTTTGCCAGGATAAAATCAATTTGTGAAGAATTTTTAGATGACTTGTACGTTATCAGGTGTTCGTCTTTCTTTTTAAAGAATGTATTCACAATGGCCATATTATGGGAAAAGGCAAAGTTTAGAATATCCTCTCCCTGTGCATTTGGTGAGCCATATCCCATACCGCCGTGAATTTCATTGTAAGTTGTGGTGGTCATGCCCACATGTCCATTTAAGTCACCTCCAATGTACGTAGTTTCCTCGAGAGGAATAGACTGGAGCAGGTCATCGAAGTCATCCCAAAAATTTTGCTTTTCCTCTTCTGTGCATCCAGTCTGCGGTGCGTACGCAGAAACCACGTTCATTGGTGGTTGATTATCCATAGCCAACTTAACTGACATTACGCGGTCACTCTTTCTATCCACATTTACAATTCTGTCTCGGAATATGTTATCCAGAACAATAGCAAGCCCATTACGTTTGCTCTCCAAGCCGTAATATATAAGTTTGTATCCGAATCCGATCTCTCTAGATTTAGCACCTTTCCATTTCGTCTCCTGTATACAACAGATATTTATTTGTCTTTTATGTAGAATATCACTAAGTTCGTTGCTGCGTCCAGTTAAGGAACCTAAATTCCATGTAGCAAATCTAATTCTTTGTCCATCTAATATTTGTTCTTTCAGGATTTGAGTTTGTTTGTTTTGAGAATGTTTCATATTCTTGTTGTTTGAGTTTCGTTGTTTCACATTGTACTCGTTTGAGGCTTGATCGTCGCTTGAGGGGGACGCCCTGGTCGTTTCGTGATGTCTTATGTTTTGCATTTTCGTAGTTAAAGGATTTGTGTGGTTTATATATTTTACGGCCGGTTACCACCTGACGCCAAGACAGTGCACTACCTGGTAGTGCCGAGAGCCGCCGTTGACCACGTTATCGTAGTTCTTCCGGCGTCATCTCTACTGTAGACCCCTGCCCAGGTACACAGCACCATCTGCAGCCTCTACTCCGGAGATGTCGAAGAAGCCGGATTTGTTAACGGAGTTTTCGTCTCCAACCTATGCGGTTCGCGAACGGTATTATTTTTTCCCCTTATCACTCCCATAACTGCCACCTGAGGATGCGTAATATGGCACATATAATGAAGGATCACTATTAGTCGGAGAGTTTGGATAGTTTGTAGCTGTTCCCCTCATAAATCACTGCTAGAGAACACGATTCACTACTGGGCACTCGCGCCGTTGAAACACTCGCGGCGTTGAAACATGTGGCGAGCATATTCGGGATCTCGCCTGCATCGCTCGAGTAGCCGCTTGCTAGAGATATGTATTTGCGTGATGCGCTTTACACTGAGCCCTGACGAATAATATATATTATGAAAACTTGATTTGTTCTATAAATATATTATTATTATAGATTATTATTATTATAGACATTATTAAAGATGGTGAAGGAATTCACTTACCTGGACTTGTCTATAACAAAAGAAAACGAAGATCACGAGGAAATCGAAAGAAGAATCACAATTGGCAACAAAACATTCTTCTCTCTACTACCAGTGCTCAAATCAAGAAACGTACACTGGAAAACCAAAATAACCCTGTATAAAACAATCATCCGAACAGTAGTGACCTATGGGTGTGAGGCTTGGACAATGACAGCGATATCCACAGAGCGACTGGATACTTTTGAGAGAAGGGTGCTGCGCAGAATTCTGGGACCTGTGAATGACGGTGAAGGCTGGAGAGTGCGGCATAATGACGAGCTGTACCATATTTACAAAGCTCCAGTCTCTCCACACAGGTCAGAATGAACAGACTGAGATGGGCCGGTCACGTGCAGAGGATGCCGTCATCGCGAACCCCAAAAAGATTGCTGGAGTGGCACCCAGGTGGTAGAAGACCAATCGGATGATGAAGTTGGGAGAGATGGGGCGAAATTGTTAAGAGAGTCAGATTGGAGGGTCGAAGCAGAGGACAGGAGGTGTTGGAGGCGAAGAATACTGGAGGCTAAGGCTCGATATGGTCTGTAGGGCCATCGAAGAAGAAGATTATTTTAAAGTGTGGATTTCACTTCTTCTTCTTGTTTTCTCTCATTTCAAAGGTTTTATAATACCGTGGGTATTTTTACTTTGGATGCAGTAGCCATAAATATGGAAATTATGCTGTAACTGAACCATTCATGAAAGTTTTTTAGTCAGAATTTACTTCTACTCCCTACACTCAGTTTTACTTCAATTTTACTTTGGATAATAAATTGCAGGACTTTGTATGTGAAACGTGGACCTTGAAAGTTAACTCAATGAACAGACTGGAAGCATTTGAAATGTGGCTCCATCACCGAATGCTCAGAGTTCCCTGGACAGACATGGTTACCAATACCGAAGCCCTGAGATGAGCTAGAGTTGACAGGGAACTGTGATCAACTATCAAGGTTCGAAAGATTTCACAACTGTGTAATATACTGCGTGGGGAAAAGTACCACCTTCTCCAACTGATATTGGAGGGGAAAATTGAGGGACGCCGAGGGTCCGGAAGGAGACAAATGTCCTGGCTGCGAAGCGTGAGGAAGTGGACCGGCATCCGAAGTGTGGAGGAACTGTTCCGAGCGGCGAAGGACAGGGACAGGTTCGCCGAGGAGATCGCCAACGTTGGGGGGACCCGATTGGGCATTTAAAGAATAGAAGTATTTATGGTTTCTCATAATGTGTCCAAAGTATTCAAGTTTCCTACACTTTATGGTCATGACAATTTCTTTCTTCATTTGCTGCAGTACTTCTTTGTTCGTGAATCTTTTTGTCCGTGATATTTAAAAAAAAACGTTAATTATATTTATTAATAATAATAATAAATGCCATTGTGTTTTGCAAAATATTTTTTATTCTTTCCAATTTGTTGCATTTTTCAAAAACTACTAATGTAACATTTTACATTTAAGTATTAAAAAAATAAAATCAGTTAAATGCTTACTAAGAAATAATTGAAAAAGAAATGTTTTTATAATAAGTATTTTTTTACTATAAGTACAAATGACAATACAGTACAATATTGTTGTTTTAAAATCTGCATTTGTTCATAACGGAAATTATAAATAATTAAATTAATTTTATGGACACAATAAAATTAATAATTCTGAATTTAAAAATAAAATATTGATTTTTAACAGATTTATCTATGACATACATGTGGTATCATATTACTAATTTGGCGATAATCCAATATAATAATAAATAAGTTCAGGGGTCTCCAAACTTTCCAGCTTTAGGGCCATAATCATAAATAGACGACCTTCGTGGCCGAGTGGTAAGTGCTTTGACTGCCACCTCGAAGGTCCCCGGTTCGATTCCCGGCGATGGCAGTGTGATTGTTACAATGTATTTGGTCTGGTGCAGAATTCACGTGACAATAAAATGGTGACAGATTAGCTACCTATTACACAGTGGCGTGCCTAGGGTTAGCCAGTAAGGCCAGCCAAGGAATTATTAATGAATATTCGTTAAGAAATTACATAACGTTCTTTTCATAACATTTCTGCACATAACGTAAATGACAGATAACATTCTGACAATAGAAATGAAGTTCGTGACACATTGAATACTAACATACTTCAGAGTGATAAAGCCCGACTTCACATCCATACAAAAATTGTAGATATCTTCTGGTATATATGCACCTAGCTATATGATTACAAGCTAAAAATATGTAAGTGCGACAAGGACCCTTTTACATTTTGCAAGCCCAATATGAAGCCCATCGAAAAAATTAAACAAAACATGTGGACGTCGGCGATTTCGCGGGCATCTCACCTACGGTACGTATGAGTGAAATAAAATACGGCGCGTATGAGTGGAACAAAACATACACTTAAGTCATTTCTGCACATGCAACGAATTAAATCGCTTTAACTCGAGCGAAAATTCAAAATATTATTTTATTCGTAGACGGCTCAAACGCGCAATAAACGTCGTTTTATTATAGATTTTTTAAGGCAAGCCCGGCTTTTCGGCTTGTATGGAAGTACCGCCACTGCTACTACATATCACGAGAATCAATATGATAGCTGCCCTTTACATCTACCTTTGGAAGTGTCATGCAGACATAACCTACTAGAAGGTATGTACCTATAAAATGCCGTGACACACCACCTTGCATGAGAACAGCAAGACTTCCAGTAAGTCTGACAGCCATTCTAGAGTGGTCTTCGTGATCTTGCAAAGCTTTTTAATTCTGACAAACCCAATTTTTAAAACACACCTTACATATTGAAAATAATTTAATAGTTGGTATTAAAGAAAAATATATTTTATTATTACTGTAAAATAAAATGCTTATGTCAAGTATAAAAATAGCATAATCCATCGTAATTAATCAATAAAAAAGCTTCAAATAAATTAAATACAATCATGAATAGTAGTGATAATAAATAGCTTTAATTAAAATGCTTAGTGGACATATTGTGTAATTCTTGTGTATCTTAAACATTTTCAAAAAAGTAATTGGCTTGATATATTGTTTAAAATGTCATGGAACATAAAAAATACAATAAATACCAAGTGAACATATTGTGCTACTTTTGTGTATCTAAAACATTCTCAATAAAGTAACTGGCTTGATATATTGTTTAAGATGGCATAAAAAAATACAATAAATACCAAGTGAACATATTTTGTTACTTTCGTATATTAAAACATTCTCAATAAAGTAATTGGCTTGATATATTGTTTAAAATGTCATGGAACATAAAAAATACAATAAATACCAAGTGAACATATTTTGTTACTTTCGTATATTAAAACATTCTCAATAAAGTAATTGGCTTGATATATTGTTTAAAATGTCATGGAACATAAAAAATACAATAAATACCAAGTGAACATATTTTGTTACTTTCGTATATTAAAACATTCTCAATAAAGTAATTGGCTTGATATATTGTTTAAAATGTCATGGAACATAAAAAATACAATAAATACCAAGTGAACATATTTTGTTACTTTCGTATATTAAAACATTCTCAATAAAGTAATTGGCTTGATATATTGTTTAAAATGTCATGGAACATAAAAAATACAATAAATACCAAGTGAACATATTTTGTTACTTTCGTATATTAAAACATTCTCAATAAAGTAATTGGCTTGATATATTGTTTAAAATGTCATGGAACATAAAAAATACAATAAATACCAGGTAAACATATTGTGTTACTTTCGTATATCTAAAACATTTTGAATAAAGTAATTGGCTTGATATATTGTTTAAAATGTCATGGAACATAAAAAATACAATAAATACCAAGTGAACATATTCTGTTATTTTTGTGTATCTAAAACATTCTGATTAAAGTAATTGGCTTGATATATTGTTTAAAATGTCATGGAACATAAAAAAATACAATAAATACCAAGTGAACGTATTGTGCTACTTTTGTGTATCTAAAACATTCTCAATAAAGTAACTGGCTTAATATCGTGGGTATACTGGCAAAAAACGTTAAGTCGAAAATTGTCAGTTTTGACTTAGTGATGCAGTATTGTAAAGTTTACAATGCTCTACAAATTGGCAAAATACACGAAGTCGAATGAAACAGATTTTTTCTCTAGTTTTAAAAATAAATTTAACGTTAAATCGTACAAAAGGTATTTCATACATGCTAAAAGCTTCAAAAAACTTAATATTTTTCGAAGAGTCTTGTTGAACATTTTTGTACTGGAAAAAAACGTTAACTCTACTTATTGTCTTCGGCTGAAAAAAATTCCCTCGATTGACTTTTGACAACGACAATTATATGTTTCAAATTTAAAGAAAACTTAAATGTTCGATTTCTCAAAACAGCGATTTTAGACTTAACGTTTTTTGCCAGTATACCCACGATATATTGTTTAAAATCTCACGGAACATTAAAAAAAAAAAAATACCAAGTGAACATATTGTGGTATTTTTGTCCATCTAAAACATTCTCAATGAAGTAAATTGGTTGAAATATAAAGTCATGGGACATAAAATAAAATACAATTAATGCCTAAAAAGCATATTGTGCTATTCTCATGTATCTACAACATTTTTAATAAAGCAATTGGCTTGATACATTTGTTTTTATATAAATTAATAGTAACAAACATTTTCAATTTGAATTAACATTATTTTTTTACACCACTTTTTTGCACTTTTCACAAACATGTCTCGGACCACAGAAGCCCTTCCTAAGTGTACAAATATTACATTATTTCAATTCTTGTTGTTCAAAAGTTTTTCAAACTGAAAATATATTTAATTAAAATAAACATTTGAACAAAAGACACGCAAAAAATGTCAGAAAACGGACCGTTTTCATTGGTATTATTTAGATAATTAGAATATTGCCTAAGCCGTGTTTACATCATACACAGTCATATTATAAATGAGGTTAGATTGCATACTGACAATTTATTGAAATAACCCATGAAAAATGTCATTAGCTGGTTCCAATCTACATGTATGGAATCGAAGCATAGAACTGGCAGAAGAAGGATGAAAGCAAAATAAATGCAATGGAGATGACATCCGTTAGATGTATGTGTGATGATGCTGACATCAGGAAGGAATGTTGAGCGGAAGAAAGTATTATGAGCAAAATTTCGCAAGGATCACTGTGTTGGTTTGTACATATGGAACGCCTGGATGAAGAAACAATGCTTAAGAATGTCTATGTTAAAGATGTGAATGAAGTACGGAATCAAGGAAGACACGGCATAGCTATGCTTATCAAATTTAAAAGGTCGGCCATGTTAAAAGTCCGAAGAATCGATGTGAGCGTAAGACTCACTATGAATGTGGAGGAAGTGGAAGAGGTATGTCAGGATAGAATAGTGTGGCAGTTAATTCTCTCTGCTTACCCTTCTGGATATGGCGTGATAGTTTGCTGGGGTTGAGATATCATTTAAAAACAACATTACATTCAAACAAAGTTTTCTTTGGCACTCAGAAATTTAAACAAAACAAAAATGATAAGTTATTAAATTTGTGACTAATAACGTATTTATTTAGAATTAAGGTTAGATTTCCATTGAAGTTAATATTTCTTATAAATTCATATACATACTCTTTCATAAAACAAACTTTGTTCCTATTAGCAGAATTAACCTTTGGTTAACCTTCATTGTGTGGGTGACTTTATTTGCATTAAAAAAATTGGTCTTGAACCACGATCAACTATGTTTACAGCTCATACAGAGAGTCCCAATTCATCATAACGCACAATTTAGAAGTAATGAACTATGTTGAGAGAATTCGTGGCATTGCGCTGAGGATGTTGGGATTCTTCATTCGGACCAGAAAGATTTTCAGAGATCACAATGTCTTCAGAGCACTATTTAATTCATTAGTTTGGAACAGATTTGAAAGTGGTTCTGCTGATATGGAGTCCGCATAAGGTGAATTATTCTCGAATGCTGGAGAGGGTTCAGAAAAAGTTTCTGAGATATCTCTACATGAGGGAGTATGGTATCTATCCATGGCATTTCTTTTAGGAATGTTGGGGACCAAGTCTCTGCAGCTTTGAAGAGATGGGCATCTCATAACCCATTTCTTTAGATTAATAAGGGGATATTTTAAGAACGCGACCGTGGTAGCGGATTTTAGTCTTTTTGTTCCTGATAGATATCTCCGACAGCGACAGCATGGATTGTTTACTACCAGTGGGAAGAGCAATTAGTCTTCAAATCGCTGTCTCCATGGAAATCGACGTCTATCATATTAGTGAAAGTATGTTCAGAAGACAAATACTCAAATAATAGAGTAATCCATGTCTCATATATTCCTGGTATTATATATTATAGTTTCCTGTTCTCAATAGATGCCTTAACCATAACTTTGTTTGTAATATCTTTTGAGAAAATAAACTGATTCGATTGTTTTGATTTGATTAAAAGTAAACTGTAAACCCTTTACAAGGCCCCTGGCATCTCAACACACATGAGACTTCTGAGTTTGAGATGGGCTTAAAGGGTAATAATGAATGGAGAACCAGGTGGAAAGAGAAGAGTAGGAAGACGCAGGCTAAGATGGGAAGGATGCAGTGCAGCTCCTCCAAGTGACGTATTGGAAGACTGCGACTGAGAACAGGCAGAGTTGGAGGCACGTGCTATGGGAGGACAAGGCTCGATTTTAGCAGTAGGGCCATCGGAGAAAGAGAGAGAACTAAAATCAAGAGACATCGAGGGAGAGTAGCGTAATTTAAATGTGGTCTGAGTCCCCCATGGTTGCACAAATACATATTTTTATTTTTTTAACGTAAGTCTCACATGGACGTGGGAAGGGTCAAGGAAGTGCATGAGCGAAGCTGACGAAGCACTGCTGCACCTCTAACAACCTCAGGTAAGCGAAGGGAGCCCTCTATGGCTTGGCCATATCATATTATATTATAACGTAAAGGGATTCATAATATACATTCAGATATGAGCTGCAAATATAGTCTGCCGAAGTTCAAAAACCTTTTTTTAACTGCAAATGTAGCCAGAAGCAGCAGGGGTTAAAACTAAATAGTAAAACAAGAGATAGTTTGACAAAATATCTCATTAAAAAGTATTTAAACGGTGAATTATTTTTAAATTTGTAAAATCACATAGTTAGTTAGAAAGTTTCAATCCTGGGATTGGTTTGCAGCAATTTCTTCTATTCTTCTCTTCCATTCTTCCCTGTCTTGTGCGGCTCTTTTGAAATCTGCATATGATGAGCAGCGCATGTCCACCAACAGGTCCTCCAGGTGCTCTCGGCGTGGGCGTCCCTTAGAGTTTGTCCCCTCGGTCATACCCTCCATTATGGCATGCACGAGACCTTCTTGACGTATTACATGGCCGATCCATCTTGCACGCCTTTCGGACAAGGTCCTGAGCAGGTGCTTTCCTCCTTCGATTCCTCGAAGAACTTCCTCATTCGTGACATCCTAACAAAAAGCTATTGTGTCCAATTAATAAACAGGCTTGGGATAAATAAAATCAAGAGTAAAAAAAAAACTACAAACAAGAAAGTTCACAAAACTTAATAATTATCTGAGTATCTATTTGTTTAGGCACCCGTCGCTAAATGGATGGTCTTTGGTTTATTTTGGCCATGGTGGGGATTCCTTCCGATCTCATGCTGGATTTGGAGCTCCCCGCCAGGTCTAGAGGGTGGCAGCCCGTGCCCGCGGTGGGGTCCTTGGTGGGGCTAGACTCCGCGCTGGGGGGGTCGTTCTCCGCCCTGCTGAGCCTCTTGTCCCTCATCTGTCTGAACTCGTCAAACTTTCTGTTGAGGTCCACGTCTGATTTGTTCCTAACGGCCGTCACCTTTGTGCCCTCCGGGATGTCCTCAAGGTTGTCTTCATCGACTTCCTGAAAATAAAAATAAATATTTTTAGATAATAACGAGAATGACAATCTATTTTTGGAGACACAGTCACATAAAATAAAAACGATTGCCTTTACACAAGGATCCCCTTATGGGCTGGAAATTAAATTCATACAAATATACAAGCCTACAAATAGTGAGCCACGACCTTCGTGGTCGAGTGGTAAGTGCATTGACTGCCACCCCGAAGGTTCCGGGTTCGATTCCCGGCGAGGGCAGTGTGATTGTCGCACTATCTTTGGTCTGGTGTAGAATTCGCGTAACTATAAAATGGCGATAGATTAGCTACCTATCACATGTCACGAGAATCACTATGATAGCTATAATACCCTTTACATTGATTTGGCTCTTGCTGTCATGATGTAAAGAGCGATTCAACGAAAAAATAATAATAATAATAATAATTTAGGGTGTTTTTTTAGAGGTTTGGTTTTTAAACTGGCAACATTGTTTCTACAGACTGTCAATTTAACAGTTGACAGTTGATTTGTAGTCAGTACGTTTTGCCATTTCACCCAGTTGATCGATAAAGTTATCGAAAATTGGACTTTACGATTGCGCTTCATTTGAGCTAGACGTGGCGCTCATATGCCCGAAATCATATTTAAACAATAATGGAATAAAATTATCTATTAAATAAAGCCAATATCATAGACATTAACATTATTTTAATGTGTTTTTATTTATTTTGAATTTGTATACCTCTAAAAAAAACATTCATATACACATTGTTACATAAAGGATGTTTTTTTTAGATATATACAAATTTAAAATGAAAAATAATGTGTTAATCTCTATGATTTTGGTTTTATTTAATAGATAATTATATGCGGCTAGCTCGAATGAAGCGCAGTCGTGAAGTCCAATTTTCGACAACTTTATCGAGCAACTGGGTAAAATGACAAAACATACTGACTACGAATCAATTGTCAACTGTCAAATTGACAGTTTGTAGAAACAATAAAACTTAAATAACCCCAATATTCAACTTATTAACAAGCAAACGAACATCTTCTCCTCACCATTACTAAACATATTTAAATCAAATCAAAATTAAATTATCTGTGTTGTTACATACTATGGTATTGCATTTCACTACTAACGATTATATAATTAAAATGGAATGTTGCAGAACTAGTACCCCAATCAAGTAATCGCCTGTCTAATAAATTTCTTTTCTCTAGGTTCAAATAACTAATAAGTTTTTTAAATATTTCGTGAAGATATGTATGGATTTGGAGTATATATACAACTTCCAAAAATGTATCATACATGATCATAACAATGGTGGAATGGGGAATGTTGTAATTACATAAAGCGTGCGCTTAACCCAACCAATGACAGGTCATAAGTCCTGTAAACACCTTGATCATCCATATTCAGTTTCCAGTTTGTTTCTTCGTCTCTATTGAGATACAATTAAAAATTTAAACTAATAAGTTCTTGGAAAAATCTTAGATGTTTAGTGTAATGGTCCCATCAACTAAACTAACTAACTAACTAACCGTCACGCCGTCTCCCCGAAGGGGTAGGCAGAAAGAATGGACTGCCACACCTTTCTTTCCTGACATATTTCTCTCGCTTCCTCAACATTCATACATCGCGTCATGCACGCGCGTCAATTTCTCTGACTCCTCACATGGCCGACATTCAATATATCTGATTTATTTGATCGTGCCACGTTTTCCTTGGTCTTCCTCTATTTCTGGTACCATTTACATCATTAACATATAATTTTTTTACCATTCTTTCTTCATTCATTCTTTTCCATATGTCCAAACCATCTTAATGATCCTTTCATTATTTTGTTCATGACACCATCATTCGCACCGCATTCACTTCTTATATTTTCATTCGACACTCTATCATACACAGAAAATCCACACATTCGTCTAAGAGATCTCATTTCTACTGCATTTATTCTACTTTCATCCTTCCTTTGCCAGTTCCATGCTTCGCTTCCATACATAAGGGTCGGTAGAAGAACACCATTGTGCACTGCCATTCTAGCTTTTTTGGATAGGTTTTTGTTTGCGATGACAACTTTAAGTGCACCATTCACTTTGTTGCCTGCCTCAACCCTTCTTTCAATATCCCTCTCCACTCTCCCATCTCTTGTAAACATACTACCTAAATACACAAACTCAACTACTTGCTCCAAGTTTTCACCATTATTTGAATTCAAATGACTAATTAGTGCTTGGAAAAATCTCAAAGTTGTTTAGTGTAAGTCCTCATCGATTAACATTACGAGTATATAAATTTTTTCCCCCACCATAAAGTTTTTTACATCAATATAAGGACTCATTGTTCGGCGACTAGGTTTAGTTTGAAAATGCCCTCGCAAGGCGAAAAAAATTTGTAACTACTATTTATATAAGTAATTATATATTATATTTATATAAGTAATTATATTGGACAATGACAGCGAAATCCGCAGAGCGACTGGATACTTTTGAGAGAAGGGTGCTGCGCAGAATTCTGGGACCTGTGAATGACGGTGAAGGCTGGAGAGTACGGCATAATGACGAGCTGTACCATATTTACAAAGTTCCAGTCTCTCCACACAGGTCTGACTGAATAGACTGAGATGGGCCGGTCACGTGCAGAGGATGCCGTCATCGCGAACCCCAAAAAGATTGCTGGGGTGGCACCCAGGTGGTAGAAGACCAATTGGACGACCAAGGCTGTGATGCGAGGATGAAGTTGGGAGAGATGGAGCAAGATTGTTAAGAGTGTCAGATTGGAGGGTCGAAGCGGAGGACAGGAGGAGTAGGAAACGAAGAATACTGGAAGCTAAGGCTCGATATGGGCTATAGGGCCATTGAAGAAGAAGAAGAAGAATTGTATGAATTAAATCAAGTAAAACCATTAAACAATCGCGTTTATTATTATATACAATGATTATAATGGAGTTTTCAAAAACAAAAACCTCAACCATATTGATTTTTAAACAATGTTGCCAGTTTAAAAACCAAACCTCTAAAACAAACACCCTATGCTAATCTTTTGCCATTAGTGCGCCAATATTTATCAGTTCCTCCCAGCAGTCGGCCAGTGAACAATTATTTAGCGGAGCTGGTCTTATATATGAAGAACACCCGAACAGATTGTTAGGTGTAAAAGCCGCCAAACTACTTACTACTAAAATATAACTTACCACTACATAATTTTGAATATTAATTTCACTAAAAATTTTATTTGAATTTTTTTTTACTTTTTTATTGATGGTTTGGACAAATGGAACAAATGGAGGAGTGTAGAATGGTTAAAAAGTTGTACACAAGCAGCGTGAGTGGAAAAAGAAGCCAAGGACGACCGAGGAAAACATGGCATGACCAAATTAATCAATTACTAAAAGGCGGCCACATTCGAAGTCAGAATAATCGACGTGTGTGCATGGTACGATGTATGAATGCAGAGGAATCCCGAGGGGTATGCCAGGATAGAGCATTGTGGCGATCCATCCTGTCTGCCTACCCTTCGGAGAAATGGCGTGATGGTTAGTAAGTTGGTTAGTTGCCACTGCTTAATTTTGAATATTAATTTCATTAAAAATTGTATTTGTATTTTTAAATTTTTTTTATTCATAGTATTTACACTTCCGTTTCTGTTTCCGCAAAAAAATATTTTTTTACATCTGTTTCCGTTTCTGCTTCCGTAATGACACTCCGTTGTATAATTAGCCAAGTTCACAACCAAACCTGTATTTCTGCGAATGTGACGGGCTGCGTGCGGTGCCTGGCGGCGTTTCCCCGAAGCTTCTTCCTCACGGGCCGTCGGTAAAGCAGGGAGGTCGGCTCTGGGTAGACAGTGTCCATCTGGAAAACACAAATAAAAATAATTGGGCTATTTTCATACAAATCTCGCGCGTGCCGTTCGCCCTAATTCTCGAGGAATCGAATGCATATATTATATTAATACATAAGTTCATGTTTGTGTGTATATCCGATCCGCTGCTGTTTTTTTTTCACGAAACAAAAAGCATAATAAACGCGTTCCAATTTTAAATTAGGTACAACGAAAAGGAAAGTGAAATTACAAAACAATTGAATTATAGCGCTTTTGTCTATGCAACATTAAGAACGCGGTTTTATTACATTCAGAATTTGAAATTTAAAACGCAGATTTTTTATTTGACTGCTGACTTGGAGACCGTGGACGGCGAAGAGAAGTGCAGGGCGACCGCAACTACGGTGGAAGGATGATCTGAACAGACACGTCGGAATAACCTGGATGTAGTCTGCACAGGACAGAATGACATGGAAGCGAATGGAGGAGGCCTTTGTCCAGGAGTGGACGGGAATAGGCTGAGGAAGAAGAGAAGAAGAAGTAATAACGATGTGAATGAAACATAAGATCGATAAAAACTCGGAAAATATCAAAACAAACTAACACGCAGTCTCTCCGAAGGGATAAGCAGAGAGAATATATATCACACTAAGCTCTCCTTACAAACCTCTTTGGATTAATATATTGTTTCTTAAACAATAATCTAAAACTCTATAATAAATAATTAATAACAATACAAACGTCTGTTTTCTAGAAGTTTCATTATATTGTTATGGGCAGTTGATGTTTTGCCATGCTAAATATTGATAATGTCTTCATTTGATAATGTTGTTGTAATAACACATTTGATAATGCCTTAGCAAGACGAAACTTGTCAACAACAACAACAACAAACCATCACGCCGTTTCCCCGCAGGGGTAGGCAGAGAGAATGAACCGCCACACTACTCTATCCTGGCACACCTCTCTAGCTTCCTCCACATTCATACATCGAGTCATACACGCACGGCGATTCTTCCGGCTTCTGACATGACCAACCAATATAATAAAACTTCTAGAAAACAGACGTTTTCATTCGTATTAACTCTTAAGTTAAGAAAATATCGATTAAAAAACTTGATGGGTAGACATGTATTGCCTTGTTAGGGCATTATCAAATGCATAGACAGATTTTTAATATTGCCAAAATAAGGCAAAAAAATCTGACTTCCTTTAAAAAATGACGTTTTTCGTTAATACGAGTATACCTGTATAATTTAATTCTGCAACGATTTTTTTTTAAAATTACAACAATTTTTTTCCACTTTTGACTTAAGGGGGATAATCGCTATGATTTGGTGATATTTTTTTAATTTTAATTTAAAGTTTATTACCTTCGAAAAGATGTGTATAAAATTTGAGGTCAAAATTCCAAAAATTTACTGAGATACAGACATTTTAGTGAGAGTAGGTAGACCGAATGTCCTTTCGACGACCGCGACGCTAACCAAGTGAAAGTAGCTGAGAATCGCATGAAAAGAAAGGGTCAATATTTTTTTTAAAGTCAAGGACACCACTGGAGGTATAGGGAAGAACCATCATATGGTCCAGGACTCGATAGTTTGATGTACATAAGTATAAATACTCGTATTTTAGAAGATACATGATTTTATAATAGAAAAATGGACTAAAAACTTCAAACGAGTTTTTCTCAAAACTTTTTTTAAAGTGGTCACATCGATAACTCGAGCAATTATCAACCGATTGTTTTTTTTTTAAGAATCAATTGTATCTCAATAGAGACGAAGATGCAAATTGGAAACAGAATATGGTTGATCAAGGTGTTTACAGGACTCTTGACCTGTCATTGGTTGGGTTAAGCGCACGCTTTATGTAATACAACATTCCCCATTCTACATTTTTTTTCTTATGATCACCATGTCTGACAATTTTTTGGAAGTTGTATATATGTTAATCTCCAACACCACCCTTTACATGGTAGTATATTCAATCTACACACTAACGCCATCTATGAAGACTGTATTTTAAGCATTAAGCAGAAGATCTTTTTAACGCAATGTGAAAGGCTACCGCCATTTACCGCATTGCTAGAAACCGCCTGGAGATGTCACTCCAATCTATATGCTATAATTATTTTTTTTAAGTTAATTTTTTTTGTTTGTTTTATTCATCTTTGCAATAGCTATCGTTAAGCTAAGCCGATTTTTTTATTTTAGATTTTTGTTTTTTTTAAGACTGCTTGAATACAAAAAAGGGCAAAAAATGAGAAAATTTTTCAATCAATCGCCATTTTGTGATAAATCAAAATAAATCAAAATTGCCTACGTACAACGATAACTACATTCATACAGATTAGTATGAACTTTGATATTTTTTCTTCGGATAATCTCTTTTCGAAAAATCGATGCGACCGTGGAGAGAGAATTTTTTTTAAGACTCTACAGCAACGCTGATAACTTTGTTACTATTTAATATTTTTCAATACAAATTTATATAAACTATATTGAATGTACACTTAATAAAAATAATAAAAAAGCAATTCCGTATTCCTTAATTATCCCGGTCAAATAAATTCCCGAAAATTACTTATTTGTAGTGGCACAATCACAGTGGCTATCCCATTCAAAAGTGGAAAACAGCGTTTGAATCCATAGAGAATACCAAATACAAGGTTGGCAGATCTATCTATCTATCTATCTATCTATCTATCTATATAAATAAAAGGCAATCTTCCGGGTGTGTGTGGACTATTTCTGAGGTTATTCCTGAGCTGATCCTTTTGAAACTTGGAGAATGGACTAAGTGGAACTCAGCGGTCGTCATAGGCATATTTTTGTTATTAATCGAGCTCTAATTAACTTTATAAATTAATCAATTAATTGAAAATTTTCGTAGTGCAAACGAATATAGACCTTAATGTTCGTATCACCTGAGTATCAATCTTTTGAGTCTATATTCGTTTGACATGGTCTGGAGAGAATTCAGTCTCCATGTAATTTTGTGTAGTGGCAACAATGTGTTTTTCTTTCTGACAGTCCAATATATTGCGTTTTACTTTGGGATGTATAATACTTAATACGTTTTACTTATTACGTACTAAAATAATTGGTTGTTTAATTGGTACAGTCTATTTTATTGGCCATATTTTAATGTACATTAATGTAGACAGGTAATTATGCTTCCAAATTTTGGCGAGTATAATTTTTACATTTCATTTTGAGGTTATGCACGAAATCTTATTTTTTCGTGTGGCTGAAACTTATTCGTTTCTCTTACGTTCGACGGTGATTACTTAATGATATTCGTTTTCTAGAATTCTAGCCGTTCGATTGGTCACGTGGTCTCCTGTCAAAACGTAATTTACGTCGTAATATTTTGTAGGTATACTTATATTTCTAATTCATATATATCTTCAAGTTATTCTATTTTGCCGTTGAAATGAATACATATTATATTTCCGCATTACATATTTCAAAGTTATATTTCTAAATAATATCGAATAGAGAAGAAATTAAATATCGTTTTACTTACGTATCATATCTATGTAATTTTAGGTTATGAAATTTCTGGGATTAAACATATTCAATGATAATTAAATTGTTTCAGGTTATTTCAAAGGATGATAGCGAAAATATAAAATATTGGACGTCGAAGCTCTACAAGAATATGAAGAAACTTGCTTCCGTAAGTATAATATAATATTTATATTTCTAATTCATAAATATATTTTCAGTTTATTCTATTTTGCCGTTTTCTTTATACGCATACTTTCGTCAGGGAAATTGTTACATTACCACAGCAACGGTAAGAAAGTTCTAATGATATACAATATGAATTACAATATGAATGAATGACACAATTCTTATGACTTTTTCCGTTTATTTCTAGGAAAATAAAGTAACAGATCAGAGATGGGACGAAAATTACCAATGCAGCGTGCAAAATAACTTCGTTAAAATGGAATTAGATCAGTCAAACAACGGATGATCAGTGAATTAGATGTACCCTGGAGTGGCGAATGAGAACCGGCTCATTTTCACATTACACATAAGCTATTTTTAGTAGTTTTCATTCATATATGAAAATTCCATTATTAATTTCAGGTAAGGTTTTTAAATTTACAGTTTATAGACAATAATTAAGCACACTCCCAAACGTGCCACCAATATATCTGAAATTTGTGTTGCTCGGGCTTTCACAGTAGCAGGTCGTCCGCCTGAAATATACTTCCTGCACGCCTCAGATGCATTGACAATCCGACAGACTTTAAATCTCACCTGAAAACCCACCTTTTCAAAATATCGCATAAAATGTTAACAACGGTTGTCTGTATATCAATAAACAATATTATATCACATTTGCACAAAACATTCATATGTTTAGAGAAACAAAACTCTTGATTTTGTTGTCCATGAAATTCACATCAGAGCCAATAAAGTAAGTTTCTACGATCGTGATTTCGCTGTTGTTACATGCACCTTTCATGACTAAAAACATTGTCAAAGCGCCCTTGAGGTGAGCTATTCACGAAAACGGCGATTATCAGTTCCGTAAGTTCAATGTTTATATTTTGGTATGTACAGGTTTAAATTTTGAATTAATTGGTTTATTTTGTTACATAAGAATATAGACAATTTATATGAAGGAGTCTGGTTGTAATGAATGCTTTTGTAAAATTTTTGTTATTTATTTAGCACAATCATAACTGCATTGATTAGCATAGTTTTTGGTAGTTATTTTTGCCGTTCAGGTAAAGTTTCTAAAATCTCCTACATATAATATTAACACATTTCCACGCAACTCTTGCAATGCTCGATCAAGAGCCTCGAGTATTTTTTTTTAATATACTGCTTAGTGAACACTTGGAATTCATTAATTGTATGGAAGTTGAAAATTTGCCATATGCGCCTCTTCGATGTCCGCCTTATGCCAATTCCAATATTATTTTTTTTTATTTCTAGGAAACAATATGAATTAATCAGAGATCGGAATGGAATCGGTCATATAGCAGGGACAACGGATGATAAGATGCACCCTGGAGTAGCGGGCGAGAAACAACTGGCAGAATTTTGAATGGTATTGCGCTATTTTATTAATGTTAGTTAATTATTATGATTTTAATTAGTTATTTAAAATACAATTAATATGACATTTGATGAATTCAAACATAAAGGTGTTCTTTATACGCGTACTTTGGTCAGGGAAATATTAAAATTACCACAGCAACGATAAGAAAGTTCTAATGATATACAATATCAATTTATTCGTTTTACTTACGTGTCATTTTAGGTTATGACGTTTCGTTGTGTAATAATTAGTTAATTGGTATAATCTATTTTAATAATGTTATTTTAATGTGAAATTGTTCTGGCAGGGCGAAAATCTATATCTTTGGGATTAGATATTAAGTTTTGATAAAATAATTGCCTGGTTGTGAGAGACCACTGGTCTAATGGGGATATTTTTGTATTGGGATTGAAATTATTTTGATAATGAGCCATATTGGTGCATCTGCATGTTGCAATTCTTCTTTATTTTCCATTCCACTGAGTAATTCCAGCAGCACACATACCCAAATACACTATGAGTTACTTCAGCTGTTTTAGTTTTTCTCTGAAAACAAATGCTGTGATAGGTAAACATATCCTTATATGCAGCATTAGCTGCCTCAGTTGGAAGAGTCCAGTAATATTCCATTTTTGGCCATTAAATTCTACATTATGCTGAGATTTAAAATATTCAAAGATAATTAAATTGATTTCAGGTTATTTCATTTGCTTGAGGATGGGGAAGACAACGCAGAAGATAATGGATTGCGCATGTGCAGAGGATGGGGAAAACAACGCAGAAGATACTGGAGTTCGCATGTCCAGAGGATGGATCCCACACCTCGATATATGCGTAAGAATATAGACAATTTATGTTTACTACTCCATGATACATTCTCATCTGTCTTACCTTTCCTGTATTTGGGGCTTTATTACAAAGAAGAAAGCTACTGAGATTCAGGTGATCCAAAATCGGGCTGTTAGAAATATTTTCCGTCTACCGTGGTACACTCATGTAAGGGCCCTATATTCTCAGACGAAAATAATTCCATTTCAAATCCATCCAAAATTAGAGATCACTAAAACTATACTACAAATAATAAAGTCATCAACGCACTCTAATACTCGACCAATATTCAATACGGACGTACACCAACACGATACGCGCTCACAGAATAAGAAGCATTGGGTTCAACTAGATTCGGTGTAAAATCCTTACAATTTATAGCCTCTACAGAATTTAATAAACTCCCTAATGATTTAATAATGATGTCGAACCAAAAACTTCAATCTGATCAACTTAAAAGTAATTTTTACATTACATTTTTACATTTTTACATTACACATAAGCTACTTTTAGTAGTTTTCATTCATATATGAAAATTCCATTATTAATTTCAGGTAAGGTTTTTAAATTTACAGTTTATAGACAATAATTAAGCACATTCCCAAACGTGCCACCTACATATCTGAATTTTGTGTTGCTCGGGCTTTCACAGTAGCAGGTTATCACGCCGTTTCCCCACAGGGGTAGGCAGAGAGAATGGACCATAACACTACTCTATCCTGGCAAACCTCTCTAGCTTCCTCCACATTCATACAACGAGTCATACACGCATGTCGATTCCTCCGACTTCTAACATGACCAACCTTTAAAATCTGATTAGTTTAATTAATTTGACAAATTAATCAAATTAATCAGATTAAAAGGTTTTATTTGTTTTATCGTTTTTGTAAAGAATTTTGACAGGTGTAGAAATAAATTTTTCATTTGTTCCAATAACAATTTGAATAATTTCTTCAATATTATTTTTAAGTTCTTGCTGGTTAAGTGCCTTATTACAGATAATTTAAAAATGGTGGATACGTGTAACATAAATTAAATAAACACAAAAGTCCGGATTGTCCAAGTCAACATGTGCAACATCGAAAAAAACATTATGTGTTATTACATTATGTGCTAAATTAAAAAACAGTGGATACGTGGAACATATTATAAATTAAATAGACAATATGTGCACCGTCTAAAAAGAACATTTTGTGTAAAATTATTTTTATTTTGTTATTTTATTTTATATCATTGTATTTTATATTATTTGTTTTAGATTTATTTTGTGGGTGTTGGACGATCGAAGTGTGCGCGGGAGATGCCTATTGGTGGCGATGAGGTTCGCAACCCATCACACCGCGTCTCCCGCGGGGCGAAAAGAGAAGGATGGAGTGCCGCATCGGTTTAAGTGTGACAGTCCATTCTTTCTGCCTACCTTTCGGGGAGACGGCGTGATGGTTAGTTAGTTAGTTAGTTAGTTAATTTGACAAATTAGCCTAATTATTATTATGCATATAGCATGAACTGCCTTTTATATGAAGAATATCTTCAGCAAACAAGTGAAAAACAGTTGTAATTCATTCATTGTATGGAAATTTAAATTTTGCCTCTTCGGTGTCCGCCTTATGGCAATTCAAATTTTTTTTTTTTTAATTCCAGGGCCCAAAATTGATGAATCAAAGATCGGACCAAAGTTGCCGATGCAGCGTGTAAAATAACTAATGTTTAAATGGAATGGGATCGGTCATAAAGCAAGGACAACGGGTGATAAGATCTTCTGGCCTGGAGTGGCGAAAGAGAAACAGCTACACAAATTCTGGCAGATCACAAGCAAGATGGTCTGATGATATTAAACGAGTGGCAGGAGGTCAATGGCGCAGAGCGGCGAGGGATACAGTTGTGGAAGTCGGGAAGGGAGGCTTTTGTAGTATTATCATCTATATTACTATTCCACGCCAGCGGACTCGCAGTGCCGAAATCACGATCGTAGAAACTTACTTTATTGGCTCTGATGTGAATTTCATGGACAACAAAATCAAGAGTTTTGTTTCTTTAATATAATGAATGTTTTCTGCAAATGTGATATAATATTGTTTATTTGATTATTAAATTTCATATAAAATATTCAAAAAATAGTTTTTCAATTACATTAGTAATATGTATTCAAGTTTATAATTCACAGCGAGTTTGCTTGGATTGAAACTTTGTTTTAAAGATATAGACACACATTTTTGCATCCATACACATGGCATTTAATCCAATAAATAAACGAATTGTTATTGAACTTTAATTGTATTTGTTTAATATATATTGGGTTTATTTATGTACTCGAATTTAGCAATAGCGAAGCGTTGCCGGGTCAGCTAGTATGAAATAAATTACACCAATTTGTGTATTAAGAAAAGTATCACACTAAATCAATATAATTTTTTGCATGTTAGGCCGTTTGAGTTATTTATTGGATGTTTTATATCTGCGGTGGAAACTATAAATAAACATTTGCAAATGGCGGGTTGAACGGAAAATTAGCAAAATCATTTATATTCATCAAATCGAATCAGTTTTTTTTTTCAAAGGACTTCTTATGGGTGCGTTGGTTCACTAAGATATGTCATCTAGCTCAGTGGTCTCCAACCCCCCGGGCCGTGGACCAAATGGTACTAGGCCGCGCAAGGGCCTGCTTAAAAATCAAAATTACTTTTGAAAAATCGAAAATACCCAATAAAACTTAATTATAGCTTAAAATAGTTATTCCGTTGAAAACCCCTTCACGCTTTAAATAACTTTCAAGTTAATATATCTGCAAGATATCAGAATAACATTAAAATCCCGATATTAAACCCTAAGCATTCTCATTTGGTGGCGATGAGGTTCGCAACCCATCACACCGCGTCTCCCGCCGGGCGAAAAGAGAAGGATGGAGTGGCGCATCGGATAAAGTGTGACAGTCCATTCTTTCTGCCTACCCTTTCGGGGAGACGGCGTGATGGTTAGTTAGTTAGTTAGTTAGCATTCTCAAAATTCTTTTCTCTATCTTGGAAAAAAATACTTTCAACCTTCCGTTGAACCTTAAAAATATTGAAAATCCAAAAGAAAATTAAAAAATTATCTGAAACTTAATAATCCTCCATTGTTATTATATATTTTTTCTTCATTTTTCCCCCAAACCTTGTGTTTTCTCTACTATTATTTGTTACTATAACTTATGTACCACAGTTGTAAATTTTATTATTATATATTGTACAAATACATTGTTGTTTGAATG
The DNA here is from genome assembly GCA_022606425.2 of Lepidostoma basale. NCBI lineage: Eukaryota > Metazoa > Arthropoda > Insecta > Trichoptera > Lepidostomatidae > Lepidostoma > Lepidostoma basale. Next base: position 113,534 of record JAHDVF020000862.1, on the reverse strand, counting down.
GAAAAAGAAGTCGAGAAAGGAAGAGGAAGACATGGCATGACCAAATTAATCAATTACTGAAAGGCGGTGATGTTCAAAGTAGGAACAATCGACAAAATGCACGTGAATATAGAAGAGGCGCGAGAATTATGTCAGGATAGAAAAGTGTGGCGATCCATCCTCTCTGCCTACCCATCCAAGAAATGGCGTGATGGTTAGTTACTTAGTTATTTAGTCAGTATTTCATATTAAATTATTAAAAATACATTTTTCTTTTAAATTTCAATCCGAGGGTTTGGTTCACAGCAGAGTGTTACATTTTTGCTGGTTCTTGGAATGCCCTTAGGTTTTAAATGTGGAAAGCTACATTCCCGTTGCTTTTCAAAAAATATATACGAGTATATTGACTGATAACAAAAACTGGTCCAAGTTAGCATATAAATTGGAGTGACATTTCCAGGCGTTATCTAGCAGTGCGTTAATGGCGGTAGCCTTTCACATTGCGTTATAAAAAGATCTTCTACTTAATGCTTAAATCTAATCTTCATAGATTGCGCTGGTCTGTAAATTGGAACTGAAATGTGAATTGTGGTGTTGGATATTAATATATATACAGCTCCCAAAATTTGTCAGACATGGTGGTCATAAGAAAGGTGGAATGGGGAATGTTGTAATTACATAAAGCGTGCGCTTAACCCAACCAATGACAGGTCATAAGTCCTGTAAACACCTCGATCACCATATTCAGTTTCCAGTTTGCATCTTCGTCTCTATTGAGATAAAATTAATCCTTATACGTAATTTTATATTATTTTGGCCAAAAACTAATTTAACGCCACTGGGCGTGTGTTTATGCAATTTGGTTACAAAAATAACCAATCTGCTAGTCGCTAGTGGATAGTCCTGTGTTCCATCAATTGGATTCTCAGTAATACGGTTACGAAGTATAATATCTGAACTTCATCACGCACAAATATGAACACCTACATACCTGTATATCACAAACTCGATAGTTACAGTTAACTACACAGTTCTTTACAAAATAATAAAAAATATAATATATTTATTATATTTTTTGATTTTTTATTTTTATTTTATATTTTATTTATAATTTTTATTTTTATTTAATATATTTTTTAACAATTTTATAAACATTATAATATATTTTTTATAATTGAATTTAAGTAGAAATGAGCTCTCTCAGACGAATGTGTGATACTCTGTGTATGATAGAGTGTAGAAAGAAAATATAAGAAGTGAATGCGGTGCGAATGATGGTGTTATGAACAAAATAATGAAAGGATCATTAAGATGGTTTGGACATATGGAAAGAATGAATGAAGAAAGAATGGTAAAAAAATATATGTTAACGATGTAAATGGAACCAGAAATAGAGGAAGACAGAGGAAAACGTGGCACGATCAAATAAATCAAATATTGAATGTCGGCCATGTGAGGAGTGAGAGAAATCGACGCGCGTGCATGACACGATGTATGAATGTTGAGGAATCGAGAGAAATGTGTCAGGAAAGAAAAGTGTGGCAGTCCATTCTTTCTAATAACTGTGCAAAAGTGCGTAATGATTGAATAATATAGTGTAGTTCAAACGTCACCCTAAATATGCCACCCGTGGTACTTGACATATGGAACGAAAACAGTTTTTGCTTATTACGAGTATCTCTGCTTTTTCTACTTGACACCTTTGTAATGTCCAGCCTTCAGTTGGCTTGTAATTTCAGAAATTTTAAACGATGAAATCTCTATAATAAAAAAAATTTTAAAATACGTTTTGTAATAAAAAGGGATAATCCATTTCAATTTTGTAATTTGATGTTTAGGGCTTGTTAAGTTCATTCAAGTTATAATATGGAAGTGACATTTTTCACCTTGATAAGACAGTTTAAAAATGATCTAGTAAGATAAAAACATGCCACGCCTATTAAATATTATAAAATTTAATTAAAACGAATGAAAACATATATTTTCTAGAAGATAAACTATATACTCGATTTTACTGAAATTTGTTGATGGAAATTCATTTTAAATAATCATTAAATAAAACGTGGCATGACCAAATTAATCAAATTTTAAAGGTAGGTCATGTTACAAGTCGGAAGAATCGACGTGCGTGTATGACTAGCTGTATGAATGTGAAGGAAGGTGAAGAGGTGTTCCAGGATAGATTAGTGTGGCGGTACATTCACTCTGCCTACACCTACGTGGAAACTTGGTTTATTTTTGTTGTTGTTAAATAAAACGATGTTTTTAACTACTTCCACTTTTGTCTTTATTTCGACAGCGACCAGTTTCGCCAGGCTCACTAGCATCGACAGAGCAGTCTGTCGATTTTGGATAGGCACTTGTTTGCAATGAGAATGTATCCAATTTTTATCAGATTATATTTCTCGTCGTCTCTCTCGAACGACCGACCAACAGCTGATCCGATGAGATCAGGACGCTGACCATCGAGTGAATATAATTACCCCGAGTTGTAGTCGTATTCTCACACCTGATCAATATAGCGGCGGATATCGTATTTTGGTATAACCAAATCGCGGCGTATTTTTAGACTTTCCCGAATTAAACAAAGTGGATACTGAAAAATGACTTGCACTCCGTATCGGCCGTAACATGACGCAGTCCAGAATTCAAAATAGCCGCGGCCGCTGGAAAATACGGACTAATGTTTACAATATTTCCCAACACTTAGTCGAGGAGAACAAACATTCATTATATATATAATATCTTACAACTTAACGGAAATTCGGTTGTTTGCTCTTCTTATTATTATTCTTCTTCTTCTGATTGTAGATCTTGCGATCTGTTTATGCAGGTGATGAAGACGACCAGCCTTCTCTCCATCTCTTTGGTGGTCGACGGCCCTCTGGAGTCTCGTGCAATACTATCATAGGAATTCTTTCTGGATCCATTCTCTCGGTGTGGTCCCTCCAGAATCGTCTTCTCTGCCTACTCCATCTTACTACGTCTTCATTTTAGCAGGATTTGCTAATTTTTTCATTGGGTTTCCTATATCCGAGGGTTCTCCCCACAATAGGTCGCAATGTTCTCATTTCTGCTACTCTTAAGAGATGTTTGGTTCTGATAGTGTCCGCTCTTGCTTCGATTCCGTAAGTCATTATTGGCCTGATGCATCTTCTTTGCAAGTTTTATTAATATTTATACAGTAGAACCCCTCTTAATGTAAAGTTGCATTAACGTCTTAATTGATTTTTTATTCATGATACCTCAGGTAATATGCAGGATGTTTTTGATTGGTTCTATTTTTCCGGGAAACTCGGATCAACCCAGACAGGTACCGGTCCAGACCAGGCCGGTTAAGAGGGGTTACATTGTAGTACTATTTGTTCCCGACATAATTAACCGTCGCGTTGCCATGTGGTCAATTGAGTTTCCACTGCCAATTTAAAGTTGATTTTCTTAAAACCTATGGACCCTAATATTATAAAAAAAATGTAATCCTCCATTGAAGTGTTCTCAATATTTCGTAATAAAAAAAAAGCAAAAAATTACTTCCTTCATCCCAAAAAAAAATATTTTCTAAGACTGCCCTCACCTTCATTCGTGTTAAGGTAGAATTTGTTTTGCTAATATTTACAACTTTATCAAAAGTGACAAATACTTACTCGCTGTTTTGAACGTATTATAAATTATATCTTTGGCCTTTTCTCATAGGTACGTAATAATACCGACTGTGGACGGAAACGCAGCACGCAACTTAATAATATCAGAACTGTGAAAATATTAACACTTTACCAAAAGGGACAAATATTAATACGTACTCGTTGTCTTAAACGTATTATACATTTTGCCTAGGTGCCTTTATCATACGTAAAATCTCGTAAAGTCTCGCCCCGCCGGCCGCGGCGCGGCGCGGCGGGGCAAGACAAGTTTATACTTGGTGTCAGTCGCTCGTATGCTGTGACGCATTCCATATCAGAAATCGCATGGTTCCAGAAAAAAATTAATAATGATATGTTTTTCAAATAATCCATGTATGTTATAGATATCGATCTATTCCTAATGAAATTCCCTACAAGATGACATAAATTAAATTTTGATTCATCGAGTCATATGCTTGATATTTAGATAAAGTTAGCGGTAAACTGAATTGACCACATGGGAGCGAGCGTTTTGTTTTGAACACGGTACGTTAAGGGTTAAGTAAACGCCAAAACATATTCTTTATGTTCTTCTTCTTATTATTATTTGTACACAACAGGTCATTTGAACCCAATTATTATGATATAAAACAGACGATTTCATTCGTATTAATTATTTAATATAGAGTTTTACATCATTGTCCAAGAAACAATAACAATGAGTTATCTAAACTTATGGGAATGAAAAAAAAAAAAAATGTTTATCTTCGTCAGCTTGTCTCCATCCACTGTTGGACGTAAGCCTCTCCACCCCCACGCCATCTCTCTCGGTCTCTCGCCAGTGTTCTCCAGACCCTTCCCGCCGTCCGCACAATATCATCGCTCCACCTGGTAGGCTGTCTCCCGACACTTCTCCGGCCCAACCTTGGCCTCCATTCAGTAACCCTCTAGCTCCACCTTACATCATCCCGTCGACATACATGACTATTATACATTTTGATAAATAAAAATAATTAAAAAAATAAGGCAACAGTAAATTGCGAATCTTTCTTAGAATCGCTAGTGTCCGTTGTATCAGGCGGAATCTCGGCGAGATTTAAAAATATCGCCTCGTAACAAAGGTTGGCGATTTCCAATAGCATTATCGACGAATTAATCGAGTTTCCCCCGAACGAGCTGGTCTTCGGAGAGGCGCGCCGCTCGTGGGCGATGCGTGAAACGTAAACAGCGGGGTACACTTCTTGGGATTCCGCCAATATTTTTTGCTAGCTTTTATGGTCGGGATGTTTCATTGATTTGCAGTTTACCTTTGAGAAAAATTCACTCCCGCCCGGTCATTGCTTGACTTTGACTCTACTTTCTCCGTACACGAAAAAACAATTAAAAATTTGCAACCCGTGAAATATTCACGGAAGTAAAGATTTTCTACACTTCAAAAACTTGGTTCACTGTACAATCATAATCAATAAAAAGTTGTTACGTTCAATGTTAATTCACTTTTTGTCACATGGTAAAGTTAACAATATCAAATTGTTCTCCTTTTGTTTTCTACACTCCAGTTATACAACAATAATGAGAACAAAATTCAAAATAAAATTCAGAATCAGAACAAAATTCAAAGAAGTATTCCTCTATTATATTCAAAATATTCTCGTACTATTTATTGGTGACATAAGGGTTTTTACTATTATGATACAAACGCGATTGTTTCATTGGTTTTACAGAATTTATTTATAAAAAGGTTAGTTTCGCCATGTAAGGGGATTCTCAAACAGAGTTTGAAAATGCTCTCGCAAGGCGAAACAGATTTGTCACTAATATATTTATTTTTAACTAATTAACCATCACGCCGTTTCCCTGGAGCGGTAAGCCGAGAGGATGGACCGCCATACTGGTCTGTCCTGGCATACCTCTAGAGCTTCCTCTACATTCATAAATCAATCATATACCCTTGTCAATTTTTCCGACTTAAAATGTCATGCCAAGATTTCCTTGGTCTTCCACGCCTTATCTGTCCACTCACACTGCTTATGTACAACATTTTAACCATTCTTCTCTCATCCACTCGTTCCATATGTCAACTACATCTCAGATATCCTTTTATAATTTTGGTTGTGATACGATCATCTGCCTTATATATCTTCATTTTTACGTTTTCTATTTTGAGTTTTAACTATTTTTTATACAGCTTGAATACAAAAAAGTACAAAAAAAAATTATAAAATTTTTCAAACGATCGAAATTTTGTGGAAAATCAAAATTAAAAAAAAATCGGCTACGTATAACGATAACTAGATTCATAGAGATTATGATGAACCATGATTTTTTTATTTCGGATAATCCTTTTTTGAGAAATCGATGCGACCGTGGGGAGAGAATTTTTTTAGGACTCTACAGCAACGCTGATAACATTGTGACTATTTAATATTTTACAATAAAAAAATTATGTAAACTATAATATATTCAATGTACACTTAATAAATTAAAGAAAATGCTTTTCCAATATTTTTTAATTATCCCGGTAAAAAAAAATCCCGAAATCATTTATTTTTTCGGCCGTCACAGTGGCTATCCCCCTGAAACTCCAGAAATTATATACCAATATATAATTATATATTGTTTCAACACCCCAATTTCCGAGGCATCTCTCCCCTGGCTGTGGGATTTTTCCATTATCTTCCTTCCCTATATAACCACAAATCCCCACTTGGAAGAAAATCCCCATTTTGTTTAGAATTCCCCACTTTTCTTCGGAATTTGATCCGCGGAGTATTTGCATCTATGATAAATTATTATCTCCCGTTCGAATACCAGACGCGCCAAACATATTGATTCAATTCTTTTGACAAGCCCTCTTTGTGAGACTTTTGTCAAAGAAAAAAACTCGCATCGAAAAAATATACATACGTATATGAATAAACAAATGATTAAAGACGATCAAATATTGAATGTCGACAACGTAAGGTGTAGGAAAAATCGACGCACCTACGTGCATGACACGATGTATGAATGTTGAGGAAGCAAGATAAGTGTCTGGAAATAAAAGTATGGCGATCCATATTTTCTGCCCACTCCTTTTTTGCATAAAACAGGTCGTTTGAACCCAATTACTGTCTAACTACAAACAAGAATTTATCAATGAAAGCGAAAACAGCCGTTCACAATGGAGTTCTAGTCCCAACCCTAATGTATGAAAGCGAAGCATGGAACTGGCAGAAGAAGGATGAGAGCAGAATAAATGCGGTAGAGATGAGGTCCCTAAGACGTATGTGTGACAGAACGATATACGACAGAATCTCAAATGCTGATATAAGAAAGTAATATAGAGCGGAAGAAGGTATTATGAACAAATTTTTGAAATGATCGCTGCGTTGGTTCGGACATACGGAGCGCATGGATGGAGAAAGAATGGTTAAGAAAGTATACTTTAATGATATAAATGGAGTACGGAGTCGAGGCAGACCGAGAAAAACATGGCATGACCAATTTATCAAATTTTAAAGGTTGGTCATGTTAGAAGTCGGAAGAATCAAGTGCATGTATGACTCGCTATATGAATGTGGAGGAACCTAGAGAAGTGTGCCAGGATAGAGTAGTGTGGCGGTCCATTCTCTTTGCCTCTAGGGGAAAATGGCGTGATGGTTTGTTTGTTTGCTTGTTTGTTTGTATACATATTTTTTTGCAATTATATTAATTCACATAACATGTGATACGTCGCTAACATATCGCCATTTTATTGTCATCGCCGGGAATCGAACCCGGGACCTTTGGTTTAACGGTCGCAGCACTCGCAACTCTCCTACGATGACCGTAAGAGTTGTGAACTGCCACACTGCTCTAACCTAACAAACCTTTCTGGCTTCCTCCACATTCATACAGTGAGTCATACATGTACGTCGATTATTCCGATTACCGACATGACCGATCTTCAAAATTTCATTAATTTAGTCATGACGTCAAAATTGAGGGACGCCGAGGGCCCGGAAGGAGAAAAATGTCCTGGCTGCGAAACGTGAGGGAGTGAACCGGCATCCGAAGTGTGGAGGAGCGGCGCAGGACAGGGACAGGTTCGCCGAGGTGATCGCCAACGTTGGGGGGACCCGACAGGGCACCTGAAGAAGAAGAAGAAGTCATGACGTCAAAGCCGATGTGCGTGCATGACACGATGTATGAATGTAAATTAATTGAGAGAAGTATGTCAGGATAGAACAATTGTGGCGGTCCATTATTTCTGTCTACCCCTTCGCGGGACGGCGTGATAGTTAGTTAGTTACTTAGTTGGAACTATTTTAAAATTCAATACCATGAATTGGAGACATACACATTGAAAAATAGAAGAAAAAAATCCCCATGATTCCACAGTTCAACGGTGGTTTCCTGAAAATATTATTCAACTGAAATTCCACGACTCGAGGGTGAATCACTAGCACTACATTATGTATTTTTACGATGTAACCCCGTACAAGGGGTGGTTTGTAAATTAATAAGGAGCGCATTCATTATGGCGATTGATTTTTTTTCAAACTACCCTTTCCGCATAAATAATTCTTATACAGCTTCGAACAGCACTCTCATACAGACCCATTGTTATTAAATTATACATCAAATACATATTTTTAAAATATTTATTTATTTATGTATTAAGGGTAACAAAAACATAATATTATCATATTATATATAACTAGCTGACCCGAGAGACGTTGTCCTACCTGAACGTTGGCTTGCCTGTTGCGTAGCTGGCTCAGCAAACGTTTTTTCGATATTCATATTTTCGATAAACTATGCTTTTTTCTTAAGGACATTTGACATTTAGTTTGAATTTTAAATCTACGCCACGCTACAACGCAAGTGATATGCGCATGTTAAACAAATAATTTGACATCAGCGCCATCTATGGTAAACAAGCATAACTATGAATTATTATCAGAAGGTAAATTATTCTTGAACTTTCCAGAAGATTATAACGATTACCTGCCGGGTCCAATTTTGCGGGTCCTCAAACAAACGCACGCACGCACGCACACACAATTTCATCAAAATCGGTCCGGCCGTTTAGGAGAAGTATATACGCCCGTACGGAAGAATTATACATATAAAGATAATACAATTAATTAGTAATTTGAAGTTTTATCAGACAGGGAGAGAGAGATAGAGAGAACCCCAATTTCGAAATGTTTCCATAATCCGCACAAATCTGAGTATATAACCATCAACCAGATTTTTCACTAATATGTAATACAAATATAAGGAATGACTTTTTACAAATAATTTGTTAAAACATATTAAATAAACTGTCAAATTAAATAACTTTGTTTTATGTATCACAATTGTATTTTATTTTACGCGACAGCAGTTTCGTCAACAAAACATCTGTCGCGTAAAATAAAATACAATTGTGAAACATAAAACAAAGTTATTTAATTTAACAGTTTAAAACGTTAAGGTATCATAGTGTTTCGGCCAAAACAATGGACTACATGTTAAATAATTTGTCGCGGATTAAATCGATTTGATTGCACCTCCGATGCACATGGGTTGGACTGGGAAACCCCTGAAGGGTGACCGGACGCCTGCCGAGCGTCCCGACGGCGGGCCAGATGACGTCACCTCACGGCGCCGACCGCTAGCCAATCAGCTGTGTCGGGGCGAACGCACCGGACGATTTCCATCTCGGGTAATGTTTGGTTTGCTATTCGCCTTGGTAACTTTTCAATGCATTTTTGTTGAAGCTCTAACTAACTAACCATCACGCCGTTTCCCGGAGGGGTAGGCAGAGAGGATAAACCGCCATACTGCTCTGTCCTGACATACCTCTCTAGCTTCTTCTAAATTCATACATCGTATCATGCACGCTCGTCGATTTTTCCGACTTCGAATTTGGCCGCCTTTTAGTATTTGATTAATTTTATCCTGTCATGCTTTTCTTGGTCTTCCACGGCTTCCCTTCCCACTCACTACTTGCATACAATATTTTAACCATTTTTCTCTCATCCATTCGTTCCATATGTCCAAACCATTTCAGGGATCCTTTTTTAATTTTACTTATGATGCAATCATCTGCCTTACATCGTCGTTCGGTATTCTATCATATATCGTTTTCGAAGAAGAAGAAATTATAAAACTTTGTTTTTATGCATCACAATTTTTTATCGCGACAGCTCTTTCGTCAACCTATGTTGACATCATCAGGTGTTACAATAAAATAGGTTATTGACAACTGTATCGTCAACATAGGTTGACAAAACAGCTGTCGCGAAAATAAAAATAAAAATTGTGATACATAAAAACAGAGTTTTATAATGTAGAAGTATCATAGTGTTTCGGCCAAAACAATGGACTATTTCTTGTCATTCTATCTTCATTCAATATTTCCGTAAAAACAAAGAAATTGTTCAAACTTCCTTAATTGAAGACTACGGGGGAAAAACAAGGAATGTCAGTTAAAATTCAAAATAAATGTAATAATGCCATCTAGCGGCATTTGTACGTACCTAACTATCCACAGTAAAATTTTCATATTCAAACATCATGTGTGTCATCGACTATGGCCAGATAATCGATTGCTAATTGCTAAGAAATATAAAGACTTTGATTAGCTTTATTCTCAATTTATTCAAATTAACCTTCTACTGACATTCCTTGTTTTTCCCCTGTAGTCTTCAATTATAGTGTTGTATTCAAGCAGTGTGAGTGGAAAGAGAAGCCGTTGAAGACCAAGAAATGGCAAGACCAAATTAATTAAATGCTAAAAGGTGTCCACATTCGAGCGTGCATGTTACGATGTATGAACGTAGAGGAAGTTAGATAGGTATGTCAGGACAGAGCAGTATGGCGGTCCATCCTCTCTGCCTACCCCTCAGGGAAAGGGGAGTGATGGTTAGTTAGTAAGTTAATCAGTAGTTATCTAATCAAATCAGAGTCGCGATTATATCACAGTAATCGAGAATATTCAGGTCTCTAGGCAATTAACCAATCCTAAACATAATTACGCAACAATTTCTAAACACGCCAATAAGCTGTCTAATGCCATCATAAAAAAAATGATGTCGATAGTAATATAGGAGACATGATGCCAACCCAGAGGCGTAACGTAAAAATTTATGAAATTACAAAACTCATATTTTTTCCAAAAATAAGTGATGATGGTTATTTCAGATTTTTACAATGTTATGATTCTTTAAATAAATCGATATTTTTTAACTACTTCCACTTTTGTCTTTATTTAGACAGCGACCGGTTTCGCCAGGCTCGCTGGCATCGACAGACTGGTGACACTATTGTAAACTTAGTTCTTTATATACATACAGATCAGGGATGGTAAACATGATTCTGTACAAAAATATTCTTCAAATATTTATGTAAAATTTGATTCCAGACCCTAGCAGCTATACGGATGGGGAAAACCGAATAAGGCGATGCCAACCTTACGGACCAAGAACTATAACACATAATATTTAAATTCAGTAATAATAAAAACAAAATTACAATTTTTCAAACATTATATACGAGTATGTAAGCGATTATAAAATTTAAAATTCATTGTATTAAATACGAACCTCCAAGAATACCTGTAATACCAATATTTAAATTCAGAAAATTTTACATAAATATTTGAAGATTATTTTTGTATGAAAACATGTTTACAGCCCCTGATCTGTATGTATATAAAGGACTAAGTTTACAACAGTGTCACCAGTCTGTCGATGCCAGCGAGCCTGATGAAACCGGTCGCTGTCTAAATAAAGACAAAAGTGGAAGTAGTTAAAAAACATCGTTTTAGTTAATTGTTATTTAAAATGAACTTCTATCAAGAGATTTTAGTAAAAACTTATGATTATTTTTCTTTCCAAACGGTTATTTCTTAATTTACTCTTCATTGTGTACTCGATATACTATACTATATGCTGAATACTGAGTCGATAATAACATAATTATCATATTTTATGCCACAAATTGCCACACAGAAAGTGTTGCAGACAAAGAACATGAACTACAAGCCCTGGTGTCTAGTATGTATGAAGTATGCAAGCGATACGATTTGATGATGAATGTGAATAAGTCCAAGATAATGATTTTCGAAAAAGAAGGAAACATGACAGTCTGCGACATTAGTACAAACGGTGAAAATCTGGAACTAGTGGACGAATTTGTTTATTTAGGAAATATGTTTACAAAGGATGGGAGAGTGGAGAATGATATTGAAAGAAGGGTTGGGGCAGGCAACAGATTAAATGGTGCACTTAAAGTTGTCATGGCAAATAAAAGCCTATTCAGAAAAAGCTAAGTTGGCAGTGCATAACGGTGTTCTTTTGCCGACCCTTGTGTACAGAATTGAAGCATGGAACTGGCAAAAAAAGGATAAAGGTAGAATAAATGCATTAGAAATGAGATCTCTATGACGAATGCGTGGTAAATCTGTATATGATAGAGTGTCAAATGCAAATATAAGAAGTGAATGCGGTGCGAATAAAAGGGTTGTGAACACAGTAATGAAAGGTTTGTTAAGATGGTTTGGACACATGGAAATAATGTGTGCAGACAGAATGGTGAAGAAGGTATATGCAAACGACGCGAATGGAGCTAGTTATAGAGTAAGGCCTAGGAAAACTAGGCACGATCAAATCAATCGGGAGAACTATATAAGCTGCATTTACATCGCTCTCCCGATGATGAAAGTGTAAGCCCTCGAAACATGTCGAGAAAAGTAAACTTAAAAGTGGAAAAAGCAGTTTTTTAATTCATAAAAAAATGAGAATGTATTGTAGGGCTGGGTATGGGGTATGTTTTGCTGGAAAATATGCCTCTACAAAATGTCGTAAGGCGCCATGTTGCATTTACAACAGCAACACAACAGCATTGCATTTACAACAGCAGTTATATCAAGAAAAGTTCAAATTTAAAAGTGGTTGGAATCACACAAAGGACCTTATCTAAAAAAATCAGGGCGAAATTCGGATTTCGACCCCTAAGTCCCTGTTTTTGCCAAATGGATCCAGTGTGTGCCGTCTCCCCAATGGGGTAGGTACAAATAATGGACTGCCACACTTTTCTTTCCTGACATTTCTCTCGGTTCCTCTACATTCATACATCCTCCTCGACTTCTTTTTCCATTCACACTATTTGTATATATCTTTTTGACCATTCTTCCCTCATCCATTCGTTCCATATGTCCAAACCATCTTAGTGACCCTTTCTTGATTAGCATTCCTTTCTTACTTCATCATTAGGCATATATTACTTAGTGCCATAGCAGATAGAGATAGGACGAATGTCGAGCTTCCAGCGCCATAAAACTGGATACACCCAGCTAAGGGAAGGTAACCTCGACAGAAAATCCTCCAGAGAAGGCAAGGGGATACCACTGGATATTTCTGCCCAGGTCATCACTATAAGGGTGATAGTCAACGTTGGGGAGACCCGACAAGACACAGAAAGAAGAAGAAGAAGTTGATTTTAAAATAGCCACGAGTCGCGTGCGTCGCAGTGGACGGTCCCCGCGACATCATTCTGCTATGCTTTCTGATATTTTCACGGCGATTTGACAAGGGTATTCTCAGAATCCATTTCGCCGTAGTAATTCTGAGTTTATTATACCAGTCAGAGGACTAAATGAAATTACTGGAGCCAAAATGGAGGAAGACGGGCGAGGTGCCCGCCGGAGTGGGGGTGGCGAAAGAGAAAGGTGGAAATTCGTGTTTTTTTTTTCAATACATGGTGTCCGAATACGAGAATTTGAATACATCTAACAAACTAACTAACCATCACGCCGTCTCCACGATAGGGTAGGCAGAAAGAATGGACTACCACACTTTATTTTTTCCTGACATATTTCTCTCGCTTCCTCAACATTCATACATCGTGTCATGCACGCGCGTCGATTTCTCCGACTCCTCACATGGCCGACGTTCAATATTTGATTTATTTGATCGTGTCACGTTTTCCTCTGTCTTCCTCTATTTCTGGTTCCATTTACATCGTTAACATATATTTTTTTTTATCATTCTTTCTTCATTTTTTCTTTCCATGTGTCCAAACCATCTTAATGATCCTTTCATTATTCTGTTCATAACACCATCATCCGCTACCCATTCACTTCTTACTCACTCACATGGCCGACGTTCAATATTTGATTTATTTGATCGTGCCACGTTTTCCTTTATTTCTGGTTCCATTTATATCGTTAACATATATTTTTTACCATTCTTTCATTATTCATTCTTTCCATGTGTCCAAACCATCTTAATGATCCTATCATTATTTTGTTCATAACACCATCATCCGCTACGCATTCACTTCTTATATTTTCATTCGACACTCTATCATACACAGAGTATCAACACATTCGTCTAAAAGATCTCATTTTTACTGCATTTATTCTACTTTCATCCTTCTTTTGCCAGTTCCATGCTTCGCTTCCATACATAAGGGTCGGTACAAGAACACCATTGTGCACTACCATTCTAACTTTAAGTGAACCATTCACTTTGTTGCCTGCCCAAACACTTTTTTCAATATCCCTCTCCACTAGAAAATTAATAATTTTTAAAATAAAATATTCGAGATAGCTAAACTGGTTAAGTATACAACGATTGCTTACCTCCAAGTAATGCCATTACAGAAACTCATCTACGAAAGTAAAATTTTGATTAAGTTGAAAAGTTAATTATTTTCGAGACACGCTGTATATATATTTTGTCGGGCAGAAGCAAAAAACTTTGATTGAGTTTCTGAGCCACATTATATTATTATCGGAGGTGAGAAAAAATACTTCCTAAAATAAATCTAAATCATTAATGAATAGAAAAATATATTTATGATATAATACTCGTATACTCGTATATTATATCATAAATATATTTTCTTCTTCTTATGCAACGATAATCTTAACTTGAAACTCCGACAAAGAATGATTAAATGTTGTATATGGTCTGTTCTACTATATGGCTGCGAAACCTTGACTCTGAAAGTGAATGTAATGAACCGGTTGGAAGCGTTCGAGATGTGGATATACCGCAGAATGCTCCGTATACCGTGGACCGATAGGGTCAGTAATGCAGACGTACTACAGAGAGCCAGAGCCAATAGAGAGCTGTTGTCGAGTGTGAAAATTAGAAAGGTCTCATATTTGGGTCATGTGCTAAGGGGAGAAAAATATCAGGTCCTTCGACTCATATTAATGGGTTAAGTGGAGGGACGTCGGAGAGTTGGTAGAAGGCAGCTGTCCTGGCTGCGGAACATCAAAGAGTGGACAGGAATAACAAGAGTTCAGAACCTGTTCCAAGTGGCGCAGGATAGAGATGCCTTTGCTGCAGTGATCGCCAACGTTGGGGGGACCTGACACGGCACCGAAAGAAGAAGATATATAGTATTTAGATTTATTCCATTTGTTTTTGTAGTTTTGACCGGTTTCGCTAGCTCGCTGTCATCTTCTGGGCCGCTTTTGATAAGGAAACAAAAAATAACAAAACTAAAGACGAACATCTTCTTCTTTTTCTAATCTTTGATTTCTCAACTGCTGGATATAGGCTTGTTCTACAACCTAATTATGTTGTTAGAATCTCCCTAACAACTTAGATAAATGCTGGAAGATTTAAATTTATCATTTTGAAAAATATGACGAAGACATAATTATTGAAGGTACTAACTCACAAATTATTGAAGATATTAAAATTCACAATAAAAATGTAGAAGTGGTGGATGAATATGTGTACCTTGGTCATTTGCTGGCTTTTGGAAGAGGAGGTCAAGTCAAGGATATTGATAGAAGAATACAGCTCGGTTGGTTCGGAAGGTAAGGCAGCATCTTCAAGTCGGACATGCCACAAAATTTAAAAACAAAACTGCTGAAACAGTGGGTGTTACCTAAGATGACCTATAGATGCGAGACATGGACGTTGACTAGAGAAGCAATGAATAAAATTTAAGTTGCACAACGAACCATGGAAAAATCCATGTTGGGTATCTCACTAAGAGATCGTATAACCAACTTGAAGATTAAAAGACGCACCAGGGTCACGGATGGAGGGATACGCATTGCGAGGATGAAGTGGCAATGGGCTGGACATGTGTGCCAATTGGATGATGAATATTGGAGCCAAAGGGTTACTGAATGAAGCTCAAGGTTGGGCCGTAGAAGTGTCGGGAGACAGCCCATCAGGTGAAGCGATGATATTGTGCAGACGGCGGGAAGGGCCTGGAGAATACTGACGAAAAACCAAGTGGAGAGGTTCACGTCTTGCAGTAGATCGAGACAGGTCGACAAAGACCATTTTCATTTTTTTTTTCATTTTTTCATTTTTTTTTTTTTGATAAAAATCACAAACATTACAGACATATAATTCCAGATCGTTTGCAATTATTATACATTATAAGAAGAGAAGCATTAAAAAAAATTAAGTTTAAGAATAAGAAAGAATCATAACACTGATATTGCATCCCTGAGGCAACTCACACTATCACGAAATATGTCGACCTCCGAGGCGACCCGATTAAGCAATAAGATTGCCCTACCCACAGGCATAACCATTGGCAGGTGGTTCTGCAGCGCGGCAAATAAAACAATCTGTGCTGTCTCTGACGAAGGTAATTATCAGGGATAAATAGACCTACATCACTCAGGACATACGAGTTTTGTATACGGGCGCCAATCAGCTGAAAGAAGTGAACCCCCAAGTGGATATTCCTCCTTCTCTCCTATGATTGGTAGCTTAGCGTACCTAGCAAGAATTCAGTGGAAAGAGCCACGGGTAATAACCGCGCTACCTGAGGTAAAGAAAATGCAGACATTTTTTCTGCACTCGCTCCACCATCAGAGAATATCGGACCATCAGGCAATCGACCTCCAGTTGGATATCTAGATACATCCCAGGAACAGGCTCCGAAAATAACGGGAGACAGCCCTAAACAAAAGCAGAAGAAGAAGAAAAAAAAGAACGCATAATTTTTTGTATCTTATGCTAATGACTGTATTGAAACCCCCCTCCCCCCACTTGAAACTTCCCCTCGATAATGAAGCCTCAGTATGGCTCGAGCAATATTAGTCGAGGCGTTTCGCATAATTGCCACTTTTGCGATAGGTTTTTCCCTTTTACCACGGCGCCGTGTTTAAAATATCGACTTGGAAAACTGTAAGAGGAAATTAATTTTGCTATGGGTAATTGTCTGCTTTTGACATTAAATCAAACTAATGGCGAACACTTTGCGAAATAAAACTAATTAATAATTATACTAAGTTTTAAGATTACATTTTTGTGTAAGCTTTTTTTTGTCCGATATATTATAATACGCCAACAAAAACAAAAGAGTCCACGAACGTCGAGTCCACGCTGCCGAGATGAAAATGCTGAGGTGGGCCGGAGGCGTCACAAGGCTGGATCACGTAAGGAACGAATACGTGAGGGGTAGCTTTAAGGTTGCCCCAATAACGGAAAAATTAAGAGAATCTCGACTCTGGTGATACGGTCATTTGATGCGAAGAGACAACGAACATGCCCAAAAAGCCCTCAGCATTCCAACAAAACCAAGAATCGGTTCCAAAACCAAGAATCGAAGCTGTAAAGAATCGGTTCCGAAAATTCCTTAAAGAAATGCCGTTTATGTAGGTAGGTGGTTTCTTCGGCAACCCCCGATGGCGATTTTATTATAGCATTTGAGAGAATGAGTCGGTGAGATTCAAGGCTATTTTTATCGTGACGTGTCGGTATCGGCTGATAACTGTCCGGTGTAAATGGACTTTTACTCAGCGGTGCGGGCTGCGGAGAACAGCGAGGATTGGAGGCATTTTGTCTTAGACACGGGCACCTCCATGGATCACGCGCAGTAAAGAAACGAAGGAATTAGAAGAAATTAAAAATTCTGTGATTGTTTATATGAATACAGATGTTAGTATACAGAAAGCTACTGTTCTAGTTAATAGGGTTAAACATGAAAGAGCACTAATACACACGCCAATAAGAGTATTTGAAGCCAAAGAGTTGGCCCCTCGCCCAGAGACCGCGGTCCGGACATGTAAACATACGAATAAAAATCTTTCGTCCGATTCTACTTTCATATTCCGATGGGCCATTGTTGCTTTTAGCCATACGCGAGCGGCAATGTATATTGCCGAGATTAAAACTTTACAGATTGAAAGTAAACTTCTTATTTTCAAATCATTCGGCGTAGTCATTTTGCAGTAGTGTGAGTAATAATATCTTTATTACACAGATCGTGCAGTGGTAAAACGCTAACCCTCACCATGTCGACCATAAGGCACAATTCCGAGTAGCACAAAGAACCACGTTGTTGTTAGTTATTACGAGTTTTTCACTGCTATAATATCGCAATTTAAATCTTCTTCTTCAAGTGCCCTGTCGGGTCCCCCCAACGTTGGCGATCACCTCGGCGAACCTGTCCCTGTCCTGCGCCGCTCGGAACAGCTCCTCCACACTTCGGATGCCGGTCCACTCCCTCACGTTTCGCAGCCAGGACATTTGTCTCCTTTCGGGCCCTCGGCGTCCTTCAATTTTTCCCTCCAATATCAGTTGGAGAAGGTGGTACTTTTCCCAACGCATTATATGCTCGCAATTTAAATAAAACGATGTTTTTTTAACTACTTCCACTTTTGTCTTTATTTCGACAGCGACCGGATTCGCCAGGCTCGCTGACATCGACAACAGTCTGTCGATGCCAGCGAGCCTGGCGAATCCGGTCACTGTTGAAATAAAAACAAAAGTGGAAATAGGTAATTAAAAAACATAACTAACTAACTAACCATCACGCCATTTCCCCGGAGGGGTAGGCAGAGAGGATGGATCGCCACAATGCTCTTTCCTGGCATATCTCTCGGGGTTCCTCTACATTCATACATCGTACCATGCACGCACGTCGATTATTTCGAATGTGGCCGCCTTTTAGTAATTGATTAATTTGGTCATGCCACGTTTTTCTCGGTCGTCCTCGGCTTCTTTTTCCACTCACGCTGCTTGTGTACAACTGTTTAACCATTCTTCCCTCATCCATTCGTTCCATATGTCCAAACCATCTCAGGGATCCTTTTTTAATTTTATCCATGATGCAGTCATCTGCCTTACATTTCTCTCTTATTTCATCGTTCGGTATTCTATCATACAACGTTTTCCCGCACATTCTTCTTAGTGATCTCATTTCTACGGCGTTTATCCTGCTTTCATCCTTCTTTTGCCAGCGCCAAGCTTCCCTTCCATACATGAGGGTTGGCACTAGAACTTCATTGTGTACTGACATCTTTGCTTCTGTGGATATATTTCAATTTGCAGTAATGACTTTGAGTGCGCCATTTATTTTATTCCCAGCACCTACCCGTCTTTCGATGTCTTTCTCCATTTTTCCGTCTCTTGTAAACATGCTTCCCAGATACGTAAATTCGGTAACTTGCTCCAATTTCTCGCCCAATGCACTTATATCACAAATCTTCATACATTCTTCTTTCTCGAAAACCATCACTTTAGATTTAGACACATTCATCACCGATCACTCTTTTTGCATGCCTCATGCATCCTTGACACTTAGACTTGCAAATTTTCTCTACTGTCAGAAAAAACATCGTTTTATTTAATGATTATTTTAAATTAACTTTATTTAGTATCTATGAAATTGTCGGGGAGCTGTTTTACCAGCCTTTCTTGGCATTATCAGGTGTTACAAACATTAGGGGTTGTAAATATTGTTGGAGACACCGGTGGAAAGAGCAATTAATCTGCTGAACACGGTCTCTTTGGAGACGACGTCTTTCATATTAGTGAAAGTACGTCCAGAAAGCAAATACTCTTGATTTTGGAGAGTATCTTGTCTTCCTAATGTCGAACCATCTCTCATGCATTTCTGGTAGTATACTATATACCACACTGCTCTATCCTGACATACCTCTAGAACTTTCTCTACATTAATATATTGTAATTTGAAATTAAGTAAATAAATTAATAAAATAGTATAAGAACAGAATGTGGTGCGAATGAAAGTGTTATGAACAAAATAAGGAAAGGGTCATTAAGATGGTTTGGACACATGGAAAGAATGAGTGAAGACAGAATGGTAAAGAAGGTATATGTAAACGGCGTGAACGGAGCTAGAAATAAATGAAGGCCGAGGAAAACGTGGCACGATCAAATCAATCAAATATTGAATGTCGGTCACGTGAGGAGTCTGAGAAATCAACGTGCGTGCATGACAAGATGTATGAATGTAGAGGAATCGAGAGAAGTATGTCAGGACAGAACAGTGTGGCGTTCCATTATTCGCCGGGGAGACGGCGTGATGGTTAGTTAGTTAGTTAGTTAGTAAATAAATTGTGATATTATAACAGTGTTTCAAATTAAACATTTAATAACGTTGAAGTATCATAGTGTTTATGCCAAAGCAAGGGATTAAATTTCATTATAAATATGAACTGCGCGTTGTTCTAGGATATTATTATTTCTACAAAACACTGCCCTCGAGTACCTCTCACACCAGCCCTTTTAACGTGTTCGCGTTGTTACAGCATCCCTTTGACATTCCCTTTCAACCCGCTGCCCATTTAAGATGTCGAAGGTTTATTTTTGCGACGTATGAAAGAAAAAACATATTTGGTTATAGATGTACCCCTAAAAGGGAATGACATCTCACTGAAGTAGAGTATATTTATAATATTATTTTATTTTATAAAGAATTATTATTACTTACTAACCATTACGCCGTCTCTCCGAAGGGATAGGCAGAAATAATAGATACTCCATTGTTTTGGCCGAAACACTACGATACATTTTAAATTGTTAAATTAAATAACTTGGTTTTATGTATCACAATTGTATTTTTATTTTACGCGACAGGTGTTTCGTCAATCTATGTTGACATCATCAGGTGTTACAATAATAAATTAAATCTCAAATTTTCGTGATTTTTCGAACCTTTATGTGTATTTGTTCTTATGTCAATTTGAATATTTAATTTAAAAGAAATTATTAAAATTGACATAGGAACAAATACACATAAAGGTTCGAAAAATCACGATAATTTGATATTTGATACATTATTGTAACACCTGATGATGTCAACATAGGTTAACGAAACAGCTGTCGCATAAAATAAAATACAATTGTGATACATAAAACAAAGTTATTTAATTTAACAGTTTAGAAATAATAGACCTTTGCACTGTTATTTTCTGACATACTACTATCGATTCATGAACATTCATACATCGTGCCGTGCACGGACGTCGATTTTCCGACGACTCGCGTGTTCAACATTAATTATTTAATTGATTTAATCGTGCCATATTTTCCCCGGTCTTCCTCTATATCTTGTTCCGTTTACATTGTTAACATATATAATATTTTCTTAAATAATCCATTGTTTTGGCCGAAACACTATGATACTTCAACATTATTGCTGTTAAAATTTAAAACACTGTTATGTGTCACAATTTCTTTTTATTTACTGAATGTCGCGACAGCTATTTCGCCAACCGATGTTGGCATCAACAGGTGTTACAATAAACGTTTATTGTAACACCTGATGATGCCAACATCGGTTGGCGAAACAGCTGTTGCGACACTTAGTAAATAAAAAGAAATTGTGATATATAAGTGTTTTAAATTTTAACAGTAATATATTTTCTTTACAATTCTTTCTTTATTCTTTCTTTCCATGTGTCCAAAGATGGAAGCGAAGCATGGAACTGGCAAAAGAAGGATACAAGTAGAATAAATGCAGTAGAATGAGACACTTTGTATGATAAAGTGTCATTAAATATAAGAAGTGAATGCGGTGCGAATGGCGGTGAAAATGTTGTGTACATAAAAAAAAAATTAAAAAAAATAATAAAAAATTGGTCATAACATGTTTTCCTTAGCCTCTCTAATTTTTTTTTTTTCATTTAAAAATAAATAAAATATTTTTAAATAACAAATAAATCGCAGCCTCTCATTTAAAGGTTGACGATCAACATGAGAGTGATGACGTCACCGAATAGTTAAAATGCGAATTACTCCGTCGGTATTATATACTAGTAAAATTGCTAAAGTTAAAGCTAAAATGGCAGCGCACGATGGTGTTTTTGTATCGACCCTTATGTATGGAAGCGAAGCATGGAACTGGCAAAAGAAGGATAAGAGTAGAATAAATGCAGTAGAAATGAGATCTCTTAGACGAATGTGTGGAAACTCTGTGTCGAATGAAGTGAATGCGATGTGAATTATGGAGTTATGAACAAAATAATGAAAGGATCATTAAGATGGTTTGGACACATGGAAAGAATGGATGAAGAAAGAATGTGCATGACACGATGTATGAATGTTGAGGAAGCGAGAGAAATGTGTCAGGAGAGAAAAGTATGACAGTCCATTATTTCTGCCTACCCCTTCGGGGAGACGGTGTGATGGTTAGTTAGTTAGTTAAAAAAAATATGAAAAATAGTAACATAATAGACCAGAGTTGATACTATTCCTTAAAACTAACTTTTGAAGGGAAGGGGTGGCTGTAAGTCCAAAAAGTTGAAAATTCTAAAACGGACCACAAATAAATAATGATATATCGGAAAACTTTCCACTGCCATTGAAGTCTCTCCGGATACGAAAATCCGGGCTTTCCCGAAGGAATATTTCGAGTCAAGACAAAATAGAGAAAATGTCTGAACACAATTCAAGGCAACTATAACAAAATATATAGACCAGACATATTGAGCTAATGGAAATAAAATTGATTACTTTTCACATTAAGCATATTTAAGTAATTAATTATATTATAAAAATAATTATTTGCTAATTAAAATAACTAACTATCACGCTGTCTCCCCGCAAGGGTATGCAGAACGAATGGACGACTGCCACACTTTAACAGCTGCGGCACTCCATCCTTCTCTCTTCGCCCCCGCGGGAGACGCGGTGTGATGGGTTGCGAACCTCATCGCCACCAACAGGCATCTCCCGCGCACACTTCGATCGTCCAACATCCACAAAATTAATCTTAAACAAATAATATAAAATACAAAGATATAAAATAAAATAACAAATACGTAATGTTCTTTTAGATGGTGCACATGTTGTCAGCTGGACGATCCGGAATTTTTTGTTTATTTAATTTATATTCCACGTACCCACCGTTCTTTTAAATAAATGTAATAAGGCACTTAAAACAATCCAACTCTAGCAAGAATTTTAATTATTTGCTTATTAATAATTAAATAAAACGATGTTTTTTTTTTAATTTTAGAAGTGGAAAAAAATTATTTAATTCATAAAAAATTCGTCAAAACGATGTTCATTTAACTAATTTCACCCTTTGTCTGTATGTCGACAGCGACCGCTTTCGCCAGACTCGTCGGCATCAACAGACTGGTCTGTCCTACTTACAAGTTTAAAAAAACATCGTTTTATTTAATTATTATTTAAAATGAACTTCCATCAAGAGATTTCGGTAAAATCATTTGATTGTCGTAATTATTTCCTTACAAGGAAAGACAAAAGACAGGAAGGGCGCTGTGGCCCGAAACATTGTGAATAGGGCAAAAAGTGCCAATTATGGCGAATACAGAAGAAAAATTATACTTAACTCCATATTTAATATTTGAATAATTTCGTAATGCCATTGATTTCCTTGGTCTACCACGGCTTCTCTTTCCACTCACACTGCTTATGTACAACAGTTTAACTATTATTATCTTGTACATTCACATTCGACGATCGTGTATCTTACAATGTATGAATGGAGAGGAAGCTCGAAAGGTGTCAGGACAGAGCAGTATGGTGGTCCACACCCCTCCGACGAAACAGCATGGTGGTTAGATAGTTAGCTATTTGGGTATTTAATTTTGATAATAATTTATGATTGCGAAAAAATATATATAATTCGCATTGTAAGAAAAATCAAATACTTGACATTGTAAGAGAAAATTGTCAGGGTCAATAAACCTTAATATATTATAACTCTTAGAAAATTAAAATGAAAGTGTTATGAACCAAACAATGAAAGGATCATTAAAATGGTATGGACGCATGGAAAGAATAAATGAAGAAAAAATGGTAAAAAAAAGTATATGTTAACGATGTAAATAGAACTAGAAATAGAGGGAATCACTGCACGATCAAATAAATCAAGCATTAAATGTCAGCCACGCGAGGAGTCGGAGAAATCGACGTGCGTGCATGACACGATGCATGAATATTGAGAAATTGGGAAATGTCAAGAGAGAACAGTGTGGCGGTCCATTCTTTCTGCCTACCATATTGAGGATACGACGTGATGGTTAGTTAGTTAGAAAATGTACAGTAGAAATGAGATCTCTCGGACGAATGTGTGAAAAATCTGTGTATGATAGAGTGTCGAATGGAAATATAAGAAGTTAATGGGGTGCGAATGAATTAAAAAAAGGTATATGTTAACGATGTTAATGAAACTTGAAATAGATGAAAACGTGGCACGATCAAATAAATCAAAAATTAAATGTCACCCATGTTAGGAGTCGGAGAAATCGACGTGCGTGCATGACACGATGTATGAATGTTGAGGAACCGAGAAATGTCAAGAGTGAATAGTGTGGCGGTCCATTATTTTTGGCTACCCCATCGAGGAGACGGCATGATGGTTTGTTAGTTAGAAAATGTATATTTTCTCCAATATAATATTGAAGAGTTTAATTTTATTGACTATGAAAAGTTCCTACGATATATTTTCATTTTAAAAGAAAAATGATAGGTACAAGCATAGACATTCAAGAAAAAAATACTACACTTGTTACAAAAAGAATAATATACCGTGACATGACCGTTTGCCAGATAAAAAAAAAATCATTGTTTGGTATTCTTCCAGAATTTTTCCTTCCTCAAAAAAACATTTTTTTTCTGTTTAAATTTCCCAATGTTTCTACGAGGTTCATCGTAAAAAAATCTAGTAGGGGGTGTCCCAAAATTTAAGCAAGATTTGAATTTGCCGCCTTTTGTGCAGTTAATAGTTGTCAACAACGAAAAAATAATAATTTGGTAGCTGACAGTTTAGGGTTAGTAAAAATGGAGCGTTGCACGATACAACAACGTATTTTTATAATTGAACAATGTATCAAAAATAATGAAATTTTGGCGGCCGCAGATCGAATGTTTCATACAAAATATGATCGGAATAGTGTTTGGACTTCGTCAACTGTGAAGAGATTAATTGAAAAATTCAGGGAGACTGGATCAGTTGGAGACGCTAAACGCACTGGTCGTCCAATTACAAGCCGTTCAAATGTCAATATCGAAGAAGTGTGTGAGAGTGTTGGTGAAAATCCATTCTGTACTCTCCCATTTCGGTGATCAGAATTGGCCCCCTAGATCGTGTGATTTTACACCATTAGATTTCTGTTTATAGGGTTATTTGAAATCAAAGGTCTATGTCAACAAGCCCACAACCATCCGTGCATTACAAGAGGAAATGCATCAACGCTGCATCAACGTTATTCAACCACATTTATGCAAAATGGCCATGAAAATTATCGACAAAAGAGTGCGTATGTGCCAGCAAAGCCGTGGAGGCCATTTGCCTGGTGTGTTATTTCATAAATAACCCTATACCATGTACATTATGATTCAATAAAAAAAAACAATCTAAAGATTAAAAACTGTGTTTCCAATTTAATATTTCATTCCTTGGACTCTCTCGAAAATAGACGTACGCTCAATGATATGATGCTGCTTCACAAAATCATTCACTACAAAATTGATAACTCTGAACTTCTTTGCAAATTGACACTCAATACCCCTACATCTCGCACAAGACACCGCAAGCCAAGTTTTCCATCTCCCTGTTTATCGCACTAACTACGCTCAAAGCGCGGCAATGTACAGGATTTGTGACAACTACAACGAGTATTTTGGAGACATCGATGTTTTCCACTTGAACGAACGAAACTTCAAAAAAGCGATAGGAGCCCTTTCGGCGTGGATGAGACCATAATGTTACATGATATTTATAATATGTTACTTTTATTTTTACTTTTATTTATACTTTTTATTTTGTTCTTATTTCTACTACTATTATTATGTTTAACTCTCAATCATTTTGTTTGACCGTATTTTGCCTTAGCTTAAATTCAATTAACTGTTTATTGTATTTGTGGTAGCATGTAATTGGCTTTATTTATTATTTTTCTTAATGTTTCTTAATTAATATACTGATATCGCTGTATGCTGCCCTTACTGAATAAATAAATAAATTCAAATTTTGCTTTAATTTTCGGACACCCTATATAAACAAATAAGAACGTTTTATTTGTAAAGAACATACCTTAAACTACTTCTCTACCTAGGCACCTAGCAAATTTAAGCATTTGTCGTAATGTGTAATGAGTTTTTGTATCCCAGCGTTATATTCCTCCGTCGCCAGTGTATTGAGATAAGTAATCACAGTATTTTCGCATAATTCAGATGGTGTTTAACCCTGGCGGTTGCTTCTCTCTACGAAGGGAGCACTGCCAGTGTTAGGGTAAATGGAGACATCACGCCATGGTTTGATATCACGAAGGGTGTTAAGCAGGGCTGCGTGATGTCTCCATGGTTGTTCAATCTGTATATGGACAAGTGTATGAAAGAACTTAAAGGTATAAATGCTGGTGCTAAGATGGGTGATCTGTCTGTAAACTGTCTGCTTTACGCGGACGATGCCGTTCTCGTTGCGGATAGTGCGGACGAATTATAAGTCTTGGTGTCGAGAATGTATGAGGCATGCAAGTCAAATGATTTAATGATGAATGTCGGAAAGTCAAAGGTGATGGTTTTCGAAAGGGAAGAGCAAATGACAGTTTGTAATATAAGTGTGAACGAAGAGAACTTGGAACAGGTGAGGGAATTTGTGTATTTAGGTAGCATGTTCACAGCAGATGCCCGAACGGATAGTGACGTCGCAAGAAGGGTTGGTGCGGGTAACAAAGTGAATGGAGCTTTAAAAATAGTTATTGGAAACAAGAATTTATCAATGAAAGCGAAAACGGCCGTTCACAATGGAGTTCTGGTCCCAACCCTAATGTATGGAAGCGAAGCATGGAACTGGCAGAAGGATGAGAGTAGAATAAATGCGGTAGAGATGAGGTCCCTAAGACGTATGTGTGGTAGAACGATATACGACAGAATCTCAAATGCTGATATAAGAAAGGAATGTAGAGCGAAAGAAGGTATTATGAACAAAATTATGAAAGGATCGCTGCGTTGGTTCGGACATATGGAACACATGGATGGAGAAAGAATGGTTAAGAAAGTATACGTTAATGATGTAAATGGGGTACGAAGTCGAGGCAGACCGAGGAAAACATGGCATGACCAAATTAATCAAATTTTAAAGGTTGGTCATGTTAGAAGTCGGAGGAAGCGACGTGCGTGTATGACTCGTTGTATGAATGTGGAGGAAGCTAGAGAGGTTTGCCAGGATAGAGTAATGTGGCGGTCCATTCTCTCTGCCTACCCCTGCGGGGAAACGGCGTGATGGTTTGTTGTTGTTGTTGTTGTGTTTAACCCTCCCTTCCCTATGATGGGTATCTTCTACACGTTGCTTCTAAAAACCATCAATATCTCTATAAATATAATAAATACAAGGTTAAGATTTTAGGTATTCCTCCATAATATATTTACGCATTGATTTAAAAAAATAATATTAATAATAATCAGAATTTATTGGGTAAATCGGAGGTATTTTGTGAAAATCGAAAACAAATTCGCATATATACAGCGATTTCAGTGCGTCACACTATATTCGCATCTCACTCTTGCATATGTTCTAGCTCAATGTTCTCACTCTCGCCGTCCCGCCGCGCCGGCAGTTGCTTTCGGGCTTGCAACCAGAGCGGACCTATGCCCGTTCCGTGAGCGTTGCCAGATGTTTTTTTTAATGTTTTTTAGCAATTAAATCTAAATTATTATAATTTTTTACTTCAATTATAATTATATAAGGGGATTAGCTATGAATGTTCCTATTTTTCCGTTTTAAAATCGCTATTTTTTAACGTGTACCGACTACCCTACACCGGAACGCACGTTTTTATTTTAGCACCGTAAGGGAAAGGTTAACAACTTCATGAATAAATTGCTCGTGAAACAGTACAGAAATGTTCACAGATCTCATCAATTGCAATGCGCCGATCTTTCTTAACGAATTCAATTGAACTCGGCAGTTCGTCCGTAATGACTGACGGCCGTCCCGAACGCTCGCCATCATGAGTGTTATCTCTTCTAAGTTGAAATTACGACACCAGCGCCGAATAGTGACTCATCCATAATATTGTCCCCGTACACCTCCTTCAATTGCCTAT
Source organism: Lepidostoma basale (assembly GCA_022606425.2). Classification (NCBI taxonomy): domain Eukaryota; kingdom Metazoa; phylum Arthropoda; class Insecta; order Trichoptera; family Lepidostomatidae; genus Lepidostoma; species Lepidostoma basale. The sequence continues at coordinate 85,664 of JAHDVF020000862.1, read as the reverse complement.
GAATATCGCAAGGTCGCACATTTCTCGCGTTGAGAAATTTAATCACAGCTCTAACTTCACAACTGGCGGCGTTCTCTATTTTCTTGAACATTATAAACACTCACATAAACAACAAAGTCAATACCAGCGAGATGTAACGTTGCACACAGGCAGCTGAAATACAACTGAACGTGTTAGTACTTGTCCGGCGGCTAATCTATTTGCCAGCGCTCCCCACGGCGTAAACGGGTACTACTCTCCCGTTTATTATTATTATTTTGTTGAAAAAACACCTTACATCATTACAGCGCGAGCCAAATCGATGTAAAGGGTGAAAAAAAATAATATCAAAGGAAATATACATAGAACCTTATGAATATGAATATGCCAGTTATTTCCTTGCTGCTGCATTCGTGAATTCGCCATAATTGCATTCAAAAAGGTCTATCTCTTTTGCAACCTCATTTAAAAGACGAATCGCTTTCAATATAGGAGAACTTCGAAGGGTCTCTGTGCGGTAATTTGGGGCATAAAATAATATTAGGTCCTTACATATGAAATTGACGTATTGTATGGGAGGAACATAAAGTTGATTTTTTTTAAATATAATATATTTATTTAATCAAAGTATGTACCATTGCTATCTATGCACTTTTGCCATCTCATAGGTAGTTCATCGATCCCTTTACTAAAAAAAACATTCGGACGGGAATCAATAAAATCTTTGAAGTCGGTTTGGACTGCCCCATCGGAGTTGAATTTTTTCCCTTGCAAGAAGTTATCCAAATTTCGAAAAAAATTGTAATCTGTTGGGGCAAGGTCCGGAGTACGGTGGATGTCTTAGACATTCCAATTGAAGCTCTTCTAATTTGGTAGCCGTCCGTTGTGCAGTGTGTGGTCTAGCGTTATCATGAAGCAGCAGTGGCCTAGAGCGATTAACCAGCCTCGGTTGTTAAGCAGCTAGCTTTTCTATCATGGTTTGCAGTTGCTGACAATAGACATCTGCCGTAATCGTCTGGCCAGATTTAAGAAAGCTGTAGTGAACGACACCAGCACTAGGCCACCAAACGCTCACAAGTAACTTTTTTGGAGTCAATTTTCGCTTGGGGCATGGTTTGGCTGGTTTGGCAGGGTTCAGCCATTGCAATGAGCGCTTCCGATTATCATACAGGATCCACTTTTTATCACAGGTAATGATTCGATTCAAAATCCCTTCATTATTGTGCCGGTTGAGTAATGTAACGGAGCAGTCAACGCGCGTTTGTTGATTTGCTTCACTCAATTCGTGAGGTACCCACCTTTTAAGCTTTTTCACCTTCCCAATTTGCTTCAAGTGGACTAAAACAGTTTTATCACTAACATCGCAGCCTGCAGCTAACTCGGACGTGGCTTGCGATGGATTCGCTTCCACAATAGCCTTCAATTCTTCATTATCAACTTTGGTCTCCGGCCGTCCACGGGGCTTGTTCTGCAGGTCGAAATTTCCAGAACGAAAACGTTGGAACTAAAAACGCACTGTGTTTTCTTTTGCGGCACCGTCGCCATACACATCATTAATCCTTCGAGCCGTTTCTGCAGCACTGGTGCCACGGTGGAACTCGTACTCATAAATAACGCGATATTTCAAATTTTCCATTTTGTAAACTGAGTGACGCAAAGAAAAAAAACAACTGAGGAAAAAACAAATTAATTATAATTTTCGAAACACAAATACTTGAGTAAATAGCTGTATAAATTTGAATTTGGAATTCCTAACCAAAGAGAAGATATTTGAGATCAAAGTTGCCAGTACGGCAAAATGCCAATTTCATATGTAAGGACCTAATATATGCCCCCTTTCTCTGCTATAACTATGGGGAACATATAGATTTAGTTCTCTCAGTATTCCTGGATTGTAAATACCTCCGAATAGTAGTTTAAAAAAATGCTTACCTAGAGAGATCATTCGACGAGTTTCAAGAGTGTTGAAATCCAACATTCCTGTGAGAAATAGTGAGGGGTACAAAAAAGGATAATACATAGTTATACTCCCTGAGGTATAAATATCTTAAAAATCGTTTCTGGATCCTTTCTAGTTCCAAGATGACTGTTCTTTCTCTGGGGTCCCAAATGATAGAGCAGTACTCCAAGTTACTACGAACCAGCGCTTCATACAGTCGACGAATCGCCGTTGTGTTGGAAAAAGATCTTGCGTTCCGTAGAACAAAACCAAGCATTTTGTTGGCTCACGTGATAATATTAGATAGATTCAATTCAATTCAATTCAATTCAATTTATTTTTAAATCATAAACATTACAGTATTAAACCAAGGCGCTTATGACTATACAGGTAGGTAAAAAAAATAATTATTTTAAACAGTAAATACAATAAAGAAATTTAAAAATAGACAAAAACACAAAAAACACCAGATAATTAAAAAATAAAGACCAAATAAATAATTAGAAACAATAAGAAGAACAACACATTATTTAAGAGATAGATGTTTTCTGAGGGAAGCCTCACTATCGTGAAAGATGTCCACATCCGAAGAGATGCGATTTAGAAGGATTATTGCCCTGCCCACGGGCATAACTTTAGGTAAATTGGTTCTACACAGTGGCAGGTGAAATAATCTATGTTGCCTTTGTCGCAGATAATTGTCAGGGACAAACAAAGTCAAGTCATTCAAAATATCCGAGTTATGTATTCGACCACGAATCAGTTGAAAAAAATGAACACCCAAATGGATAGTTCGTCTAATTTCTAATGATTGGTAGTCCAGCATACCCAGCAAGAAATCAGTTGGGTACAGCCAGGGGTAATAACCGTTATCTTTGAGGTACAAAAAACGTAAGAACTTTTTTTGTACCTTTTCAATCAACAGGCAATATTTATTTTCATGTGGTGCCCACACCAGTGTACCAAATTCCAACCGACTTCTTACCAAAGAGTTATACAATAACTTCAGAACTTTTGAATTGGTAAAATCTTTCCCATTCCTAAGAACAAATCCCAAAATCTTATGGGAGCTATTACTTAGCACTGAAGTAATATGAAGACTGAAAGATAATTTAGGATCGAATGTAACTCCCAAATCTTTCGAAGACGTAGTCCTATCCAGTGATATACCATCCATTGTATAGCTGTGATAGATCGTCGTGCGAGCCCTAGTATAGGACATGATGAAACACTTCGATATATTAAAATACAATTTGTTTCTTTTACTCCATTCCAAGACGCTGTGAATGTCTTTTTGGAGTTTAAAACAATCGTCGACAGATTTAATTTCTCGAAATATTTTTAAATCGTCGGCAAACAAGAGGCTATTGGAATATTTGATATTTTTAGTAATATCATTTATAAAAATTGTAAATAACAACGGCCCTAGGATGGAACCCTGAAGAACTCCAGAAGGTGTGGAGAACTGATTGGATTGGAAGAGTCCATAAGCTACGAATTGTTGTCTATTGGAGAGGTAACTATTGAAAAATTGGACTAAGGTATCACTTAGACCAATTTTACGAAGTTTAGTTAAAAGAATTGAATGATCAACTTTGTCAAAAGCTTTTGAGAAATCACTGTATGCACAGTCAACTTGAAAACCTTTATCCAGGGATTTCGAGACGAAATTTGTGAATACCATAAGATTCGTATTGGTAGAACGTGCCGGTCTGAAACCATGTTGCTCATTGACCACGAAGGGTTCAATTTTTGGATTAATAACTGAATGGATCAATGATTCGAATGCCTTAGCAGGGGCTGACAATATTGCGACCGGTCTATAGTTTTCGACACACGATTTAATGCCTTTTTTGAAAACTGGAGAGATTTTTGAAGTTTTCCAGAGTTCGGGAAATACACCATTTTGTAGAGACATATTAAAAATTATCGATAAAGGATTTTTAAGTATATGATTACAACCTTTGAGAATAAATGTGGGAACGTAATCGGGACCCTGAGATGTTGTATTTTTAAGTCTTGAAATTGACTTAAAAACGTCATTTTCATCAATATGATAAATGGAAATATCCTGGATGACTGGTGCAAATAGATGTAATTTAAATGTGAAGTTGGACTCAAACGTGATACCCAGATCCTTGATATGATCAACACGCTATAAATAAGTATTGTTCATCTGGTATGGGAATAATTGAGTATTTCCAGATTGAATATATGTATTGTAATTACAGAGCACTTTGGTATACTAAATGGCAAGTTGTTGTCATCCGACCACTTTAATAACCTATTAACATCATTTTGTAGGAGAAATGAATCATTAGAATTTTCTATAGCTCTAAATAGCTTCAGATCGTCGGCAAAAAGAAGATAATTAGATGATTAAATGTATTTATCAATGTCATTGATATACAGAAGAAACAAAAGAGGCCCCAAATTTGAGCCCTGGGGAATTCCTGATTTTGCTATGAAGCTATCTGAATTATGATGGTTATACACTACAAATTGTTTTCGGTTAAATAGGTAGGATGCCATTAATCCCAAAAGATTGTAGGCAAAACCAAAGTTTATAAACATTATAATATATTTTTTTTAATTGAATTTAAGTAGAAATGAGATCTCTCAGACGAATGTGTGGATACTCTGTGTATGATAGAGTGTCGAATGAAAATATAAGAAGTGAATGCGGTGCGAATGATGGTGTTATGAACAAAATAATGAAAGGATCATTAAGATGGTTTGGACACATGGAAAGAATGAATGGTAAAAAAGTATAATATATGTTAATGATGTTAATGGAACCAGAAATAGAGGAAAACCGAGGAAAACATGGCACGATCAAATAAATCAAATATTGAATGCCGGCCATGTGAGGAGTCAGAGAAATCGACGCACGTGCATGTCACGATGTATGAATGTTGAGGAAGCGAGAGAAATGTCAGGAAAGAAAAGTGTGGCAGTCCATTCTTTCTGCCTACCCCTTCGGGGAGACGGCGTGATGGTTGGTTAGTTAGAGAAAAATAAGAACTTGTATGTTAACACATTTCTGTCGACAGATTCAGCGAACATTATTATTGACCATAGAATTAACGCAAAATGTTGATATTTTAAACACGATTTTTTATTGTAGGTAAAACAAGCGTAATGTTTTTAATGGAGTTTCGTACTTAAGGTTTAACAAACTTGCTAATAAAATAAGCCCAAAGCACCCTATTCGGCAGGCTCGCTGGCATTCTAATATTTACACGTGGTAAAGGCGAAAATAAACCACTCCAAGTAACCGGCAAATATTGTATCTGCTATTCCGAGAATCGATCTGTTAGTACAATGCTGGTCGGTTTGTTTAAACAATCCTAGGAGCAAACACAGCCTTTTAAATATTCGCCAAACACGCATGATTAATGTATGGATTCGCGCAGTGTACCCAGTGGCGATTCTCTCAAGAAAGTTGGCCAAGCTAGGGATTAAAGCGAAAAAAACTTATACAAGCGGCTTTCAGTATGAAAACACCCCCTGTAAGACTAAAAGCGAAGTGTCTACTAGTATGAAATCTTTCACAAGCGCCTTTCAGTATGTAAACACCCCTTGCAAGTCCTGAAGCGAAGTGTCCACTAGCATGGAAACTTCCGCAAGCGCCTTTCAATATGTACACACCCCTGCTAGTCTTAAAGCGAAGTGTCCAGTAGCATGAAAACTTCCACAAGCGCCTTTCAATATGTACACACCCCTGCTAGTCTTAAAGCGAAATGTCCACTAGCATGGAAACTTCCGCAAGCGCCTTTCAATATGTAAACACCCCCTGCTAATCTTAAAGCAAAGTGTCTACTAGCATGGAAACTTCCATTGAGTATGTAAACAAACCCCTGCAATTCTTAAAACGAAGTGTCCATTAGCATGGAAACTTCCACAAGCGCCTTTCAGTAAGCCCTGCAAGTTTGAAAGCTAAGGGTCTACTAGCATGGAAGCGCCTTTCATTATCTAAAACACGCTGCAAATCTTAAAACGTAGAGTCTTCTAGCATTGAAACTTCCACAAGCGCCTTTTAGTGTGTAAACACCCCATGCAAGTTTTAAAGCGAAGTGTCCACTTGCATGGCGTCATAGAAATGTGACCTAAAACCCAGGAAGCCCCCAAATTCGATGGATGGACTGTTGCCCAGGATCGACAGACATGGAAGCAAATGGAATAGTCCTACGTCCAAGAGTGGGCGATGTGTTGCGGAAATGTTTCCTTTATTCTATATATTTATAACTTTGTAATGTCTAACCACAAAGTGCTTCATGCGAAAATTTGATTGTTCATTAGTTTAAAATAGAATAAGCGACGTCTGCGTATATTCAAAACAACAATATCGACGTTTGAGTATGCAAGTTTGCTCCTTGGAGGACTTCGACACAAGTCGGGATTAAAGTAATATTTCATTTCTCTCCGCATATTGCACACGCTAGGGTGAGCAGGGGACGACTCACGAGAAGAATCTTCTACGAATTTTCCAGTTGATTGTATTTCACATTTTTCCCAATTACTGGGTCCGTTTCCCGGTACGCGAAACGGTTTTCCGGCGAAAACTTTACGTATTAAAATATATTTACGAGTTATTCGGGCAAAATGATGCGATCAATTCGAATATGCTAACTAAATTTACGTGAATACGTCGAGTTTATCAAGTATTCCAAATTTAAAAAACTATTTTTAGAATACTTGTATAATCAAAATAATAATTAAATTAAGATATCTGTATAATATGATAATCTGATAATCTGTATATGATAGAGTGACAAATGCAAGTATAAGAAGTGAATGTGGTGCGAATGAAAGTGTTATGAACAAAATAAGGAAAGGGTCATTAAGATGGTTTGGACACATGGAAAGGATGAGTGAAGACAGAATGGTAAAGAAGGTATATGTAAACGGCGTGAACGGAGCTAGAAATAGAGGAAGGCCGAGGAAAACGTGGCACGATCAAATCAATCAAATATTGAATGTCGGTCACGTGAGGAGTCGGAGAAATCGACGTGCGTGCATGACAAGATGTGTAAATGTAGAGGAAGCGAGAGACGTATGTCAGGACAGAACAGTGTGGCGTTCCATTCTTTCTGCCTACCCCTCCGGTGAGACGGCGTGATGGTAAGTTAGTTAGTTAGTTATAATTAAATTAAACGAAACTAACTAACTAATTAACCATCACGCCGTCTCCCCGAAGGGGTAGGCAGAAAGAATGGACTGATGGAGTGTCCACTAGCATGGCGTCATAGAAATGTGTCCTAAAACCCAGGAAGCCCCCAAATTCGATAGATGGACTGTTGCCCAGGATCGACAGACATGGAAACAAATGGAGGATTCCTACGTCCAGGAGTGGACGATGTGTTGCGGAAATGTTTCCTTAACTAACTAACCATCACGCCGTCTCCCCGAAGGGGTAGGCAGAAATAATGGACTGCCACTCTCTTCTTTCCTGACATATTTCTCTCGCTTCCTCAACATTCATACACCGTGTCATGCACGCGCGTCGATTTCTCTGACTCCTCACATTGCCGACATTCAATATTTGATTTATTTGATCGTGCCACGTTTTCCTCGGTCTTCCTCTATTTCTGGTTCCATTTACCTACATCGTTAACATATATTTTTTTTACCATTCATTCTTTCCATATGTCCAAACCATCCAAACTATTATATTTTTATAATACTCGTATAATCAAAATAATAATTGAATTAAACGATATTTTTTAATAACTATTTTAAATAACTAACTAACTAACTAACCATCACGCCGTCTCCCCGAAAAGGTAGGCAGAAAGAATGGACTGTCACACTTTAACCGATGCGGTACTCCATCCTTCTCTTTTCGCCCCGCGGGAGACGCGGTGTGATGGGTTGCGAACCTCATCGCCACCAATAGGCATCTCCCGCGCACACTTCGATCGTCCAACTTCCACAAAATAAATCTAAAACAAATAATATAAAATACAATGATATAATAAAAATAATTTAAAATAAATGTTATTTTTAGATGGTACACATATTGTCTATTTAATATCCACCTTTTTTTTTTTAAATTAGCAGTAATAAGGCACTTCAAACAAACCAACACCAGTAAGAACTTAAAAATAATATTGAAGAAATTATTCAAATTGTCATTGGAACAAATGAAAAATTTATGTCAAAATTCTTTATAGGTATAAACGAAAAAACTTGTATAATTTTAACATCAAAATAGTACAAACTTATTACGTGTCACAATTAACTATTATAAAGTGCGGCAACAATCAAATTGACCAAAACAATTCACTTATAAACGAAATATCTCCAAATTTACGGGAGCACCACATGAACCAAACCAAATTTTCAAAATCAGAACCAATACACTTATATTTTTTTCTAAGCTATTTTTACTTTTCTCTATATTTTGACAGCGACAGATTTCGCCAGACTGGCTGGCATCGACATACTAGAGACGACAGACACAAGTCTGGCATCTCCCGATGTGTTAGTATTGAAATGAAATCTTGAATAATTGAGAAGCGATACGATTTCTTTCGTCATATTTGGTTCCACATCCGCTCGGTGGTCATATGAATATGCAAAAGGTATACGAGTGAATATTTTATTGATTCATATTTCACATTTAAATTACATATCTAATCTAATATTATCATGCGAGCCAACAAAATGCTTGGTTTTGTTCTACGGAACGCAAGATCTTTTTCCAACACAACGGTGATTCGTCGATTGTACGAAGCGCTAGTTCGTAGCAACTTGGAGTACTGCTCTATCATTTGGGACCCCAGAGAAAGAAGTCATTTTGGAACTAGAAAGAACCCAGAAACGATTTTTAAGATATTTATACCTCAGGGAGTATAACTATTATCCTTTTTTGTACCCCTCACTATTTCTCTCAGAAATGTTGGATTTCAACACTCTTGAAACTCGTCGAATGATCTTTCTAGGAAAGCATTTTTTAAACTATTATCCGGAGGTATTTACAATCCAGGAATACTGAGAGAACTAAATCTATACGTTCCCCATAGTTATAGCAGAGCAAGGGGGCTTATATTATTTTATGCCCCATATTGCCGCACATAGGCCCTTCGAAGTTCTCCTGTATTGAAAGCGATTCGTCTATTAAATGAGGTTGCAAAAGAGATAGACCTCTTTGGATGCAATTATTGCGAATTCGTGAATACCCTTACGATAAAGGCAGCAAGGAAATAACTGGCGTATTCCTATCATAAGGTTCTGTGTATATTTCCTTTGATATTCTTTTTTTTCACCCTTTACATCGATCTGGCTCGCGCTGTAATGATGTAAGGAGTTTTTTCAACAAAATAATAATTATAATAATAATTCAATTCATAACCATACGTTTCATTTAAATAAAAATTTGCGGTTCAAATTTAAATGTCTTTCATGCAGATGTGATTTAAGTTATTCTCAAAGGCGCCATTTCGTCATAGCGGGAATATACGAACATCAGAAAACCAAAATATTTATCACGACGCGCGGTAGACGCATGGATTTGAAGAAGGCATTGCTCCCTTTCTAACAGTCGCAGAAGGTTGAAAATGGATTAATGCAAAAGAGGAAGACGGGAAAATTATGTTTCATGTGGCTTCAATCGCCGTAATAAAGTGGTTCATTAAACAGCGTGTTTTTTTGTGTGCAGACCTATTTTTTCCAGAACAAAAAGGCCAACGAGCTGAAGCCTCCTTGCGAACGTTCCTAAAGTCCAAGCTTCTATCCAGAAACACCAAGCTGCGTATTTATAACACCATCATCAAGCCAGTAGTGACATATGGTTCTGAGTCATGGACAATGACTCTAAAAGAACAACTAAGAATCTGATAGATTCCACTCTGTTCAAATATATTTCTTTTATCTTTAGTATTTAAGAGAAGTTGTCCTAAACTGTTCTGCGTGTAAAATTCAGGTTTTATGTCACTGGGTAGATTTACACTTTATAAAAAATAAACTCAATTTTTGATATCAAAACAATGTTTTTAATTTAACAGTGAATAATTTATATCAATTAAATCCAAGTAATACCACTAAACAATCGTGTTTACTATTATAAATTAATCTCCCAGGCGTTTAATTCGGAAATAGGCAGGTGCCCTTGGCATTTCGAGACACTTCATTCAACAAATCGTTAGTGAACATCTTCATTTGCATCCCTACAAGTTTTTTCTGAACCCTCTCCAGCATAACGACATATCTCGCCTCGTGAGAACTCCATATCACAGAACCACTTTCGAGTCTGCTCCGAACCAATGCGTTGTATAGGACTCTGGGCACATTGGGATCTCTGAAAACTCTTCCGGTCCGAATGATGAAGCCCAACATTCTCAGTGCAATGTCACAAATCCTCTCGATATGTGCACGAAATGTCAGCCTACTCATAGATGATTCCGAGATCCTTCATCGTAGATACGTGTGTTAATTGCTGGTTGTTCATTGTGTACCTATGATACACAGTTCTCAATGCTCTAGTAAAAGATATATTGCTCTAGTATCGGGTGATAACACCTGTATTATTATGCGGAACCAGCGTTTCTTAACCGGTGGTCCGTAAACCAACACCGATCCGCGAACATTTCTTGATGATGCATGAAATTTTTATCAATGTAATCATTTCGCCCAGTGTTTGCAAACTGCGGCTCGCGAGCCAAAAGCGACACTCGGTGCGGCTCCGTGAAGGCATATTTAAAGATACAATTATTTTTAAAACTAAATAACTAACCATCACGCCGTCTCCGAACGGGTAGGAAGAAAGAATGGACCGTCACACTGTTATTTCCTGAAATTTTCTCCCAATTCTTCAACATTCATACATCGTGTTGTGCACGCACGTCGATTTTGTTATTTTATTGTATTATTTAAAACACTTGTCACGTGACTATTAAAATATGAGCAATATATACGAGACACTCGCTAGTTCTTTTAGTTTTGTTATATTATTAGTAAAAAGTATACGTTAACGTTGTAAATGGAACTAGAAATAAAGGAAGACCGGAGAAAATGTGGCACGATCAATTAAATCAAATATTGAATGTCAGCCACTTGAGGAGTGATAGAAATCCACGTGCGTGCATGACACGATGTATGAATGTTGAGGAATCGAGAGATGTATGTCAGGAAATAAAAGTGTGGCAGTCCATTCTTTCTGCCTACCCTTTCGGGGAGACGGCGTGGTGGTTAGTTAGTTAGTTACATTCAAATAATAATATTATATATGGTTTGAATATATAAACTTAATAAATTAAGTAAATAATATACATCGGATTCAAGAAAGAGACTGTCGGCCATAATCGGCTAACTTCGGTTTTGTAGAGCGCTGTCTCTGTCACACTATACGCTAACAGTTCGTATCCAGGAAGAGCTGTATCTAGACAGAGAGGACGCTCTACAATGCCGAAGTTAACCGATTATTACCGACAGTTTCTTTCTTCAGCCCGAAGTGTATTACTTAGTGCCGGATAAATACTATACTCACCGGTACGACATAGTAAATAAGGCGACCGGATTTACGCAAATATATATTTAAATTTAAATATTAAATACTATATTACACAATGTATAAAAAACACTATTATTTGAGGTCAAATAAATTATTTTTCTGTTCAATCATGCAATAATATAATATAGCGTGGCTGAAATATCAGTATTTTACATAAACACGCTATCAGCCAAACCAAGTTATTCATAGTTCAATTATTGTTACTATAAAAAATACCTTTACTCGCATAAGAACCCAATTAAGTCGTAAAAAACATATAATTTATAGGTTGATAAATCTAAATTTGTATTTTGATTAACAACGAATAAAAAAAGCAATTTAAATTGACTTACATTTCAAACGAAGTTTTGTTCCGGTGGCGTTCTTTGCAGCGAGTCGCGGAATAATACTTCTAAATTGTGTCACAGTTGTAAAAAAAAACAAATAAAAAACCAATTATTGCGAATCAGTGAAGCGGTGTCTGTCTGCCGCGCACAAATTCGTACAGCATCTATCTATTTCCGACAAAAACACAAGAAAAATAAAACAAACTTAGGCATCCGAAGATGTGCCGTTACGTTGCAATTTCCTCAGACATTTGTCTCACAGCCCACTTAAACCGTCGGAACTTTATTTAAATTATAAAGCACATTCTTTAACATTAATTGTTATTTATGTTTTATTATAAACCACTCGTATTTAATTACTTTTTTTACCAGAGAGTACACTAGACACAAGACGACTTTCCTGTTCGCACTGACATTCGAAATTCGTAGCAAGACTGATTCCGAAACAGCTGAACGCGCCGCTAGCGAACCTATCGAGAAAAATTGTAACTACTATTGTGAAACTGTGCTAAAATTGAAATACACGACAAACAAGTACCCCAACAGAATAATTTTGAACCAAACTATAAAGTTTCGTGGTTATTATTAACTTTTGAAAAACTCAAGAGATGTTTTTATATGATACTTAAAAAGCCTAATATTATTTCTCCTTGAACAATTATTTGCGACAAACGTGGTAGACATGTGCTATGGGTAACATTTTGAAAATATAATAATGTCATTAAATATGTATGCAAGCTTTTATTTTTATGAAGAAATCGTTATATAATAATTACAATTTCTTTTAATCCAACACAATCATTAATTAAATAAATGGAACACGAATAAATGTATAAAAAATATTTATTATATTTTTGATAAAAATTTTATTGCACATTTGATATTTTTTAATTATTCAACACATTATCTGAACGTATTTTGTAGAAAATATACCCTCATCATTTGGAGAACGATTCGGAACCAATTCTTTACAACTTCGAAGAGATGGGCATCTCATAACCCATTTCTTTAAATTAATCAGGGGATATTTCGAGAACTCGGCCGTGCTAGAGGGTGTTGGTCTTTTTGTCCCTGATAGATTTCTCCGACAGCGACAGCACAGATTGTTTTACCAACCGGCCACCAGAACCAATCTGCCTCTGGTGACACCGGTGGGAAGAGCAATTAGTCTGCTGAACGCGGTCTCCTCGGAGATTGACGTCTTTTATATTAGCGAAGGTACATTCAGGGGACAAATACTCTTGACTTTAGAAAGTATCTTGTCTTCCTAATGTCTAACCATCTCTAATGCGTTCCTGGTACTTTGTTGTATTTTTATAATATTTTACCTGTACTCAATAGATGCCTTAAATATTTTCCTGTTTGTAATATCTTTTGAGTTAATAAACTGATTTGATTTGATTTGATATAAATATTTTTTTGTTCTACTCATTACTTTATTTCCCTCCTACTTATTTAGAAGTTAGTATACCATCATTATTGGGACAATAGTATAACATTATTTTAGGTACGCTACCTTCACAAAACATGTCATAAACAAACTTGTATAAATTGAATAAATAGCATTTTCAATCAAACTACAACGATGAATTCACAATTTAATTTAAGACACTGTTTTTAAACTGAATATTATTTTTTAGATAATTCAAACTGAACAAAAATTTGTTAATTCGGTAAAAAAAAAAACAACTTGGGTTACAAGGACAAAAGAATTCTCTATACTTGGACAAGGATATAATAATTCCATCCCTTAGATATAAATTAAAATCATTGCCCAATTATTATTTATCATGGATGTCGGCAAGAAAGGGGTGCACTCATGAGTAAGTATTCGGTCTCCTAAATAACTACCCATGTAGATTATTTTTATTTTTAAAATTAAGTTGGCAACAATGGATCCACAGAATAGATATTCAAATTTTAAAATTGGTGATTCTGATTGTAAACAATCATTTGGATAAATAATAAACAAGCAATTGGTGATATTATTGTAATTAATATTATGTTAAGAGAACATTGCAATTAGTATCTGTATTTAGTCGAATAGTCTTTTGGTGAAACTACGAGACCTCTGCCCTTCCTGGCGCCTCTGTACACAGTCTCAATTATATCTATCATCTCTTGTTTGTCTTCCAGGGTCCAGTTGATTTTGTTATTGTTTCCCGTGCCAAGATCAATCATGATGTGCTTATTTCTAAAGAAGAACATCACGGTGCAAGGATCGTAAAGTTCGTACCTGAAAACAAAATAAACAATTTAAAAAACATGAACAATTCAAAGATTTCTTATAGTGCTACAACTCACTAACTAACAAACAATCACACAGTCTCTCCGAAGGGGTAGGAAGAAAGAATGGACTGCCACACTTTAACCGATGCGGCACTACATCCTCCTCTTTTGGCCCCCGCGGGAGACGCGGTGTGATGGGTTGCGAACCTTATCACCACCAATAGGCATCTCCCGCAAGTAATAAGCAATAAAAGTAATATACTATATTAATGATATAATTCATTAGATTAACATTAGCCATTAACATTAGATTAACATTAGCCATTAACAAAAAGTAAAGGAACTATTAAAAATATTAAAGTGAATGAAGTATTAGATAATTGTTCAATGAACTAACTATTAATGTTTACCGTTATTGTTTCTTATAATGAATCAATTTATTTTTTTTTATTTATTTTTAGTAAAAAAATACCATGAACAATTCAAAGCTTTCTTATAGTGCTACAACTTACTAACTAACAAACCATCACACCGTCTCCCCGAAGGGGTAGGACGAAAGAATGGACTGCCACACTTTTTTCCTGACATACTTCTCTGGCTTCCTCAACATTCATACATCGCGTCATGTCCGCCTGTCGAATTTACAGACTAATCAGGGGCTTTGAGGCAGTTAAGGGGGGCGGTTGTGGTGTAAGTATTTTAATAAATAATAATGAATGCTTTTAACAACAACGAAGAATTTAAGAAACTATCTAAATATAAACATTTCTGATACATTCAATAATATTGTTAATTTCAACTTTGTGATAATAAATAGGTATAGAAAAAGTTAAATCATTACAGTAGACGTTCTCTTAACGGGCCTTGATGGGACCGACCCAGGGCCGGATAACGAAAAAGCCGGTTAAAGAGAAGGTAGTGAAAAACACATTTAAAAAAAAACACTTTTGCGATGAAGAAAAACAAACACAATTTTTTCAAAACACTAAGAAAACAGAACTTTTATTCTGTATTAGAAACTCACACTTTAAAAATTAACATTTCACAAACTGTAAAAAATACGTACAGGAAAAAGCCACACATCGCAACATTTCTTTTTAAAAAAGTAAGCTTACAATGGATTAAAAAGAGGCCGGTTAAAGTGATGGGACAGTTAAAGCGGCGCCGGTTAAGAAAGGAATATTTTTTTCTTGTGAAGGGGCGTGGTGGTCCAGAAGAGGTTGGGGACCTGGTCTAAAAGATCTTGTTTCTACTGCATTTATTCTACTTTCATCCTTCTTTTGTCAGTTCCATTCATCGCTTCTATACATAAATGTTGGTACAAGAACACCATTGTACACTGCAATTTTAGCTTCTTTGGATAGGCTTTTTTTTTGTTTGCGATGACAACTTGAAGTGCACCATTCACTTTGTTACCTGCCCCAACACTTCTTTTTTAATAGTGTTAGATATAAGAGAAAATATTTATTCTGTTCAAGGTTAAGAAATGAATTATTCTTAGTGTAATAAATCACTCAATAATAGCCAGATTCATTTTTTTTTTAAATATAAAACATTAACCCATGCTCTTGTTATTTTCTGTGCCTTGTATTCTGTTGAATTTTGATTTACACATGTTACATTGTTTGGTTCTTGTATTATGTTCACGAATAAGAACATGCACTTTCAAGTAATAGCCGATGTCTGGGGGACCCAATGACATGTCACACAAAGAAGAAGATTATGTTCACAATTGAAGACTACAGGGGAAAAACAAGGAATGTCAGTTAAATTTCAAAATAAATGTAATAATGCCATCTAGCGGCATTTGTACGTATCTATCCACAGTAAAATTTTCATATTCAAAAATTATGTGTGTCATCGACTATGGCCAGATAATCGATTGCTGATTGCTAAGAAATATATAGACTTTGATTAGCTTTATTCTCAATTTATTCAAATTAACCTTCTACTGACATTCCTTGTTTTTCCCCTGTAGTCTTCAATTGTCTTGGTTAGTTTATATCATTATCCCAACTGTAGGTATAATACCTTCAAAACATGTTATAAATAATCTTAAGGAAATAACAGTGTTTTAATTCACAGAAAGCCATACTTACATTTTATTAAAGTCAGGTACTTCGGTAATGTCTACTAAATAAATTACGGCAAAGTTTTTTACTTTCTCCGCGATGCTATATAATACTTCGTCCATCTTCATACATGTGGGGTCCCAATCGTGGCCAAATCGTATTACCTGGAAAAAAAATACCGTTAGAAAAACTTTGGTTACAGATATTTAAGATGAGATAGTCCTATGGAGGAGTAAGGGGGATCCTATTGACTCTTCAAGCGGTGCATGGCCATCACCGTGGTGATGGCCATGCTACGCTGGAGGATTGATCTGATCCCAAGTACCTATCCACACCTCCTCGACTTTGGTCTCCCCTGGAAACTATGCGAAATGTTAGAGATCGAGTGTGAATAACCTCGGTGGATAATATTGATGCATAGGCCAACGTGGAAGGACACCTCGCCAACCCGTCTGGCAAGCGTGCGTTGTAATGCCAACCACCCCCCGTATGACACGTCATACATGAGGAAGTATGGGGAAGGCCTATGTCCAGCAGTGGACGACAACGGCTATTAAAGAAGAAGAAGAAGAAGAAGTCCTATGGAGTTTCTCGTCAACTGTAATGCTTTATATCAGGGTGCTTATTCGGTCAATAAATTATTTTGCCAAATAAGTACCGATATATCGACCCAATCACTGATTTTAGAAATCTGGCAACCCTCTTTCAGAACCTAAAAAATATTTTTTAATGTGTCAGTGTGCGGACCCATATCTTTCCTACCACTTTTGTAGCAGTTAATTGAAATTGTAATTGTGGGTGAACTCAATATTTATTATATTAAACATGATATACGAGTATACATAAAATAAATCTGTAAAAGTGGATGAATTTATATTTTCATTTATATTGTCATTGCAAACAAACACCAATCCACAATAGCTACGCAAAACAGGGTAGAAGAAAACATTCAAGAATCGTGTTTATGCACATGGAAATAATGAATGAAGAAAAGAAAAAAACACAAAGGAAGTATTATATAAATGATTAGAATAAAGCACGAAATTGAGGCACAACTAAATAGATACATTTTTAAGCATCTGCCATGCGAGGAGTCAGAAATTATGAGAAGGTTCGAGGGGCGTGTATAAACACAAATAATAATATATTATTATGATAGTTAATGTATGTTTAACTTACCACAACTCTATCCTCTTCAGAGAGTATGGCTTGGTCTACTTGCCAACCATTGTGTAAATGCCCAAGCATATACGACATTTTAGCAGAATGTTGAGATTCTTTTTAAAAAAAATACAAAATCTTGCGCCGAAACGAACAGTATACGACAGTCCTGACAGATGACAGATATTTAACCATAGATTACTGTTGTTACAGTATGGCCACTTTCATAAATTGCAAATCTAATTAATATTCCATAGAAAAAGCCCCAGTCGAGTAATTAAAAATGCGAATAACAAAATAAACTGATTCAAAAGAAATTAATGTTTTGGCGTAAATTAAATAAGGTTAAATTTAGTAGAAGAGTGAGGAGCGCGTGCGTTTTTAACCGTCGCGTTGCCATGTGGTAAATTGAGTTTCCACTGCCAATTTAAAGTTGATTTTCTTAAAACCTATGGACCCTAATATTATAAAAAAAATTGTAATCCTCCATTGAAGTGTTCTCAATATTTCGTAATAAAAAAAAAAGCAAAAAATTGCTTCCTTCATCCCAAAAAAAAATATTTTCTAAGACTGCCCTCACCTTCATTCGTGTTAAGGTAGAATTTGTTTTGCTAATATTTACAACTTTATCAAAAGCGACAAATACTTACTCGCTGTTGAACGTATTATAAATTATATCTTTGGCTTTTTCAATATGTACGTAATAATACCGACTGTAGACGGAAACGCAGGACGTAACTTAATAATATCAGAACTGTGAAAATATTAACACTTTACCAAAAGGGACAAATATTAATACGTACTCGTTGTCTTGAACGTACTATACATTTTGCCCAGGTGCCTTTATCTTCGCCCCGCCGGCCGCGGGCCGCAGACAAGTTTATTCCTGATTTTTAGTCTTTCGTATGCTATGACGCATTACATATCAGAAATCGCATGGTTCCAGAAAAAAATTTATAATGATATGTTTTTCAAATAATCCATGTATGTTATAGATATCGATCTATTCCTAATGAAATTCCCTACAAGATGACATAAATTAAATTTTGATTCATCTAGTCATATGCTTGATATTTAGATAAAGTTAGCGGTAAACTGAACTTACCACATGGGAGCAAGCGTTTTGTTTTGAACACGGTACGTTAAGGGTTAAACAAAAAATATTAAAATCGCTTATGTCCAATCGGATGCAGAGAGGCTAACTTATGATTGGCTGATTTATCTTCTTCTTCTTCTTCTTCTTTTTTTATGGCTTTTCACCGCTTGTGGGTGTTCTGGGCCAGTCTCAAGTAAGGGTAGATGTGTAATAGTAGTAGTGGGTTAAGGGATTAATCTATGGAAGATTGTTATATATACAAATTACATCTAGGGTTAGTATCTAATAAATTTTTGTTAGTAGTAAGGAATATATGTTACAGATTTATGTTATTGAGAGTCAGGAATTTTGTTAGTATTTTATACAGGTTTTTGTTAGATGAGGAGATGAGAGTGGACATGTTAGTAGGTAAGGATATATTAAGGTCTATAAGGTCTGGAATAAAATTTGGGTATTGTACATTAAACGGGCAGTTGAAGAATATGTGGTCGAGATTTTCATCTTCGATGCCGCATTCACATATGGCAGAGTCTAGAATATGGATTTTGGTAAGATGCGCTCTGTGACAACAGTGACCGATGCGCATTCTACAGATCGAGCTGCTTTCAAATTTATTTAATTTTAGTTTGTTATACCAGGGTGTCGACAGGACATCGGGCTGAACTGACTGGAGATGTTCCAATCATTCTGCCATGTGAGCTGCAATTTTTCGCGCATTACAGGGATAAGATCATTGATGGGGATGTGAGTGATATATTTGTCATCACCAGAATGAATTGCCTGTTTAGCTATATTGTCTGCTCTTTCATTTCCAGAGATCCCGCTGTGACTCGGGATCCAAGCCAAGGCGATCTCTCTGTCTGAGTCTTGCAACAAGCATAGCGCATGACGAATCTCGATGCAGAATTCATCTTCGGGATACTGGGAAGGAGGTTCACGGATTTTTTGCAGGGCGCTCAGGGAATCTGATAAAATAATAATTTTTGTTAAGTTTTGAGAGATTACATACTTAAGACTCTCCAGGATGGCCACACATTCGGCTGTGAAAACGGAGGCCAATTTGTGTAGTCTGAAAAGTCTTTCGTGGTTGTTAAATTCACAAAAAAATGCAGCCCCAGTATAAAATTCGGAATTTATTTTGGAACCATCGGTAAAGATAGGTCTCCAGTTGGGCCATTGAGATCTCATGATTCGGGAATAGTCCCGTTGAGCTTGAATACCAGAGTGAATACCAAATGAAAGTAAGACTGTTGGCATAAACGTATTAATCTTATAAGGGGATCTGTATAGGGGTAATAAATCTTGGGAGATTAAGCTTGGCTTGTAATATTGATAGGTTTGGAAGCTGTTGACTAATAAGGGAGGGGCTTTGTTTCTCCAGTATGGGGAAGTAGTGACTTGGAAATTTAGCTTATATAGAATTGTCAAAAGGGGATGGTCGGATATAATAAAACATTTTAGAAGAAATTTATCTGCTAGATATTGTCGCCTCATATGGAGTGGGGGGTCTGCAGATTCCACCTGCAAAGTATTTATTGGAGAAGAACGCATGGCTCCGATGATAAGTCTAAGGCTTTGGGATTGGATCCGATCTAATCGTTGAAGATTCTTTTTGGAAGTAGGCTCGATGAGGAAAGACGCATAATCCAAATGGCTACGTATGAAGGCACAGTAAAAAAGTCTTTGAATAGTAGGGTGTGAACCCCACCAGACACGTGAAACTGCTCGTAGGGTATTGAGCCCTGCTTGACATTTATTGACCACGTGGTTGACATATGCATTCCAGGAGAGGTTACTGTCTAGGATAACGCCCAAGAATTTTATTTGGTTAAAAACGGGGATGTGAAATTGGTTATACATGATTTTAATTGTGGGAATTTTCCTTTTCCTAGAGAACACAATGGCCTTGCATTTGCCCGGGGAGAGTTCCAACCCTCGCCGGCCAAACCAAGCTGCAAGTCTCTTCAGGTTTGAATTAAGAAGTTTCTCTAGAGAGCAAACACTCGGACCGGTAACATATAAAAATAAATCGTCCGCGTATTGTAAAATTTTGGAGGGCTCTGGGACGGAGAGGTTTAAATCTTGGGTGTATATATTAAATAAGATGGGGCTAAGGACAGAACCTTGTGGAAGGCCTCGACTCAATATTCGTTGAGTAGTAGGAGTACCTCTCACGTGGACTTCAACCTTCCTTGAAAGAATTAAGTTGATTATGAAACTGCTGAGTCTGCGTGGAATGCTCATTTCTAATAATTTGGAATTTAATATATTAATGACGACGTTGTCAAATGCCCCCTCGATATCAAGGCAGACTCCCATGAGATGTTCGTCCTTTGAAAGAGCGATTCTAATTTCTGAAGTCAGGACCGATATACTTTCGATTGTGCTTTTACGTTTCCTAAATCCGAATTGGGAATGGGGTAGTGCTCGTGAGTTTTCAATGAACCAGTCTAGACGACTTTTTATCATATGTTCTGTAATTTTAAGCATCGATGATGAGAGAGCGATCGGTCGGTAGGAGTTACAGGAATTGGGATTTTTGTGGGTTTTAAGGATGGGCAAAATAATTTGAGTTTTCCAGGAGGGGGGAATATTTCCAGATTCAAACATTTTATTGAGAATGGATAGAAAATAGGAGAGAATTACGTCGCTAGAATTTTTCATGAAGCTGTATGGGATACCATCCACTCCCGGAGCCGAGTCATCAAGCCGGTCTAGTACAGATCTCAGCTCTCTCAAGGAAAATGGTTCATCCATCCAACCCTTCTGTTTAAAATCATAAGTATAAGGAGATTCATTCCAATTATAGGCGGTTTGAGGAGCAAGCTTGTCTATGAAGCCCTTCAACCAATCTAACGACTCGGGTTTGGGGTTTGGGGGTATAAAGGAGCCCCGGAATTTGCGGATAGTATTCCATACCTCGGATATATGGACATCTGGAGATAGGGAGGAACAAAATTTCTTCCAGCCAAGTTTCTTTTTCATTTTCAAAAGTTTTTTTGTTTTTGCTTGGATCTGCTTATAAGAAAGAAAGTTATCTAGGGTCATATTTTTAGAGTAATGGATTGCATATAATTTTCTCTCACTGACTGCTTCCGAGCACTCCCAGTCCCACCAAGGAGCTGGAGGGAGTTTGGCGCCTTTGTATTTTTTCCTTACGGGGACATGTAAAGTTGCTGCGGAGTCAATACAGGATATGAAGTTATTATAGGAGGAAATAATATTTTTTTTTAATGGAGGAGGGAGGTTCAGAACGGAGAGCTCCAGAGAGTCAGAAAAATCCTTCCATTTTACATCTGAAGTGATGTATCGAGGGCGACGGGTTGAACTTGACTTGTGAAATAAATTTTGGATTAATGGAAGAGATTGGGATTCAATGATGAGGGGATAGTGGTCACTCCCAAGAGTAGTAACACTGGAAGCTATGTCGGAACTACAGAGGGAGATATCCACGGCGCTAGGGCGTTGGTTGGGAATCCTTAGACGTGTGGGGGAGCCATCGTTAATAACACAAATATTATTTTGATCCAGGAGGTCGACCAAGTCTCTTCCTAATCTGTCACATGTGGGAGCGCCCCACAAACTATGATGGGCATTGAAGTCGCCCAGAATAAGGAAAGGGGGGTGGAGATTGGAAAAAAACCCACCAAGCATTGCTTTGGTGGGTTTGTTGGAGGGGGAAATATAAAGGGAGGCTATGGTAACGCCAAGAACCGTGGCAGCTACCACCTGAAACGGGCAGCCGGTGGGCTTGACGTTCACAGGAAAAAATTGGATAGGGGTTTTAATGAAAAGAGCGGAGCCGCCCTTCCCATCTATACGGTCATCCCGAATACATTGGTAAGAGCCGAATTTCAAATGAAACCCGGGGGCCAGCCAAGTCTCCGAGACCGCGGCGATTGAGACATCTTCGTTGGTGAGAAGATTTAAAAAGTCTGCTTTTTTATTAGAAATGCTGTGGCAGTTCCACTGAAGAATCCTCCTCGGGGGGAGCATGAGTGGGTTGGTGAAGGGAAATAAGGTTGGTCAAAATTGAGGCAGCGTTGGACGGTAATTGATTATTATTTTGTAAAATGGAGAGGAGTAATTGAAGTAGGGAGGTGATAATTGAGGAGTTTGAGTTGTTGGTTAAGGAAGTAAATCCCTTATTAGGGGATGAGGAGGGTTGTCCGTTGGGGGAAATCAGGAGATGGTCATGGTTGGGGGTCTGTTTGACGAAAGAAGGTTTGGGGTTAGTCTTCTTAGTAACTGTTTTTACGTAAGAAGACGTGGATGGTTGCTTGTGGGTTAGATCAGTGGGGTTGGGAATGCTCCTTGTACGAGCAACTTCAGCATATGAGATAGAGGCTTTGTTGTGCACTTTGGAGGCTTCTGCATAGGAGATACTTTTGTCGGCCATTGTATGTTTAATATTTTGTTGCCTCGTGAATTCCTGGCAATTTTTGCTTACAGCATAGTGGTTCCCAGAGCAGTTAAGGCATTTGAGTTGTGGGGTATCGATCTGGCAGGATTCTCCAAGGTGGTCTGAGCCACACTTATAGCATCGCGGCTGAGATCGACACAGTGCCTTGGTGTGCCCAAATCTACAGCATTTAAAACACTGTATCGTTGGGAACACGTATAGCTCCACGGGTAGGGATACGTGGAACAAGGATACATGGGAGGGAAGCGATTTGGAGTCGAATGTCAGGACGACTGTCTGGGAGGGTTTCCACTCCACCGTTGTGCCATTATTAACTCGGTAATTCAAGCGACGGGCCCTCAATACCTTACCTGATCCTGTGGGAACCTCAGTACTCTCCACAATGTCTTCTTCAGACCAGTGCGGAGGAATACCTCGGACAATCCCTTGTTTGGTAACTTGGAAGGTCGGGATGAAAGCATTGTAGGATGCGTTCTTAACTTTTTCCGAATTCACAAAGGAGTTTGCGTCTTTTGAATTGTTGAATTTAACTGAGAGTTTATTTCTTCCGATGTTTTTAATTCCGTTCCAGGAAGTTTTAATATTGTTTTTGAAAAGAAACTTTCCAAAATCAATGCCGTACAATGTTCCCATCGAGCCTTCTGAATTTTGCCGGGTGACATGGGTGATAAAGGGGGGTCTGTCAAGATCATTGAAGAGGCGGGTCGTAGGTGGGATCTTAGATTGGATATTGGAGGGTAAGGGGGATGGGGGAGAAAGGGTGGACGAGGTAGAAGGAACAGGGAGTGGTAAAGGAACCGAGGTAGCGGACGAGAGAGGTTTTTGGGCAATACGCCGTTCCCTAGGGAGAATTATCTTTGGGGTTGGGGGCTTGTGAGGAAGATGATCCGAGTCGGAACTCGTCACTTGCCTACTTGCTGCCGTGGAGGAGGACTTTCTAATTTTGGGATTTTTTTTTCCCTTAATGGTGACAAACGTGGAGGCCTCTGGGACCATTGGTTCCGCCGATTCCATGTTTGTGGAGCTCGCCGCCGAATCACTCGACATATTCCCGTCGGGGGGAACGGGGTCGGGTGGTTTAGTGCGATTCATAATTAAAAAATGTTGGTTATTAATGCAACAATAAGATCTTAAAAGAGAAAAAAAAAGGTGGGTAGAAATAAAAATATAAAATAAAAATTTACCTTATTGAAGTTTGTATAAAGGGATTGGTTAATAGGGATATGTTAAAACAAGATACGGATAACACCTTCACCAGAACGGGAACTTCTAACTACACAGGTAGTATTGTTATCTCGAGTCTAGTGCAAATTCAACCGCCTTCCGAAACACGCAAACCGGAATTTCTTGGCTGATTTATAAAAATAATCATCATCAGCCTATATCCGTCCACTCCTGGACCATCTGTTTCCATGTCTGTCGATCCTGGGCAATATGTATCCATGTCGGCGCTCTCTATAATGTAGTCCATCCATCGAAGTTGAAGACGTTCTTGGTTTTAAACCTCAATTCTAGGACACCAATTTCGGGTATACGTAAGGTATTCTATGTGTGTGGAAAGCGCTACAATGGGAGTTATATTAAAGACAAGTCTGTTATGTAGATAGAGCATTTATTAACTAAGGCGCCGAAAGGGCAGCCACTACACCAGCAAAGGAGGCGTTTTGTCCATTTATCGTCATGCGACATGCCTGTCCAGCGCCATTTTAACGCTGCCACTCTTTTGTTGATGTCCGACTCGCCTGTTCTGTCTCACGTTGTCTGCTATACTGATTCCTAACATTGATTTTCCCATAGCTACTTGGATAATTCTCAATTTATTTGCCCTTTTCTGAGACAATGCTATAGGTTCAAACCCAAGGTATATAGAATAAATATGGTAAGATATTCCGCGTTTTATTTTTGACATCTACTGCGCAGCTACGTCACGTGGAGACCCAAGCATTAGGTTGTGTAGTATGAGTTGAGTATATATTTATACATTGGGTATGGAATTTTTCTTTGTTTATTTATTACGTCTAATTAAAAGAAGTTTTTGTAATTGTATTAAATAAATTATGACAAATCGTTTTCTTTATTTAAGTTATTGTTTTTTTTATTTTTCTTTTTTTAGAGTTAGCATCTTCAATGAGCTTTAAGTTCATTGTTCTTATTTTGAAAAACATTTTACATCGATAAAAAAGATTTTTAACTGGATATGGCAAATCAACTCCATTTGATTTAGCTTGTTTATAGTTATTTAGGTTTGTTTATAGTTTCGTTTCGATTTCGAGTTCACCACATGACGTCACTTGACAGCAAATTATTAGAAAGGGATAGCATGCTACGTGCGCAATATCTTACCATATTATTCTATATACCTTGGTTCAAACCCATAAGTTAATAGCAGTAGGACACAGTAGTCAACACCTTTCGTTGAAGATTAATAAAAATGGCGTTCAATCGAGAAATCCATAAATTTATTATATTCTTTTATTTGTAAAGTGACGCATTTTAAATGCAATGTTGCCATCACAAAAAATAAATTAAGCGGTAAATATGAATTATAGTATTTTTCGGCAAAAATGTTTTTTAGACCAATCCTCATTAGCTTTATTTTATCACCTAAAAAGTATTTTTATTATTTATTATGACTTGCTAAGACAATATCGACATTTAATAATGCTCTAGTAAGGTGAATTATGTCATTCCCGTAATTAAAACTTGTAGAAAACCGACGTTTTCATTAGTATAAAATATACTTAGTTTTTTTCTATTCTTACCCATTTGGAACTTTGATTAAAATTTCATTGTAGATGGAAAATGTTACATCATCATCAGCCATTAGTCGTCTAGTGTTGGACATTAGACACACTTCTCGACTTCCATAACCCTATCCCTCGCCACTCTATGCCATTGAACTCCTGCCACTTCTAGACAGAACATCTCGTTTGTGGTATACCCAGGTTTCTGTGGCCGGTTCTCGGTTGCCACTCCAGGGTGCCACTCCAGGGTGCGACTGGTCCACCAATCCCCCAATATCCTCACTATATGATTGGCCCAATGTTATCTTCTTCTACTTCTTCGATGGCCCTACAGCCCATATCAAGCCTCTATTATTCTTTCCCTTCGACTCCCCAATTTGGCACTCGTAACAATTTCACCCCATCTCTCCCAACTTCATCCTCGCATCGCAAGCTTGGTCGTTCAATTGGTCTTCTACCACCTAGATGCCATTGGAGTGGAGCCAAGCTGAAGTGTGCTTTTTGGGATTCAAAGTTATATATTGGGCCCAATGTTATATGGGTAAGTACCAATTTTTTTTATTTCTACCTAAAAAAATAAGCATTGTTATTACAAATTAAATAACAAAAATATAACTAACTAACCATCACGCCGTCTCACACTTTTCTTTCCTCAACATTCATACATCGTGTCATGCACGCGCGTCGATTTCTCCGACTCCTCACATTTCCGACATTTAATTTCCTTTTCCTCGGTCTTCCTCTATTTTTTTGTTCCATTAACATAGATAACATATTAACACAAAATTATGAATCGCTGTGTTGGTTCAGACATATGGAACGCGTGGATGGAGAAAGAATGGTTAAGAAAGTATACGTTAATGGTGTAAATGGGGTACGAAGTCGAGGCAGACCAAGGAAAACATGGCATGACTAAATTAATCAAATTTTAAAGGTTGGTCATGTTGGAAGTTGGAGGAATTGACGTGCGTGTATGACTCGTTGTATGAATGTGGAGGAAGCTATTTGGAGAATATTTGGTCCTTACCCATATGGGACATAAAATAAATAAAACACGTGATTTGTTCGATTCATCTTTCTTATTATTTTTTTCTACAACCAGATACGATAGGATAAATATCCACATCCTTGAAAGAAGTACTTTGACATTCAAATAAATCCGCCGGAACAAATCGTTTTGCGGATAAAATACACATTAAATTATTACACGTCCTTTATCATCGACCGGAGTCAATTTGTGATGAGGATTAGTTAAGTCCACATTTGAAAATCAATATGATTACATTTCAATGAACACACAACCTTAAAGTCAAATTTTATTCATCGAGTATCATGGCAGAAGACGCACACAACAGTTTCATCTTAAAACATAATAATATTAATATTACAAACAAATAATGGTATCGTTGCTATTTAGTTAGAATGCAAGACAATTTAAGTAATAAAATCAAAATTAGAATGAAACAAAATAAAAACAAGATAACATACTTATTATAACAGCTAAAGTGGCAAATGACATGGTTAACAACACCAAAGTCCTGAGGCGAGCTAGAGTTGACAGGGAACTGTTATCAACTATCAAGGTTCGAAAGATCTCACATCTGGGTCATATACTGCGTGGGGAAAAGTACCACCTTCTCCAACTGATATTGGAGGGGAAAATTGAGGGACGCCGAGGGCCTGGAAGGAGACAAATGTCCTGGCTGCGAAAAGTGAGGGAGTGGACTGGCATCCGGAGTGTGGAGGAGCTGTTCCGAGCGACGCAGGACAGGGACAGGTTCGCCGAGGTGATCGCCAACGTTGGGGGGACCCGACGGGGCACTTGAAGAAAAATGTGGCAGTGGATTGAATATATAGCAAACAGAGCAGTACCCTATGGACATCCAGAATACTTCAACGGAGACCTTGGATAAATAAAAGGAGTGTCGGGAGGCCACCTAAAAGATGGATATTGCCCGAATAGCTGGAACAACCTGGATGCAGAAGGACAATACAGGGACGAGTGTAAGAAAATGAAAATAAAAAAAATCTCGAAAATGGTTCTGTGATATAGAATTCTCGCGAGGCGAGATATTCCATTGTGCTGGAGAGGGTTCAGAAAAAAATTCTAAGGTATCTCGACATGAGGGAGTATGGTAGTTATCCGTGGCTCTATCCCACGGCATTTCTTTTGGAACCAGTTCTTTACAGCTTCGAAGAGGTGGGCATCTCATTACCCATTTCTTTAAATTAATCAGGGGATATTTCAAGAACTCGGCTGTGCTAGAGGGTGTTGGTCTTTTTGTCCCTGATAGATATCTCGGACAGCGACAGTAGATTGTTTTACCTGAACATTACATGGGACAAAGCAAAGACTCTGGATACCAGAGGCTCTCTTAAGTGTGGGATAAAATGGTTTGTACATAAATAAAAAAATAGTAATGCTCGTATGTGAAATTAAATTGTTGAATGTTAATTAAATTTTCTCTCTTTCTCTCCTCTCTAGAGAAGAATTGGACTAAGCTGGGCAGCTTTCGGAAAAATGACTTGCATTTAAAAAAGTACTGATCAAGAGTTTTAACCAATGAATGGATATTGAAATTTCATTGTATTTCTTTAATATATATTGGGTGTATTTATATACTCCAATATAGCAATAGCGAAGCGTTGACGGGTCAGCTAGTTTAATACAAATTTCTGCATATACCCTGGATGGCACGAAGAACAAACCAGTCTATCATTGACCAGCTGGGTATAAGGGCAAGACTCTCACAGATGTGCTCTCTGAGAGTGTTAAAGTATTTTGGGCACATAGCCCCAGAGAGATCAGGACAAACTTGAAAAGCTCATCATCATGGGCAAAGCAGAGGGAAACCGACCACAAGGACGACCACCAAGCCGCTGGTCCGATCAAATCAGGGCGCTGACTTGTCTCTCATAAGCTGCAGCCTGAAGACTGACGGGTGACAGGAGCGCATGGCGTGCCATGGTCAATAGTTAACAGGATGGACACGACCCTCAATCACGAGGAATATGACTAAGAGTAGATATTACAAGTGTTTCAAAATAAATAGTTAATAATGTTTAAGTATCATAGTGTTTCTGCCACAACAATAATAATAATAATAAATTGGATAATTTATAAAGCGCCATTTTTATGAATTGCTCATCTCAAGAGCGCTGTAGAAGATGCTCCGTTTTATCACCTAGATGATAATAATAATAATAATGATAAAAAATATATATAAACATATTTAGTATGAGGGCTGCACCCGACGAAATCGATCAGCTCTTCCTGTCAGGAAATGATAATTTGAAAAGGTGCGTTTTGAGTCTCGATCTAAACTCTGATTGATTCTCAATGCACTTAAGGTCTGCTGGAAGACTGTTCCAAGTGAAGGCTCGGTCGCCAAAGTTTGTGCTTGGACAGCGTTTTGGCACAGTCAATCTACCGATCGCAGAAGACTTAGCTGATCGCAATGTAGACTGTCTGGCATTCAGGTTCTCGTTGATGCAGAGTTCAGATATATAAGCTGGTGCCATTCCATGCAACGCCTTATAGACCGTCCAGCAGAGCTTGTATTGTATCCTTTCTGGACATTTCAGCCAGTGGAGCTCCTTAAGATGCTGTGTTATGTGACAACTCTTTGGCACACCCCTTATCAGTCTTGCTGCTGCATTGAATGCAGACTGGAGTTTATTTGTTTGCTGTTTGGGGATGTTGGCGTAGACACCATTGCAGTAATCTAGTCGGGATACGACGAAGGAATTGATCAATGTTTTAAAACTGTCAATGGATATTATATTGTACTGTTTTAAAGTTATTAATGAAATTGCTAAATGAGATAATTTGATTCTCTTAATATACACAATAAAGATAAAGAAAATCAGACGGAAGAACTAAAACGAAGAATCAGACTAAGTTGGGCTACCTTTAGGAAACAGGGATACATATAAAAAAATTTAAAAACACCCATTAACTTGAAGAGGAAAGTATATGAAGCTTGTGTTCTGCCAGTAAGTACATATGGTC
The DNA here is from genome assembly GCA_022606425.2 of Lepidostoma basale. Taxonomy (NCBI): domain Eukaryota; kingdom Metazoa; phylum Arthropoda; class Insecta; order Trichoptera; family Lepidostomatidae; genus Lepidostoma; species Lepidostoma basale. The sequence continues at coordinate 56,169 of JAHDVF020000862.1, read as the reverse complement.
TTGAAACTGCCACCCTGACAAAGCACAGTGCAGAGAGACTAAGAGTCATGCAGCGAGCAATGGAGAGAGCCATGCTAGGCCTGTCCCTTAGAGATAGAGTCAGGAACGAAACGGTGAGGGATAAAACAAGAGTCACAGACGTGATCTACCGGACTTTAAAATGGAAATGGGCAGGGCATGTCGCTAGAGCTGCAGACGAAAGATGGACCAAAATACTGCTGAATTGGAGACCGAGAGACACGAGAAGAAGAGTAGAAAGACCACAAATGAGGTGGAGGGATGACCTGGAACAATACGCTGGGGTGCTATGGATGCAGACTGCGCAGGAGGGACATGGAGGGACATGGAGGAGGCTTTCGTCCAAGAGTGGACGGCGATAAGCTGAAGAAGAAGAATAGATACAATGTTAGTCCTTTTTGTTTCAATACAGTTTTGTGTTATTTTTTTAAGTAAAAAAAAAAAACTATTGTTAGTATATCAAACAATTAGTAAGGAATTTTGTGTTAACTTTTTAATGGGAATATTAAATTAGTATTAAACCGTTGGTTCAACGTAAATATGAATTGTACTTGTTCTTACTTTGCATTATCGGAAGAAGCGGGTTGCTCAATCTAGGCGTTGGACGAGCCGATGAGTTAAAGGGTTAAATAAATAAAAAAAATAAAAAATATAAAAAAATAGTTGAACCAAAGTAGATTGTACGACATAATAATGGAGTTGCAAAACAAAGTTTAACGTGCAAAATAAATATGTACATGTGCAAACGAATAAAATTTAAAAAATCGTCAGACCTATTTTTGAGATACCGTTATATGTCATGAAATAAAAACGAAAGAAAAAAACTAGAATCACATTAATAATAAATAGATAAAACAATTGAGTGTCATCTTCTGCATAGAGATACAAAAAAAATATGTGTTACAAGCCGTTTGTTATTTCTTACAGCTTTAGTAAATCACAATAAATAAATACAATAAAGAATTATATAGATATATATACAAAAGCTACAGACATTAAATGCTGGAGGTTGATATAACCACAAAAGCCAATGTGTGTTGTTAACAAGGTAAAACCACAAGCCAATGCGTTGTTAACAAGGTAAAACCACAAATTAATGTGGTTTGACAAGGTATAACCACAAAAGTTTGCGAGTCGACAAGGTATAAACACGATAGTTTGTGAGTCGACAAGGTATAACCATTATAGTTTGTGAGTCAACAAGGTATGACCACAGAGTCAATAAGGTATGACCACAATAGTTTGTGAGTCGACAAGGTCTAACCACAATAGTTTGCGAGTCGACAAGGTATAACCACAATAGATTGCGAGTCGACAAGGTATAGACACAATAGTTTGTCAATTGACAAGGTATAACCACAATAGTTTGTCAGTTGACAAGGTATAACCACAATAGTTTGTCAGTTGACAAGGTATAACCACAATAGTTTGTCAGTTGACAAGGTATAACCACAAAAGTTTGCGAGTTGACAAGGTATAACCGCAAGTCTATGTGGATTAAGGTCTAATTTTACAAAATCCACATCATGTGGGGTAATAATTTTTTTTTTTAATATATAGAACTACAAATGCCATTGTGGTGTTAATAAATGGCATTGTTAATAATTTCTCACATATATAATTGGATAATCCGTGATGTTAACAATGTTTATCCCTTTACATATAATGAAAAAGTCCACACGGACTTTGTTTATTTTATTATCAAGGTCACTGTTTTTATAACAAGCAACATCTATATGGGTTGACAAGGTATAACCACAAATATCTGTGAATTGACAATATATAACCACAATTCTATGCGAGTTAATAAAGTATAACCATAATAATTATGGGTTGACAAGTAATAACCTGAAATTTATATATAGGTTAACCCCTATTACGCGGCTGGCTACAGTTTCGAACTGCAGCAGACTACATTTGTAGCTCATATTTGAATGTATATTACAAATCCTTTTACTTTAGTTCCTTACTGCTAAATTGTACGTAGTATAATGATGAACTGGGAATCTATCTGAGCTGTAAATGTAGCCAACCGCAGTTAAAGACATTTTTTTTACTGAAGCTAGCCGCATAATGGGGTTAACCTATATACATTTCAGGTTATAACTTGTCAACTCATAATTACTTCGGGTATAACCATATTATATAGGTAAAACCATGAATGTCATGAAGTTGACAAGATAAAACCTCAAGTATCTATGGATTAACAAGGTTGACAAGATATAACCATAGATATCTGTGTTTCGACACAGTTTTAAATACCATTAATGTCAATGTTAGTTAACAGGAATGATCTGGATGACAAAATATTAATATTAGACATGGAAAAATTATAGATATATCAAAATTTCCTTAATAATTTGTGATATAATGTCAAATATTATGTTAATCAATTTATAAAATGATGTTATATTTTTAATTTCAAAGTTTAAGATACAAACACACATCTTTAGATAAATATGATGTTAACACATCATTTTTTTTTACTAATCCATTTATTTTTTGTTTTAGCTGTGGAAAGACTTAGCTCCGAATTTAAAATACACTCAATTGGTTACCATACAATAAAAACACAAGCAAATTAAATCAGCGTAGATGGTCAAACCGTATTTTTTTAAAAAATTAATTTGATTCAAGCGTCATAGGCGCAAAAAAAAAGTTACGTTTAAATATGGTTAGATTAAAAGTATTCCATTTTTAAATAATTTTGAAAAGAAATGACTAATCAAGCTGGTTTCATTTAAAAAAATCTGAATTCCTTGGAATCAATTTATTTTAAATTTAGAATCAAATTTGTAAGATAGACTTTAAAAGTTCAGTTTGATGTTTATTCCATGAGACTTGTGGAAAAAAAAGTTATTTGTCTTTTTCAATCTATATTTAATATGATGCATAAAAAAGAGAAACACGTGTTTAGTTAACTATTGAAATTTTAAAGATGAGAATACAATTATTTGAAATTGGAACAACTCTTACGGCATAAAAAAACAAAAGAGAGCAAAAAATCTTCATTAGAACCTTAAAACGAAGCAGATTTGAGATATTACAAGCTATCATCGTTTATTAATTACAAAATCTCAAAAAAAAACATAAATTAAAATAAATTGTTCGCAACCACGAACAATTACAATAACTCTGAGATTGAAAAGCTGAAAACAAAACACATAATTGACTTATTTTATTTTCCCTAGATTCAACCAATTTTTTTAACTTGGCAACACTTAGCATTATACAATGCGGCCATTTTGATTACTTTGACAGTTAACAACAAATGTTTGCTTTAATAATCATAAACACAACTGCCTTTCAAAAACATAACCATTTTTATTTATTTATTTACATAACAACACTTATAAAAATAATATTTACAAACAAAAATATTATTTGGTCGAAGCTTTCTACATAAACTATACAATAAGTTTGTGTTTTAAACTAACTTTTATTTTTACATCTAAAATTCAGTCAATTGGTGTTCACATTATGCTAGTCGTTTTCAGGTCTTCAACTTTAATAAATTAATGAAATAAATAAATAAAGGAAAATTAAATATTTGAGATTCTTACAGTAAAATATAAACTGACGATAGAATATTTTTCACGTTTAAGTTGAATTCATAGACAGTTTTTTGACAACTTGAATGTTACCAATACTCGTAGACAAATACTGGATTTTACCCATTGCGGGTTAATCATTTAAGGATTGATTGTATCTCAATAGAGACGAAGATGTAAATTGTTTTTTGGAAACAGAATATAGCGGTTGAGGCGCTTACAGGACTTATGACCTGTCATTGGTTGGGCTAAGCGATCGCTTTATGTTAACAACATTCCCCATTCCGCCTTTCTTACGACCACCACGTCTGCCGAATTTTTGGAAGATGTATATATGCTACAATGTTGGGAAACACTTCACATTTTTTAGTTCAATCTACACTAGCGCCATCTATTAAGATTAGGTGTAAGCATTAAGCAGAAAATCTTTATTAATGCAATGTGAATGATACCTTTGACCACCATATTCTGTTTCCAAAAAACAATTTACATCTTCGTCTCTATTGAGATACAATCAAAACAATTAATATTTGCCATCTTCGTTTCTTTTATCCGTGGTTTTATCTTATGTTGATTTATAAGTTCAAATTTAACTGCAGATGGTATGCCTGATTATACGTCAAACTTAACCCTAGAGTGTCCGGAATATCATATAAAATAATATACATGTAACGAATTAAGATCACAGTAGTGAAGCGCTTTGTTATTTCAATGGTTAATAAAATAAGATCAAAGCAAGTTTACATATGCTCGTTATAGTGGAAATTAACAATAACAACAAACCATCACGCTAATTCATTGCAGGGGTAGGCAGAAAGAATGGAACGCCACACTACTCTATCCTGACATACCTCTCTAGCTTCCTCCACATTCATACAGCGAGTCATATACGTACGTCGATTCTTCTGGCTTCTAACATGACCAATCTTTAAAATTTGATTAATTTGGTCATTAACGTATACTTTCTGAACCATTCTTTCACCATCCATGCGCTCCATTTGTCCAACCAACTTTCATTATTTTGATCGCACTGCACTCATTTCTTATATTTGCATTTGACATATACAGATTTACACACATTCTTCTAAGCGATTTCATTTCTACTGTATTTATTCTACTTTTATCCTTCTTTTGCCAGTTCCATGCTTCACCTCCAGTTGTAGGAGTCGGTACAACAAACACAATTGTGCACTTCTATCTGTGAAAAGTGTAATAAAATGAGATGTTTATTAAAAGTTATTAAATTCAAATTATTACTGTTAAAATTTAAAACACTAATAATATCACAATTTCGTTTTATTCACTGAGAGTGTCGCGACAGCAGTTTCGTCAACGGATGTTGGCATCATCAGGTGTTACAATAAAACAAAATTAGTTTATTGTAACACCTGATGATGCCAACATCGGTTGGCGAAAAAGGTGTCGCCACACTCCCAGTGAATAAAAAGAAATTGTGATATTATAAGTGTTTTAAATTTTAACTATTTAATTGAAATCAAATTTACAGACAGAATAACGTTATGTTAAAAGAAATTGAAAAAACTCCGAACACTATAGAGTTAAGAGAAAAAAAAAATGTTACTGCGACGGTTAAAAATGTCACAAAAGAATCAATCTAAAGATGTGATGTATGTATGTAAACCAAGAGAGGGTCGAATCAGAGATTAGTGATATTGGGAACCGGAGTGAGAATTGGAGCCAGATTGCGATTGTGTCTGCTGCGTCTCCGATCCGGCGCTGTCTCTGCCTTGCTGTTGCTGATTGGATGCCCAGCGGTCCAATGAGGACCCTGGAGACCAGATGGAACTCAGGTAGTGGAAAGGATCGAAGGTGCGAACCCCCTGTAAAGAATTTCCATCATATAAAAATTGGATCTTCAATCAATTTGTAATATTAACTCTTACCATTCCATTATTTTTTAATATTGTTTGTCAGCTAACTCTAATTTAAATAATGTCAAAATGGTCTACTATATTTTTATTGATAGGTAGTTACAAAAAAAAATCGTTAAAAATTCATTTGTAATGATTTATTCTTCAAATTAAAAACAATTTACAAAAAACATTATGGACTATTTATAGTTTTGCATAGTGTGGTACTTTTTAAAACAATCTCCAAGATGGAGACCAGGTTTTCTGGAACAGGTCTCACAAAACCACACTGTTTCCCGTCTTCCCCCTGGAATCTTTCTGTTACTGCACACAGTACAGTCTTTAGAACCTTTGTCCAGTTTCGCAATGAAGTGGGGCTTGTACTCTAATCGCTCCTCTGCATAATGTATTACGCCAAGTTCCCGCCATTTTAGGTTATGTGAATTTGCAAGGACTATTTTATAGTCAAAATCTTATTAAAACGTGAAATTAAATGTTTTTTTGACAAATCACAAGAAATAACGACACGCGTCAAGTTTTGCGCGCGAAAATACACTGCGCGCGCAAGTCTTATCTTGTCGGCCGCCAGCCGACAACTGAGTTGTAGCGTACAAATAGCGATGTCGGCTGGCATTCAATAAAGGAGTGGTAAGGATTAAAGATTTTTACGGGTCATAATAGACGACCTTCGTGGTAGAGTGGCAAGAGCTATGACTGCCACACCAAAGGTCCCGGATTCGATTCCAGCGATGACAGTGTGATTGTCATACTGTCTTTGGTCTGGTGCATTAACATGACAATAAAACAGCGATAGATTAGCTACCTATCACATGTCATGAAAATCAAAACCTAACAAGTTATATACAGTCGTTGGGTTCAAATAATCTGAGGTATCTCTACGTGAGGGAGTATGGTAGCTATCCGTGGCTCTATCCCCCGGCATTTCTTTTGGGAATGCTTGGGGCCAACTCTCTGCAGCTTCGAAGAGATTGGCATCTCATAACCCATTTCTTTAGATTACTCAGGGGATATTTCGAGAACTCGGCCGTGCTGCAGGGTGTTCGTTTTTTTGTCCCTGATAGATATCTCAGACAGCGACAGCATAGATTGTTTTACCTACCGGCCGCCAGAACCAACCTGCCTCTGGTGACACCAGTGGGAAGAGCAATTAATCTCTTAAACGCGGTCTCCTCGGAGATTGATGTCTTTCATATTAGTGAAAGTACGTTCAGAAGGCAAATACTCTTAATTCTGGAGAGTATCCACTCTTCCTAATGTCGAACAATCTCTCATGCGTTTCTGGTAGTATACTATACACAATATATTATTTTACCTGTTCTCAATAGATGAAATAAACTGATTTGATTTGATTTGATAATCTGCTGTATACAAATGTGGAAAGCAACGGGAGACTACCACATTAAAGCCCCAAGTGGCATTCTAAGAACCAGCAAAAAATCTACACTTTGCTACAAACCTATCCCTTGGATTAGCCAAATAAATATTACACCATCTCGCCAAAGGGGTAGGCAGAAACAATGAAATACAAAATACTGCCGGTTATAATGCGTCTTTCTCAAATTGAAATTGAAAACCTTTGTCAAACAAATAAATCCGGATGTCACCTGCTGTGGCGGCGGCTGGAAATGGGTCTGCTGGTGGTGGCGAGGGGTGGGCAGGCCGGGCGGGGCCCGCGGGGCGCTACCAATGGCTCCTAGCCCGCGGTCTCTCTCTCCCGTCCCAGAGTAGCCCCAAAGCCACTCGGCGGGACTGTGCTCTTGACACGCTGGAAAAAACACAAATTCGAGGTTAACATTTGTTTATTTTTACTACGTCTATCTCTTCTTTATCATGTAATATTGTCTTGTTTTACCTGATTTGTGTGTCTTTTAATTATCATGTGCTATTGTCTTGTTTTACCTAATTCGTGTAACTCTTCTTTATCAGGTGATATTGTCTTGTTTTACCTGATTCGTGTATCTCTTCATTATCATGTGCTATTGTCTTGTTTTATCTGATTTGTGTCTGATTTTGCCTTATTTTACTTGATTTGTGTATGTTTCTTTAACTTATTCTAATTTTTATTCCTTGGACTCTCTCGAAAATAGGCAAACAATTGATGATATGATGTTGCTTCACAAAATCATTCACTTCAAAATAGACAACTCCGAACTTCTTAGTAAATTATTACTGAATACCCCTATGCTTCGCACAAGACACACTGCGAACCAAATATTCCACCTTCCTGCTTATCGGACTAACTACGCTCAGAGTGCGGCGGTGTACCGGACGTGCAACACGTACAATAAGTGCTTTAGTAACATCGATGTGTTCCATCTTAATGAAAGTGATTTTAAAAAAATGGTTGGAGCAACCCTTCGGGGCGAATGAAATTAGTTATTCTATTTTTTTTTCTTTTCTTGTCTTTTTTTTTTTTTTTTACATTTCAAAATTATATTTAATTTTTAATTCATTATTACTAATAGTTTTCTCTTTATCTTATCAAAGTGTTACTTTATTACTCTTATATATTTAACCTTATGTCAGTTGTTATATAATATTTGTGGTAGCATGTTATTGGCCTTGTTTTGTTGTCTCTATGTGTTTATACTCATATACTGTAATTGCTGTTTGTTACCCTCGATAATAAAAAATAAAATAAAAATAAATAATGTAACAAGTTCAATCAAGGTTCAAGATGGAATACCCGTTGCACCAAAAAAAAACATCAATGATGAAAGTACCTAGATTGCTTCCACTGTTACTGGACTGCAGAGAAGACGGGCTGTTGATCATGTGACTGTCTTGCGGGGTGATGTGGCCCGTAGGGGACATGCCGGGACGGGACTGGTCCCACAGACTGCCGCTCCATGCTGACGATGACTTATTATCTAGAATCAACGACACATTTCATTATTATTCTTCTTCAGCCTATTCCTGTCCAGTCCTGGACAAAGGCCTCCTCCATTCGCTTCCACGCCACACTGTCTTGTGCAGACTGTCGGTTCAGGTCATCCTTCCACCTGTAGTTGCGGTCGCCCTGCACTTCTCCTTGCCGTCCACGGTCTCCAAGTCAGCAGACTTCTTGTGCATTTTTTGTCCAAGCTTCTGGCTACGTGACCTGCCCTATTTGATCATCCCAATGTGCTCAGAGTCCTATACAATGCATTGGTTCGGAGCAGGCTCGAAAGTGGTTCTGTGATATGGAGTCCTCACGAGGCGAGATATTCCGTTATGCTGGAGAGGGTTCAGAAAAAATTTCTGAGGTATCTCTACATGAGGGAGTATGGTAGCTATCCGTGGCTCTATCCCACGGCATTTCTTCTGGGAATGCTCGGAACCAATTATTTACAGTTTCGAAGAGATGGACATCTAATAACCCATTTCTTCAGATTAATTAGGGGATACTTCGAGAACTCGGCCGTACTGGAGGATGTTGGTCTTTTTGTCCCCGATAGATATCTCCGACAGCGACAGCACAGATTGTTTTACCTACCGGCCGCCAGAACCAATCTGCCTCTGGTGACACCGGTGGGAAGAGCATTTAGTCTGCTGAACGCGGTCTCCTCGGAGATCGACGTCTTTCATGTTAGTGAAAGTACGTTCAGGGGGCAAATACTGTTGACTTTAGAAAGTATCTTGTCTTCCTAATGTCGAACCATCTCTAATGCGTTCCTGGTACTTTGTTGTAATATTTTTATGATATTTTACCTGTACTTAATAGATGCCTTAAACATTTTCCTGTTTGTAATGTCTATTAATTTAATAAACCACAAAATCAAACGATTTCAAAGTTACTTCTTCTCTTGAAAAGCTAAAATAGATATGATTTTAATCGTTCGGATAAATTTCAGGATACTGGAGGGAAAATGTAACCAGAAAAAAAGTTTTCAAATAAACAAGATGAGAAAAATATAAGTAAACAAAGCAGCTGCAATCTCTGGGGCTCTAAAATCCACAATATGGAAAAACAAAGACATGGCCATTAAGAGTAAGATGAGAATCTATAAAGCATGTGTAAGACCAATAATAACATATGGCGTCAAAGCAAGGGCAGACACAATAAGGACCAAACAAGTTTTGAGGACTTCCGAAATGAAGATACTGAAGACGATAGCAGGCAAGACACTGAGGGATCATGTGAGGAACACCAGAATAAGAGAGATACGTGAGTTTGAGGATATTATAAGATGGAGCAGACAGCAAAAAAGGGACTGGTACGGTCATGTTCAGAGAATGGACACCACCAGAATCCCCTATATTGCATTGCATAATCAACCTCATGGGACTCGTCCTCGTGGAAAACCTCCTAAAAGATGGAAGGACAGCTGGGAATCTACCAGGAGGAGCAACACTCCACATAGGTCTACAACAGTGATTCCCAAAGTGGTCTATATAGACCCCCAGGGGTCTATGACAACTTGCAAGGGGTCTACGACAATTGTAAAAAAAATTGGGGGTCCACGAGATTGTTAAACTAAATTGAAGCCGAATATTGAAACGCAAAACGAATATCGAATGAATGCAATGATCGGACATTCGATTTTCCCAAATGAGCTAAAAAAAAAGGTCCACAACAAATTCTTTTTTTGGCCTGAAAAAAATCTATTTTAAGAAAGTAGGGGGTCTACACAAAACAGAAGAAATCGGCAAGGGGTCTACGGGACAAAATAGTTTGGGAACCTCTGGTCTACAATAAGGAAGAAGAAGAAGAAGAAGAAAAAGATAATGATTTACCTTGGTAAAAGTTCCTTGATCCGTACGGCATATCAAACATGCTCTCGCTCCCGTTCCCCATCAGTCCGATGTTGCCTTCACCCGGTCCATCCCAGGGGATCGGAGAATCAAACGCCTCCATCCCCGTCAGTTCTTGCATCCCGCCCCCCGCGGCATTCATATCCAGAAGATTCTGATTGGCGCCGCTAGCCAAGTCGAGCAACGTACCCGGCAGCACAGACTGTCCCATCTGCCCGTAGTTTCCCACGTCCAAAGGATTCGCCTCTCTCAACGAATTAGCATAGTTCTCGTGTTTATTTCTTAACGTGTGCTGAAGAATAGACGAAGATGGCTTGTTCTGGATCCCGAGCATCGAACCAATCGGATTCATATTACTGTTTTGATTATTACCCGAAGCGGCTAAACCATAATTAGTGTTCATATCTGAATTCGATCTCGAGTTTAGATCAGTTAACGAATTACCGCTGAAGTAGGATTGGGCGTCCATAAAGAAGAAGTCGTTTATGTTTCCGTTGTTCATCATGTTGTTCATTTCGTCGGATTTCTGTGGATCGGGTTTCTTGATCGGCTGCGGTATGTTCGGCAGGTGGACTGCGTATTTTCGTGACGTCTTATCTGGCACGGATTCCGACCAGGACGTGGGCGATTTCTTTGTGTAAAAATTCGAACCGATCGGTCCCAAGTCTGTCGTCGCTTTCGCTCGTATTTCGTTCTTTTTGATGTCCGGAGGAGGGTAAGGTATCGGCGTGTGCAATTGGCTTATCACGACCGGTTGGATCGGAGGTAGTTTCTGTTCTGGTTTTCTCGTTTCCGGTTCTTTGACGTGTCCGGTGAAGCCGTGGGAGAACAATGAATTGTCTGTTCTCGCTACGACGTCGCTGAACGAAGCTTTGTTCTCCCAAACGGTGGGCACGGCGGGCGGAGTGCTAGGGGAACTCCTGGCCATATTGAATCCCGGTAAAGCGTGGACTCCGACAGTGTTATGTTCGGTCTTATTCCCAAAAACAAAACTCTTATCTAACGAGCGTTTTTTGGATATCGGTTGTTTTTCTTTCTTACTAGTTTTGTGTCCCTCCTTCTTATTTTGTTTTGTTGATGCGGCCGTCTCTTGTACACTTGTGATATTAACGCTGTTTTTAGTTATGTCGATGAGTTTTTGCTTGTCCGTTTCAACAACTTTTTCCTGATTCTTGACCTGCGGAGAAGCGTTGACATTTTCTCTGTTCTTGGTCCATCTCTGATTGAGCTCGGCGGACTGCGCCGCGGCCTGCGAGATGGAAGGCTTGTGATCGTATTCCTCGTCCTCTCCGTCACCTTCGTAGCTGTCCTTGTATTGTATGGCGATTTTGGGTTTTTTATTCACGACGGGCGGCGTGCTCTTCTTGCAGATGCCGCTAACACTTTTATTAGACGACGAAGTGGAGTTATCGTTTTCCTTGTCGGCCTCGTCGTTATTTGAGCTTTCCGTTGTTGTGGAAGACGTGTCCTCTTCGCAACTGTGCGACTGGTGCACGTGCGTGAGACATTTTGTTTTGACGTGTTTTTTATTGATGACATGGTGCGGTTGAACGTTGCCGTGCGTCTGAGTCTCTGAACTGCCGTTATATAAGCCGGCCAGTTTCTTTGGTACCTCTAAGAGTTTATTTCTTTTGTCGAGGACAATTTCTTGCGTGCTGGGCGCCAGTTTAACGGTGTCGCTAGAATCACTGGAGTTATCCTGCGACACTTTGTTCGGACCTTTGATTCCAATGATGCTATTTGAGAAAACATTCTTCCATCCCGTGTTCGTCTGTTGGTCTTTGGGCGACGACTGTTTTCTGTCTTTCGGAGTGATCTCCGTATCGACTATAAGATCCGCCCCTTCCGAAGCGTTTGAATTCCTCTTGCTCAATTTTTTCCTGCTTTTGCTGACGCTCTGTGTTAGCTCTTCGTACTTTTGACTCTGAGCGATGTTCGCTTTTGAATCCTCCATGAGGAAATTGTGTCTGTCTTCAAAGTTCCAACTGGAAACCTTGAAGCTCGGTGGATCTTTCTGTTTCTTATCCACGTTTGTGGGACAGCAATCCCACGCTTCAACTTTTTTCGTACTCTCCATTGTGGCGATTGCGTTTAGATTAAACGGCGGATGCACTATACCTCTGTCTCTGGATAGAGCCATGGTGGCTACTTTCAAAATCCTATCGGAGTCGTAGAATCCAGCGATTAGAACGCAGACACCTATGCACGTGAGTAGCGAAAGAGCGATATTTCTCAGCGAGTGTTCCCACGGCGGTCTTTTTAATACAGTGGCGCATCTCCCGGCTAATGTAGCCGGGATCGAAGAGATGAGCGAATAGTTAACGGCCGTGTTCAGGGACGTTTCCAAGATCAGCATTCTCTCGACTTTTGTCAGCGTGAAATCCGGCGTGAACGCAATGTCAACTTTATACGTCCCGTTTGGCAACAGGCTAAATGGTTGACAATTTAAAACTTTGAAGCCGTAGCCCTCGCATTCTATACTGTTGATGAAGAACTTCTGAATGGTGATGGGTATTTCGCCCGTGTTCCTGGCCACGAAGGTCCTCTTGACGGTTAGGTTGGGCTGCGCGGCTGGCTTCTTGCTCTTGTCCCTGTCGCAGTCCTTGAGGTGCTTCTCCGTGAGGTCAAACAGCAGCGGGGTGGTGGAGCCGGGCCTCCGGTTCCCGAACTTTAGACTCGGAACCACCCCTTGTCCCGTTAATCTGATTACTTCTAAAACTGTCAAATTGTTTCTGGAAATGAAAAAAATAAACATAATTTAATCTCAATCTTAATGATATGTATAACTAATCATACATTAAACCTTCCATGTCCGGTACTGTGCTATTTATTGCTTCTAATAACTTTGTTCCTTTGCACCTTCTTAACCCTTAACCCTTAACGTACCGTGTTCAAAACAAAACGCTCGCTCCCATGTGGTCAATTCAGTTTACCGCTAACTTTATCTATAAATATCAAGCATATGACTCGATGAATCAAAATTTAATTTATGTCATCTTGTAGGGAATTTCATTAGGAATAGATCGATATCTATAACATACATGGATTATTTGAAAAACATATCATTATTAATTTTTTTCTGGAACCATGCGATTTCTGATATAGAATGACCAGACAGCATTGAACAACTGACAGCAAGTATGAACTATGAACATGTCTCGCCCCGCCGCGCCGCGGCGCTATAATTTTACGTATGATAAAGGCACCTAGGCAAAATGTATACTACGTTCAAGACAACGAGTACGTATTTATATTTGTCCCTTTTGGTAAAGTGTTAATATTTTCACAGTTCTGATATTATTAAGTTGCGTGCTGCGTTTCCGTCCACAATCGGTATTATTACGTAAGAGAAAAGGCCAAACACATAATTTATAATACGTTCAAAACAGCGAGTAAGTATTTGTCACTTTTGATAAAGTTGTAAATATTAGCAAAACAAATTCTACCTTAACACGAATGAAGGTGAGGGCAGTCTTAAAAAATATTTTTTTTTGGGATGAAGGAAATAATTTTTTGCTTTTTTTTATTACGAAATATTGAGAACACTTCAATGGAGGATTACAATGGAGGGTCCATAGGTTTTAAGATAATCAACTTTAAATTGGCAGTGGAAACTCAATTGACCACATGGCAACGCGACAGTTAAATAATAATTTACAAAAAAATACAAGAAGAAGAATGAGTGACCCAGTTTCAGTAGCGTAAAGAAATATTGGAAATATTTTACATTTAGGGACTGAGAAAAAAAAACGTAAATGCGTAAACGTATTGAAAAGAACAACACTTAAATTTATTTATTTTAAAAGCACGTACATTAGTTCGCAAAATGCGCGAACCAAAATGAAACTGATGTAAAAAGAAAGAAAATGTTGTAATTAACTTAAAAAACAAAACCAAAACAAAAAACCTTAAAAATTGTTGTAAATGACGATCGTGATTAATGTAAAAAAGAACGAAGCTTTACAAATCGAGTCAAAAACTGAATGACAGGAGTTAACCGGCAAAAATTGAAAAATGTCGGCCAATCACCACGTCGCGCGCCGTATGCCGAACAATAACAACGTCGCTCGACGACCAATCACGGCCGAAACGATGTGCCGACTCATTGTCAAGCACGCGTAACTCGCATATTTTGAATATTTTCGACGTAAATTGCAGGAAAAAAAAAACGTTAAAGCGGGTAAAATATGTACCAAAATATATCGGGACTGAAATAATAACACAATTGGCGGGAAAAAGTTAAATACAGGTACTTAAAATCCGGGTTTCACTGTATATTATGTTGCCTGTTTTCAATAGATACCTTAAACCTTAATTTTGTAATGTCTAATGATATAAACTCATTTGATTTGATCTATTTTTTATGAAGTGAGAAAGAAGAATGTAGAAGAGGTGCGAGAGTTATGTCAGGAAAGAACATAGTGGCGGTCTGTTCTTTCTGCCCAATCCTTTAGATAGACGGCAAGATGTTTAGTTTGTCAGTTTGTCTACTTGTCATTTTGTAATATTTGAAAAAATTCAATTATCATCACCTTATATACAACAGGCTGGACACCCGGTCGGAATAGTTGGCGTAAAACTCCACGGTGACGTTGCGCTCGGCCCCGGGGGCCAGCAGCATCAAGCACGAGTCTGGATGTGGATCCAGGATATCCCCTTCCACTTCATCCAGCGTGGGGGCCGTCATGTCGCACTCGTTATTGACATGGGGCAAGTGAAACGCTCGCTCCCGCACAAGCGAACACGGCCGGCTCGCGGGGCAGTCTTCTGGCATCAATCTGTAAAAATATGTGTGTTTTGCCATTTGTACAGAGACACGACATGTGTACGGAGACATACATGTGTACGGAAACACGACATGTGTACATAGACACGACATGTCCACGGATACACGTTATGCGTACGGAGACATGCCATGTATACAGACACATGATATGTGTATGGAGACACAACATGTGTACGGAGACACAACATATGTACAGTGACACGACATGTGTACAGAGACATGACATATGTACGGAGACACTCACACTGCTTGTATACAACATTTTAAACATTCTACTCTCGTCCATTCGTTCCATATGTTCAAACCATCTCAGGGATCCTTTTTAAATATTACTTATGTTGCAATCATCTGCCTTACATTTCTTCTTCATTTTGTCATTTGGTATTTTTCTCAGTGATCTCATTTCTACGACATTTATCCTACTTTCATCATTTTTTTGCCAGCTGCAAGCTTCCAGTATACTCACTGGCTGTGAAGCGGTACGTCAGCAGAACGCAGCACCCAGTCCACTGCCAGCTGCGCCAGGATGGGCCGGTCCATGGAGGGGTTGGCCAGGCGCAGCAGCAGGTGCGTGGCGCGGCCCACCTGCGCCAGGGGGGCCTCCACCAGCGAGGAGGCCACCAGCCGCGGCCACGTGTACAGCACGCGCATCGTCAGCATGTGGTTGCGGACCTGGAAAAGTGTCACGTTAAATAAAAATACAGTCAAACTCTGTTACTACAATCACAGAATTAGCGAGATCTCGAAAGTAACGAGGAAACAAACACTTACTTGCTTGTAAATTCTTTCATTGTATCACCAGTGGCGTGCCTAAGGTCAACCAGTAAGGCAAGTCCGTCAGACTTTTTTTTGTTATAATATTAGTAGAGGGTCACGATAATGTATTTTTCCGATTAAAAGAGTTTTATCTTTCTAAATTAGTTCATTTTAAATCTCATTTTAGGCGCATTTTAAATCTATACAAAAAATATTTTTCTGTGTCACCAAACTCATGTACTTGCAAAAAATAATAATGTATTTACAAATACAAGAAGAAATAAGCTGTAAATACACAATAATAATAAATTTGTTACCACCGAAACACGAATTATAAATAAATTTTCGTAAATAAATTACATAATCTTTCTTTTCATAACATTTCTGTACATAACGTAAATGACAGATAACATTCCGACAATAGAAATGAAGTTCGTGACACATCGAATAGTAACATACTTCAGAGTGATAAAGCCCGGCTTCAAATCTATACAAAAAAATATTAGATATCTTCCGGTATATATCGCACCGTGAGTGTAAAACCGAATTAAGTGCAAATATACATTTTGGAGATATGGGAGTTTAAAGGTTTCATATTGCTTGGAAAACCTTTTTTTTTTTAAATAAACCAATGATTTTCGGTTTATAGGTATATTACTATAAACCGAAAATCATTGGTTTATTAAAAAAAAAAACAGTTTTTCCAAGCAATATGAAACCTTTAAACTCCCATATCTCCAAAATGTATATTTGCACTTAATTCGGTTTTACACTCACGGTGCGATATGCACCTAGCTATATGATTACCAGCCAAAAATACATAAGTGTGACAAAGACCCTTTTACATTTTGCAACCCCAATATGAAGCCCATCGAAAACATGAAACAAAACATGTGGACGTAGGCCATTTCGCGGGCATCTCACCTATGGTACGTATGAGTGAAATAAAATACGGCGCGTATGAGTGGAACAAAACATACACTTAGGTCATTTCTGTGCATGTCAGCGGAGTCATTTACGCAACGAATTAAATCGCTTTAACTCACGCGAAAATTCTAAATATTATTTCTTCTATATTCGCCATTACTTTGTGTTGCGGATTCATATTTGAATTACTTTTTGATAACTTTGTATCACAACACTTTATTACACTTTTTTCAGACATGTTTCGGGACACAGAAGCCCCTTCTTCAGTGTGTATAAATTTTAACAGCTAAATGAGACAAAATCGTTACTTATATACTAAATAAAATTAAAATGGTAAAGGAGGAGTGGGGTGGTTCCAAGAAATAGTGTTAATTACATTTTAGCCGGAATAATGGGACAGGGGAAATAAATCTAGTATCGGACTGGAAGTTAAATTAATTTGATTATTTATAATTTCTTCTTTATTTTTTATCGACTTTTTTATTTCTAGGATTTCAAAGTTGTTTAATGTTACTTTTCTATTACTGATATGCAAAACTTCAACGCCGTTATTTTTATCGAAGGAGTGATCTTTTTCTATGAGATGATTCGCGAATTCGGAAAAATTATTATTTGAGAGACACCTAATGTGTTCCTTCATTCTTAAATTAATGTTACGCGTTGTTTTTCCTATATAATAAGATGGGCAATCGTCGCATTTAAGTTTGTATACTCCCGATTGGATTAGTTTGTCTTCTTTGTCTTTATTATTTATTAACAATTTACCTAGATTATTATTGGTATATAACGCGGGTCTAATGTCTAACGGAAGATCTTTAGAAACTATATTTGTTAGATTATTAATATATAAAATTCTACGCCATTGATTATTTTTCTGATTATAGTTGGGTGGAGTATACAAAATTGTTTTAGTAAACTTATTTTTGTTTTTTTATTTAAAATATTATCGATTAGATTATCACTGTAACCATTATTTTTAGCAATATGTTTTATTGTAGTTAGTTCTTTATTATAATTTTCTAGTGAAAGAGGTATATTAATTAAACTAGTCAACATGGCATGGAAAGCTGAATGTTTATGTGACCTCGGATGATTGGACATATTATGAATTACATTATCTGTATACGTGGGTTTTCGAAATATGTTAAATTTGATTTTGTTGTCTATTATATTTAAGGTTAAATCTAGGAATTTAAGTTTATTATTATGTCCGATTTCTAATGTGAATTTGATATGTTCATGGAGGGAGTTGATAAGGGTGAGGAAAGAAGTTAACTGCCTATCCGTGCCTGTCCAAATACAAAAAATATCGTCTACGTATCTTTTCCAAATGAAAACATTTTTAATTAAATTGGAATCACATTTAAAAATTTTATTTTCTAAATTGTTTACAAAAATATCGGCAAATAATGGGCTTGTGGGTGCACCCATGGGCAATCCTTCAGACTGTTTATAATTTTTGTTAAACAGTCTGAAGGATTGCCCATGGGTGCACCCACAAGCCCATTATTTGCCGATATTTTTGTAAACAATTTAGAAAATAAAATTTTTAAATGTGATTCCAATTTAATTAAAAATGTTTTCATTTGGAAAAGATACGTAGACGATATTTTTTGTATTTGGACAGGCACGGATAGGCAGTTAACTTCTTTCCTCACCCTTATCAACTCCCTCCATGAACATATCAAATTCACATTAGAAATCGGACATAATAATAAACTTAACTTCCTAGATTTAACCTTAAATATAATAGACAACAAAATCAAATTTAACATATTTCGAAAACCCACGTATACAGATAATGTAATTCATAATATGTCCAATCATCCGAGGTCACATAAACATTCAGCTTTCCATGCCATGGTGACTCGTTTAATTAATATACCTCTTTCACTAGAAAATTATAATAAAGAACTAACTACAATAAAACATATTGCTAAAAATAATGGTTACAGTGATAATCTAATCGATAATATTTTAAATAAAAAAAACAAAAATAAGTTTACTAAAACAATTTTGTATACTCCACCCAACTATAATCAGAAAAATAATCAATGGCGTAGAATTTTATATATTAATAATCTAACAAATATAGTTTCTAAAGATCTTCCGTTAGACATTAGACCCGCGTTCTATACCAATAATAATCTAGGTAAATTGTTAATAAATAATAAAGACAAAGAAGACAAACTAATCCAATCGGGAGTATACAAACTTAAATGCGACGATTGCCCATCTTATTATATAGGAAAAACAACGCGTAACATTAATTTAAGAATGAAGGAACACATTAGGTGTCTCTCAAATAATAATTTTTCCGAATTCGCGAATCATCTCATAGAAAAAGATCACTCCTTCGATAAAAATAACGGCGTTGAAGTTTTGCATATCAGTAATAGAAAAGTAACATTAAACAACCTTGAAATCCTAGAAATAAAAAAGTCGATAAAAAATAAAGAAGAAATTATAAATAATCAAATTAATTTAACTTCCAGTCCGATACTAGATTTATTTCCCCTGTCCCATTATTCCGGCTAAAATGTAATTAACACTATTTCTTGGAACCACCCCCACTCCTCCTTTACCATTTTAATTTTATTTAGTATATAAGTAACGATTTTGTCTCATTTAGCTGTTAAAATTTATACACACTGAAGAAGGGGCTTCTGTGTCCCGAAACATGTCTGAAAAAAGTGTAATAAAGTGTTGTGATACAAAGTTATCAAAAAGTAATTCAAATTCTAAATATTATTTTGTTCATAGACGGCTCAAACGCGCAAAAAACATCGTTTTATTATAGATATTTTAAGGCAAGCCTGGCTTTTCCATCATTCGTATCACGACTTGACTATTGTAATGGAATTTATGCAAATATTCCAAAATAACAAGTAAACAAACTTCAATCTGCGTTAAATGCAGCAGTAAGACTCATCAAAGGCATTCCAATATAACACAAGATCTCAAAGAACTTCACTGGATTAAAAGTCCAGGCACAAAAATACCATTATGCACTGCCATCTTAGCTTTTGTTTGCGATGACAACTTTAAGTGCACCATTTACTCTGTTGCCTGCTCCAACCCTTCTTTCAATATCCTTCTCCACTCCCCCATCCTTTGTAAACATACTTCCTAAATAAACAAATTCATCCACTTATTTCAGATTTTCACCGTTTACACTAATGTTGCAGACTGTCATGTTTCCTTCTTTTTCGAAAATCATTACCTTGGATTTATTCACATTCATCATCAAATCGTATGGCTTGCATACCTCATACATACTAGTCACCAGGACTTGTAGTTCACTTTCGTTGTCTGCAAGTAGCACAGCGTCGTCCGCATACAAAACAGCTTACAGACACACCTTTCATTTTTGCACCTGCATCCAACCCTTTCAGCTCTTTCAGACTCGAGCAGTCAAAGAGTTGTATTTGGCTCATGAGCCGCAGTTGGGAACAATGAAGAGTGGGAAGTGTACTCACTTGCGTGGTGTCCACCCGGACTGTGAGGTTGGTGTAGGGGGCCTTGGAGGTGAGATTCAGGTAGAGGCTGTAGCGGGAGTTGACTAGACTGGTGTCCGCGTCCAGGGTGTCCGAGGGCAGAGGCAGGCGCGAGATCCACTGCTGTCCGGCTGTAGTAAAATAATAGTTTTTATTTTAATCCATTGCACCACCACAATGACTCATTTTTTTATTACAATAACATTAAGACTAAATTACACACAAAATAAAAATGGTAAAACATAAAAGCATAATTTGTTCGTAAGCTAGATCATTATGGCTCATCCCCAGGTAGTTTGGGAAGTGATGTTTTATGAAACTGTCACTTAACACATTACTTTCACTATTTGAATGCTCCAAAACATTGTTCAAAGGCGTAAAATCACTAGAATCACTAGAATATTCATCAACTTCATTCTCACTGCCACTTTCCAAAAGGATTCGCTGTATTTCATACTCATTTGATGAAATATTACAAGCGGATGAGTTTGTTTACTGACAGATGTTAAAATATCGTAATATTTTGTAGTAAATAATGTGAAATAAATTGTGATTATTACATTTTATTATGAAATCAGTAACCAAAATGTACTTATTGATGACATTTTTATGAATAAAGTTATTGTCATTCAGTTTTAATGTGTTCAGTTTTAATGGTTTGGACACATGGAAAGAATGGTAAAATATGTATATGTTAACGATGTAAATCGGGTGGTGGTCTAGGGGATAGAACGCTTGGCTCCTGATCCAGGGGACATGGGTTCGAGCCTGGACATGACCAGATTCCTTCTTCATAATAATGAGCTATTTCCTGCTCACATTGAAGATTGTAAAATAAATTCTAATATCATTGATGTAAATCGTTGATATTAGTCTTTTAAAAAAAAAAAAAAAATGGAACTAGAAATAGAGGGAGACCAAGGAAAACGTGGCACAATCAAATAAATCAAATATTGAATGTCAGCCACGTGAGGAGCCAGAGAAATCGACTCGCGTGCATGACACGATGTATGAATGTTGAGGAAGCGAGAGAAATATGTCAGGAAAGAAAAGTGTGGCAGTCCAATCTTTCGGACGAGTGTCCACAAATTACTTGAAAAGCCAATTAGAGAACAAGTCGCTAGACGCAAATGGCGGTGGATCGGTCACACTCTGAGACGGAACCCAGCCTGCATCGCTCAGGGCGCACTAGACTGGTCCCCTATGGGGGGAAGGAGGAAGCGAGGCAGACCTAGAGCCACCTGGAGAAGAGCCCTGCAGGACGAGGTTAAAGCAGCAGACCTCACTTGGGATGATGTTAGGCATCAGGCATGCGATAGAGTTGGATGGAGAAAGTTCCTTGAGGCCCTATGCACCACGGAGGTGTGACAGGACAAAAAGAAGAAGAAAACCCATTCGGAGAGACGGCGTGATGGTTAGTTAGTTATATTTTAAGTAAACCATATAATGTTTCAAAAAAGTTTGAGTTATGCTGTTCTAGACCATATTGCTGCTCACCCGTGGTGTTGAGGCGCAGGCCGGAGTAGCAGTGCGGGGCGCAGGAGCGGTGTGGCCGCAGGTGGAGGATGCCCGCGGGGCTCAGCCCCCGCGAGACCAGCAGCAGGGGCGCCCCCGAGTGGCCCTTGTCGTGCTCCAGCCCGGCGTTGCGCGGCCACGCCTCCACGCCAGATATCTGCATGTCCACAGGGAAAGTGGACCGCAACCTCAGAGGCATAGAACACCGCGTACCCTGGAATCATATATTAAATCAATTAGACTAACCGATTATGTAAGCCAAAAAAGGTAGAATAAGCAGCATGTTTTCCAAATACATGATTTTAAACAATGAAATCCACTAATGATTTAAAAATTTGATTGAATACACATGCAGTAATGTCATGGCGATCTACTGACGATTGACAGCTGTTATTTCAACTGGTTCGAGCGCCATATCTTGGTGATTTACATTACACATAATATTTCTTCTTCGATGGCCCTACAGCCCATATCGAGCCTTAGCCTCCAGTATTCTTCGCCTCCAACTCCTCCTGTCCTCCGCTTCGACCCTCCAATTTGACACTCGTAACAATTTTGCCCCTTTCTCTCCCAATTTCATCCTCCCATCGCAGCCTTGGTCGTCCAATTGGTCTTCTACCACCTGGGTGCCACTCCAGCAATCTTTTTGGGGTTCGCGATGACGGTATCCTCTGCACGTGACGGGCCCATCTCAGTCTATTCAGTCTGACCTGTGTGGAGAGACTGGGAGCTTTGTAAATATGGTACAGCTCGTCATTATGCCGCACTCTCCAGCCTTCACCGTCATTTACAGGCCCCAGAATTCTGCGCAGCACCCTTCTCTCAAAAGTATCCAGTCGCTCTGCGGATTTCGCTGTCATTATCCACACCTCACACCCATAGGTCACTACTGTTCGGATGATTGTTTTATACAGGATGATTTTGGTTTTCCAGTGTACATTTCTTGATTTGAGCACTAGTAGTAGAGAGAAGAATGTTTTGTTGCCAATTGTGATTCTTCTTTCGATCACATAATATTACAAAGATTATTACATCAGCCACTGTGTAGAACGAATCTACCTACGGTAAAGATCAAATGAATGGATTTGTTTTTGAAAATGCCCATATTTAGTTGTCATTTTAACATCTACCACGAATTAATCAATTCTCTTAGAGATTTTATCAAATCACTGTTTTTATCATACAGGGTCCATTATGAAATTAATGAACATGATTTTATTGTAACTTGACTATCTATAAAAAAAAACTACCATAATTTGTGTTTGTTATGATTATAACTTTAAAAGATGTTAATTTTAATTTTATTTTATTTAGTTTCATATAAAAATGGACAATTAAGTGCCATAAGTTGAATTCTGTAGGAAAAATGTTGATTCGAATAAAATTTATTAAACTACTAATAATAACACTTTTATTACTAGTTTATAATAGCAAGTTCTTAGAAAACAGGTGAAATAAGTATAGTATTAGGTGTATAACTTTGCTTTCGCCGTTTTTTTCCGAAATTCGAGGCTTTATGGTAAAAAACTAGTTATACATTTATGATTCAAAGTATTGTCCATCGCTGGCCACTACTTTCTACCATCTTTCGGGTAGCATACGAATCCCGCATTGAAAAAACTGGTCTGGTCAATGCTCGGCTCAAACGCATTAATTGCGTTCGATAACGATCGCCTGTGATTGTTTCAGTCGGTTTTAACAACTCATAATACACTACGCCGAGCTGGTCCCACCAAATACTGAGCATAACCTTGGAACCGTGAATATTCGGTTTGGCCGTCGACGTGGAAGCATGGCCGGGATATCCTCATGATTTTCTGCGCTTGGGATTATCGTAATGAACCCATTTCTCGTCCCCAGTCACAATGCGATGCAGAAATCCCTTCCGTCTTTGCCTTGCAAGCAGCTGTTCACAAACGCTGTTCAACATCTCTCGGCTTCAACTCGTACGGCACCCAATTTCCTTGTTTCTGAATCATTCCCATGACTTTCAGGCGTTTTGAAATGGCTGGTTGCGTCACTCCCAATGATCCTGCCAATTCTTGTTGCGTTTGACACGAGTCTTGATCAAGCAATGCCTCCAATTCTGCATCTTCGAAAACCTTCTCTCTTCCACCGCCATGCTGGTCTTCCACGTTAAAATCACCGTTCTTGAAGCTTTGAAACCACTCTCGGCACGTTCTTTCACTAATAGCGGCCTCACCATAGGTATTTGAGAGCATTCGATGAGCCTCAGCCGCAGATTTCTTCATATTAAAGCATAAAATTAAAACCTCCCGCAAATGACGAGAATTTGGCTCGTAAGCTGACATGTTTAATCGGGAATAACTTTATGATGCAGACACAAATCGACTAATATTTCGATGGCGTTATGTTTACAAATACTTAAGCTTATTGTATGACATCTATGATCTATTTATTCCAACTACCACTTACCGCTACTGCCATCTATTGCAAAACGGCGGAAGCAAAGTTATACACCTAATATATAGTTAAGAATAGTAATAAGTAGAGAGCACGCCGGGTTACGTCAGTCCAATGTGTGTTATGTAAGGTTGGGCGTCTCACCGGGAAGCAGTCGCGGAAGCGCGTGGGGTCGGCCTGCGTGAGCCGGCCCCCCACGGCGGCCGTGAGGTACACGGGCACCGTGATCTTCTCGTGGGCCGTCTGGAACCAGAGCTCCCCCGTCAGGGTGGCCTCCCGGGCTGGCGCCACCACGGACACGGCGTACATGGCCCACCACGATGGCGGAATACACGTCTGGAAATAGAATCACAATTATTTATTGTTTCTTGAACAATGATGTAAAACTCCATATTAAATAATTAATATGAACGAAAACATCTGTCGCATACAAGTTTTATTATACAGGATGCGGCAGCATAACTTACTTTTTTCAAAACTTATAGATATTACTCCAAGAATACCCGTAATACCAATAGTTAAATTCAGAAAATTTTACATAAATATTTGAAGATTATTTTTGTATAGAATCATGTTTACCACCCCTGATCTGTATGTATATAAAGGACTAAGTTTACAATAGTGTTACCAGTCTGTCGATGCCAGCGAGCCTGGCGAAACCGGTCGCTGTCTAAATAAAGACAAAAGTGGAAGTAGTTAAAAAACATCGTTTTATTTAATTATTATTTAACATTTAATCTAGTTTAATTTCAATTCACTTTTATGTCCCAATCTCACAAAACAAAGCAAAACATGGTACATGATTTTATGGCCTATCATAAAATTATTTCAGACAGATATTGGTGACAGACAGATATCGTGCTTTCAGCGTTGGGGGTCCGTTGGCGTGGAATAGCCTCCATGATAGTATTAAGTATGAGAATAGTGACGTAAAATTTAAGAAACTTCTAAAGCCTTTTCCTAAGGCGCTCTTAGAATAATTGATTTAAAAAAAATAATAACTACAATAAGTGGGAGAAGAAGGAATTAGCAGCAGATTTCGGGTATCTTCTTCTTATTATTATTTTTGTCCTGTCACACCTCCGTGGTGCATGGGACCTCAAGGAACCTTCTCCACCCGACTCTATCGCATGCCTGATGCCTAACATCATCCCAAGTGAGGCCTGCTGCCTTAACCTCGTCCTGCAGGGCTCTTCTCCAGGTGGCTCTAGGTCTGCCCCACTTTATTTTTCCCCCCATAGGGGACCAGTCTGGCGCGCCCTGAGCGATGCAGGCTGGGTTCCGTCTCAGAGTGTGACCGATCCACTGCCATTTGCGTCAGATTTCGGGTATAAACAGGCAATA
This sequence comes from Lepidostoma basale, assembly GCA_022606425.2. NCBI lineage: Eukaryota > Metazoa > Arthropoda > Insecta > Trichoptera > Lepidostomatidae > Lepidostoma > Lepidostoma basale. The sequence continues at coordinate 30,725 of JAHDVF020000862.1, read as the reverse complement.
AAATAGAGAATGGGAATGAAAAGGGTGGACTCACACAGGCGGTGAGGTTGGTGTCCTGCTGCCGGAGGGAGCAGCCCAGCAGACGCACGGCGGCTCCGAAGAAGTCGGCGCCGGCCCTGCGCAGACAGACCGCGGCCGGGTTGGGGTTGCGGAGGGCCACCGTCGCTCCGATGGTGCTGGAGGCGCCTACCAGGCCCAGGTCCAGCGTGCTTGGCCGTGACGGCTGTGGCTTTATGGACAACGACTGAAATACACAATAAAGTTAAATAATAATTCAACAAAACTAACTAACCATCGAGCCGTCTTCTCAAAGGGGTAGACAGAAAGAATGTACTGCCAAACTGTTCTTTCCTGACATACTTTTTGCGTGTTCTCAAAATTTCATGCATGCACGTCGATTTCTCCGGCTCTTCAGTTGGCCGACATTCAATATTTGATTTATTTGATTGTGCCACGTTTTCCTCGGTCTTCTTCTAATTCTTGTTCCGTTTACATTGTTAATGTATACTTTCCTTACCATAATGTATACTATTATTTCCATGTGTCATAACATAACACTTTCATTCGCACCGCATTTAATTCCTATATTTTCATTTATCACTCATACACAGATTTTCCACACATTCGTCTAAGAACTTTAGTTTTTTCTACTGCATTTACTCTGCTTTCGCCCTTCTTTTGCCAGTTCCATACTTCACTTCACGGCTGTTATTTATCATCCATGGCTTACTTCATCGTGGTTCACTTGCGTAACAGGGTGAATGCACAGCTGTCAATTTTACCCTCTTCTAAATGCACCAGAATAAGTATAACTTCAAAAATGGTAATTTGGGGAAAGCGTAAAAATGCGCCAAAAGAAGTTAAACTTCAAGTACTTTTGGGAAAGCATAAAGCGCGCCAAAAGAAAGTATAGCTTCAAAAATGGTAATTTTGGGAAAGCATAAAGCGCGCCAAAAGAAGTATAGCTTCAAAAATGGTAATTTTGGGAAAGCATAAAGCGCGCCAAAAGAAGTATAGCTTCAAAAATGGTAATTTTGGGAAAGCATAAAGTGCGCCAAAAGAAGTATAGCTTCAAAAATGGTAATTTTGGGAAAGCATAAAGCGCGCCAAAAGAAGTATAGCTTCAAAAATGGTAATTTTGGGAAAGCATAAAGCGCGCCAAAAGAAGTATAGCTTCAAAAATGGTAATTTTGGGAAAGCATAAAGCGCGCCAAAAGAAGTATAGCTTCAAAAATGGTAATTTTGGGAAAGCATAAAAATGCGCCAAAAGAAGTAAAATTTCAAAATGGTAACTTTGGGAAAGTGTGAAAATGAGCCAAAAGAAGTAATACTTCAAAAAGGGTAATTTTGGGAAAGCGTAAAAATGGCAACTCACCACATCCAGCTTCCCGTTGTAGATGAACACAGGTATCTCCAGGGAGGAAATATTTGTACTGATGGTGATCTTTGACTCGAATTTCACCGATATAGTCCAGGCCTTCAGTCTTATTTTAAATACCGCAATGGATTCATCTGGATTCAGGTTCTGCGGCCAGAAATCTCTGATCTGAAAAACACAATATAAAACGATTATTATGATTTTATTGAATAGCTCGTGTATTTAGGTAGTATGTTTACAAGAGATGGGCGAGTGGAGAGGGATATTGAAAGAAGGGTTGGGGCAGGCAACAAAGTGAATGGTGCACTTAAAGTTGTCATCGCAAACAAAAACCTATCCAAAAAAGCTAGAATGGCAGTGCACAATGGAGGTACCGACCCTTATGTATGGAAGCGAAGCATGGAACTGGCAAAAGAAAGATGAAAGTAGAATAAATGCAGTAGAAATGAGATCTCTTAGACGATACTGTGTGGATACTCTGTGTATGATAGAGTTTCGAATGAAAATATAAGAAGTGAATGCGGTGCGAATGATGGTGTCATGAACAAAAGAATGAAAGGATCATTAAGATGGTTTGGACATATGGAAAGAAAGAATGCCATTCTAGCTTTTTTGGATAGGTTTTTGTTTGCGATGACAACTTTAAGTGCACCATTCACTTTATTGCCTACCCCAACCCTTCTTTCAATATCCCTCTCCACTCGCCCATCTCTTGTAAACATACTACCTAAATACACGAACTCAACTACTTGCTCCAAATTTTCACCATTCACGCTAATGTTGCAGACTGTCATGGTTTCTTCCATTTCAAAAATCATTACCATGGACTTATTAACATTCATCATCAGATCATTTCGCATGCATACCTCATACATACAATTCACCAGGACTTGAAGTTCACGCTCGTTGTATGCAAGTAGGACAGCGTCATCCGCATACAAGAGACAGCTTACTGACACTCCGCTCATTTTGGCACCTACACCCAACCCTTTCAGCTCTTTCATACAGATTAAATAACCACGGGGACATTACGCAACCCTGTTTGACACCTTTATTGATATCAAACCAGGCTGTAAGATCTCCATTTACTCTGACACTAGCAGTGCTTTCCGTGTATAGCGACTTAATTGCCGTGATCAGTTTTGTACTTATTTCATATTCAGACAATATTTTCCACAACTTTTCTCTATTAACGTAAATAAAAATCTTATTCAATTATAATGTCGAGTAGAGGTTTAGATGGGAGTGGATGTAATGAATACCGTGTCGAACCACGTTAAAAGGAAAGATGACTCACTACAAAGTAATTCTCAACGCCGTAGCCGATATCGATGTCCGCCAGGTAAACAGGTACTTTGTATTCGTTCTTCACAACCACTTCCCTCTCCACCGTTAAACTAGTGTCGCACGTCAAATATCTGGAACAGAAATATACATTTTACACCGACAAATCAAATCAGTTTATTACTAACCCAACAGACGTTACAAACAGCATAAATGTTTAAGGCATCTATTGAGTTCAGGCTGGTCACATAATCAGAATGGACGACGACAACCCTACAAAACGCCTCACGCTCTCAGTACCACAGGGACATAGAAGACCAGGAAGGCCCAAAATGCGATGGATGGACAGTGTCAACACGGATGCATCGGTGTTGCAAGTGAGAAATTGGAGAATAAGGGCATCAAACAGACAAGAATGGAGGAAGCTCCTGGATTCAGCCAAGGCCCACCCAGGGCTGTCGAGCTTAGGATGATGATGATGATGATTGAGTACAGGTAAAATATTATATATACAGTGAAACTGGGATTTTACGTCCCCGTATTTAACATTTTCGTGTCAATTACGTTTTATTATTTCAGTCCCGATATATTTTAGTACATTTTTTACCTGCTTTTACGTTTTTTCCCCTGCAATTTACGACGAAAATATTCAAAATTAAGTTGCGCGCGCTTGACAATGAGTCGGCGCATCGTTTTGGCTGTGATTGGTCGGCATACGGTGCGCAACGTGGTTATTGGCCGTCATTTTTCAATTTTCGCCGGTTAACATCTGTCCTTCTGTCATTCGGTTTTCGACTTGATTTGTAACGCTTCGTTATTTTTTACATTAATTGCGATCGTCATTTACAAACAGTTTTTACGTTTTTTTCGTTAAATACAATATTTTCTTTCTTTTTACATCGGATCATTTTGGTTCACGTACTTTGCGAACTAATCTATGTGATTTAATTTTTATTTTATTTAAATATTGTTTTTTTCAATACCCCCCCTATTTACATTTTTTTTCTCAGTCCTTTAAAAAACGTAAAATAGGGGTTTCACTGTATATACAAAATAATATCAGGAACGCATGAGAGATAATTCGACATTAGGAAGAGAAGATACTCTCTAAAGTCAAGAGTATTTGTCTTCTGAACGTACTTTCACTAATATGAAAGACGTCGATCTCCGAGAAGATTGGGTTAAGCCGACTAATTACTCTTCCCACCGGTGTCATCAGAGGTAGATTGGTTCTGTCAGTCGGTAGGTAAAACAATCTGAGTTGTCGCTGTCATATCTATTAGGGACAAAAAAACCAACACCCTCCAGCATGACCGAATTCTCAAAATATCCCCTGATTAATCTAAAGAAATGTATTTATTGTTTCTTGAACAATGATGTAAAACTCCATATTAAATAATTAATACAAATGAAAACTTCAGTTTTCTAGAAGTTTTATTATATTTTATGGGAATGACATGTTTCGCCCTTCAAAGGCATTATCGAATGATAATGACGAAATTTCAGCTCATTGCTGTTTATATATACACTAGTAAATGGAGCAGAATATGGTAATTAACAAAAACTGATGTGACTTTATATATTTTTAACAAATAATTATTTGGGTAGGTTAGGTTAGGTTAGGTTAGGTAAGAAAAACATTTTTTGTAAACAATTTGTAAAAATATGTTTTTCTTAGAAACACTTCATTTCGTCTTACCTCAAATAACTTCTTTTTGATTTTGAATTTGTTGTCGACCTTTTTTTTGGCTCATTTGGGAAAACCGAATGTCCGATCTTTGCTGAATGAGTTAAAAAAAAGGTGGATCACTATTTTCATTTCATAGACCCCTAATTTTTTTTCGCTGACATGGACCCCTTGCAAGTTGTTGTAGACCCCTGGAGGTCTATAAAGACCACTCTGGGAATCATTGGTCTAGTCTATCGCCATTTTCAGACCAAAGACAATCTGTGAATGTTTTTTTTTCTTCACATTTTCATCACCGGGAATCGAACCCAGGATCTTCGGTGGGGCAGTCAATTGCCGCGAAGGTCATCTCACTTATTTAAGCAAAACTTTCCTCACCTGGTGCTAGCCTCGTTGAATGTCAGGCCACCGCTAAGAACCTGCGAGACATACGGCAACACGATCTTGTGCTGGCCCTGCTTGGTGCGGATTATAATCTTGCCGCAGCACTGTCCCGACTCGTACGCCTCTTGCCCTGAAAATGGAAGGCGGTAACAATCAGTCAGTGTTGTCTCATCGGTAGGCAAGGAAGCATCCACATGTATTATTAAAAATATCACACCCAGCACCCTTGGAATTCTAAAACCTTCCCGCGCAGCGATTTTAGATTATCGCCATTCTAACTTATGTTACAAACTGTCAGATCCTCTTTGGTTTACCGAAATTCAATATTAAATTTTGTTTTGCAAACCTCATATATTCTCTGGTTTCTTATTAAGTCTGGTTTCTTACAGCTGAGACAGCTAAGACATATAAGGAGATGTATATTGATGAACGAGCATGAACTACGAGTCCTGGTGAATAGTTTGTCTGAGGTGTGCATGTGAAATGATCTGATGATGAATGTGAATAAGTCCAAGGTAATGATTTTTGAAAAAGAAGAAATCATGACTGTCTGCAACATTAGCCGTGAATGGTGAAAATTTGGAGCAAGTAGATGAGTTTGTGTATTTGGGTTGTATGTTTACAGAAGATGAGCGAGTGGAGAGGGATATTGAAAGAAGGGTTGGGGCAGGCAACAAATTGAATGGTGCCCTTAAAGTTGTCATAGCAAACAAAAACCTATCCAATACTCTGTATGATAGTGTCGAATGAAAATATTATTTAAGTGAATGATGGTGTTATGATCAAAATAACGTTCCTCATCCGCTTCATTAAAAAAAAAACTTCTTCTTCTTTTAATAGCATGAACTACAAGTCCTGGTGAATTGTATGTATGAGGTATGCAAGCGAAATGATCTGATGGTGAATGTTAATAAGTCCAAGGTAATGATTTTTGAAAAGGAAGAAACCATGACAGTCTGCAACATTAGCGTGAATGGTGAAAATTTGGAGCAAGTAGTTGAGTTTGTGTATTTAGGTAGTATGTTTACAAGAGATGGGCGAGTGGCGAGGGATATTGAAAGAAGGGTTGGGGCAGGCAACAAAATGAATGGTTAAAATGGTTCAAAAAAGCTAGAATGGCAGTGCACGATGGTGTTCTTCTACCGACCCTTATGTATGGAAACGAAGCATGGAACTGGCAAAAGAAGGATGAAAGTAGAATAAATGCAGTAGAAATGAGATCTTTTAGACGAATGTGCGGATACTCTGTGTATGACAGAGTGTCGAATGAAAATATAAGAAGTGAATGCTGTGCGAATGATGGTGTCATGAACAAAATAATGAAAGGATCATTAAGATGGTTTGGACACATGGAAAGAATGAATGAAGAAAGAATGGTAAAAAAATTATATGTTAACGATGTATATGGAACTAGAAATAGAGTAAGACCGACGAAAACGTGGCACGATCAAATAAATCAAATATTAAATGTCGGTCACGCGAGGAGTCAGAGAAATCGACGCGCGTGCATGACATGATGTATGAATATTGAGGAAGCGAGAGAAATATGTCAGGAAAGAAAAGTGTGGCAGTCCATTCTCTCTGCTTACCCCTTCGGTTAAACGGCGTGATGGTCAGTTAGTTAAAATATTGTAGTAAAAGATACCAAAAATACAAGGGACTCACAGTGCATGGCGAGCGTGGCCACGTGCGTGTGCGGCGGGGATGACGGCGGCAACGTGACAGGCCACGCCCCGGCGGCCGTGGCGCGCACTGCAGAGCCCGCAGCTCCGCCTCCAGAGGGCCGCACTGAGACTGACGTGATCCGCACGGGGCGCGGAGACGTGTTGCCCATGTAGATGTGCAGCTGTAATCACAGATCAAAAAATGTATCTTCGGTTACAAAAAAAGACAAGCTGCGTAATAATAATAATATGCTAACTTTTAAAGTGCTGTTTTTGTGATGTAGGGGAGAGGGTGGAGGGTTTGATCAATATTAATATCTTCTGAAATATTGTAAATAAAATATGAAATTTAAAATATTATTTTTATTACAAATACTAGCCACGGACGTGGTCAAAAGTTTTAAAATAAATTAAAGGTATTAAAAAAATATATGTTTAACGTTTACGCGAGGTCGAATTTTGTTCAAACCTTCACCAACCTGGGGTAGCTTTGAACGACGCATAAATAACGTGTTTTTTTAGATATAAAACAAGAACAAAAATATAAAATATAAGAAAAAATCATTAATGTCTTCAAATAATCTTTTTAATATCAATATTTAAAAAAAAAACACAAAATATACTCAACATAACATAATTCAATTCTGCTATGCAGACGACGCCACAATCGTGGCCGAAAATCAAAGCGACTTGCAAGCAATGCTCTCAAAGTTTGATGAATCCTGTTCAAAATATAACATGATCATATCCACCCCAAAAACGAAGTGTATGACATTCGCAAGAAATCAACTGAGATGCGAAGTCTCCGTACGCCAGGAGGAAATTGAACAGGTGGACATATTCAGATATCTCGGAAGCGAAGTAACCAGCTCTAATGACCTCCCCAGAGAAGTAAGGTCACAGGTGGATAGGGCTGCAGCAGTTGCAGGCTGCCTGAAATATGTCATATGAAGAAACAGGGACATGAGGACTGACAGCAAGGTACGCATCTACAAGACCTGTGTGCGACCAATCCTCACATATGGCATTGAATCGAGGGCAGATACTGTCAAGACAAAGAGCATGCTCAGGACAACCGAGATGAAAACGCTCCGCGCTATAGCTGGCAAGACCCTACGTGATCGAGTTAGGAATACAGCAATCCGAGAAATCTGCGAGGTCGAAGATGTGGTCAGATGGGGACGTCAAAGACGGCGATACTGGCATGAACACGTAGAAAGGATGAGCTCAAATAGAATACCACACATAGCTCTCCATGGAACGCCAAACGGACAACGCCGACCAGGAAGACCCCCGAAACGGTGGAGAGAAAGCTGGAGTTCAGCATCTCAAGAGGACCCGCCTGAAATAACAGACTCCTGAGTCTACAAAAAGGGAAGAAGAAGAGAAGAAAAATACTCAATTTAACGCATATTAAATAATGAAAAATTTGAATAAAGAAATTCGATATTTTTTTTTGCTCGGGCTGTACCCCCGTTGACACTAGGTTGAGGTAGTTTAAAAATAATATATAGAGGTTATGAACATTCTGAGGAGGTTTTGAACAGCTTTCAAAGGCTCCTCAAAGACATTGTTCAAAACCTCCTCAGGGTGTCATTTTTCAAAAACATTTCAGAATAAGTATTAAAAAGTGAGTTTCCAATCAAATCACTTATTTTTAATTGTATCTCAATAGAGCCGAAGACGTAAACTGGAAACTGAACATGGATGATCAAGGTGTTTACAGGACTTATGACCTGTCATTGTTTGGGTTAAGCGCACGCTTTATGTAATTACAACATTCCCCATTCCACCTTTGTTATTGTGATCATGCATGACAAATTTTTGGAAGATGTATATATACTTCAAAATCCACATTTATCTTCACGTGTCAGTTTCAGTCAGCCATCTATGTAGATTTGGTTGCACTTGTGAATTTTTTCAAGAATTAACTTATACAACCGACCCACTAACGCCATCTATGGAGAATGATTGTCGGCATTTAGCAAACTACCTTATTAACACAATGCGAAGGCTGTCGCCTAAAATCACTTATGTTTATATGCGTGTAAAATATGTTGTAATAAACCGTCTTTACAGCAAAAACAGATTGACTAAAGACTATTTTAGAAAAGTACTTTAAACAACTTGGTTTTATTCTAACAAATTTCACAACTGTCAACGATCACACCTACAAGTCAACATAATTCAAAATGGGGTTCCCCTGTCAGTGACAGCCATAGACAATAATGTTGCCATTAGGAAAAAACAAGCAGATGTATGAAAAATAGATATTTTGCCAAAATATTTTGCCTGTTCAAAGGCCCCTCGTGTTCAAACCCTCCACCCTCTCCCCTAATCACTTCAAGGGCGCATTAAGATGTGTTTTAAATCTAAAAATCTAAATGTGAACTCTGCATCTGATATTCGCGATCGGTTAGAAAGTATTATAGAACAAAATATACAAGTTTTAAATTGGGTATGATAAATGAAAAATATTGGTTTTCAGCTTAGATCTGAAATCTGTCAGATCATTTATGCATCTAAGATATGAAGAGAGATTGTTCCAAGCTGATGGACCAGTTACGGCAAAGGTTCGATCCCCATAATTTGTACTAGGGCAACGATTCGGCTAAACTAATCATCTTATTGCAGAGGAGTTTGCCGAGCGAAGTGTGGATTTCCTTGGATTTATACAGAGGCTATCCGTTATACAGAGTTTATGGTATATAACTTGGGGCCATTCCATGTAGCGCTTTGAAGACTGTCCAGCAGAGTTTATGCTGGATTATTTCTGGACTTTAAAGCCAGTGACATGTTGTGTTATATGGAACTTTTTTGGAAGACCTTTAACGAGTCTCCCTGCTGCATTGCGTAACTAATATTAAGTCCTTACATATGAAATTGGCGTTTTGTATGGGAGGAACATAAAGTTGATTTTTTTTTAATATAATATATTTATTTAATCAAAGTATGTACCATTGCTATCTATGCACTTTTGCCATCTCATAGGTAGTTCATCGATCCCTTTACTAAAAAACCATTCGGACGGGAATCAATAAAATCTTTGAAGTCGGTTTGGACTGCCCCATCGGAGTTGAATTTTTTTCCCTTGCAAGAAGTTATCCAAATTTCGAAAAAAATAGTAATCTGTTGGGGCAAGGTCCGGAGAGTACGGTGGATGTCTTAGACATTCCAATTGAAGCTCTTCTAATTTGGTAGCCGTCTGTTGTGCAGTGTGTGGTCTAGCGTTATCATGAAGCAGCAGTGGCCTAGAGCGATTAACCAGCCTCGGTTGTTTAGCAGCTAGCTTTTCCATCATGGTTTGCAGTTGCTGACAATAGACATCTGCCGTAATCGTCTGGCCAGATTTAAGAAAGCTGTAGTGAACGACACCAGCACTAGTCCACCAAACGCTCACAAGTAAATTTTTTGGAGTCAATTTTCGCATGGGGCATGGTTTGGCTGGTTCGGCAGGGTTCAGCCATTGCGATGAGCGCTTCCGATTATCATACAGGATCCATTTTTCATCACAAGTAATGATTTGATTCAAAATCGATTCATTATTGTGCCGGTTGAGTAATGCAACGCAGCAGTCAACGCGCGTTTGTTGATTTGCTTCACTCAATTCGTGAGGTACCCACCTTTCAAGCTTTTTCACCTTCCCAATTTGCTTCAAGTGGATTAAAACAGTTTTATCACTAACACCGCAGCCTGCAGCTAACTCGGACGTGGTTTGCGATGGATCCGCTTCCACAATAGCCTTCAATTCTTCATTATCAACTTTGGTCTCCGGCCGTCCACGGGGCTTGTTCTGCAGGTCGAAATTTCCAGAACGAAAACGTTGGAACCAAAAACGCACTGTGTTTTCTTTTGCGGCACCGTCGCCATACACATCATTAATCCTTCGAGCCGTTTCTGCAGCACTGGTGCCACGGTGGAACTCGTACTCGTAAATAACGCGATATTTCAAGTTTTCCATTTTGTAAACTGAGTGACGCAAAGAAAAAAAACAATAGAGGAAAAAACAAATGAATTATAATTTTCGAAACACAAATACTTGAGTAAATAGCTGTATAAATTTGAATTTGGAATTCCTAACCAAAGAGAAGATATTTGAGATCAAAGTTGCCAGTACGGCAAAACGCCAATTTCATATGTAAGGACCTAATATTTGAGTGAAAGTTTCAAGGTTGTAGCAATAAATAATCATGTAATAAGAAGTGCCTCTCCGTGGCTAACAAATAAAACAGAAGTATTATTTTAATAGTTAAAAATAAACAATGCAAATAAAACATAACCTTTATAAAAAAAAGGTATAAAATTCACATTTCAAAGCAAATATTGAATTGCAAATGAGAATAGCCGGTTGTTAAATGCCATATTGTTCTATATTATGGTAAGATGGACCCTGACAATAGCTATCACCGAAAAGCTGGATGACCTTAGAATGTGGAAGTATCGTATTGTATTAAACATATAATTTATGGAAAGAGCCATAAATGTGGAATTACTGCAGCGAATGAAGAAAGAAATAGAAATTATCATGACTAGGGCTCGGAATTGACATAAAAAATTTTAAACTATTATCCGGAGGTATCCAGGAATACTGAGAGAACTAAATCTAAACTTTCCCCATAGTTATAGCAGAGCAAGGGGGCATATATTATTTTATGTCCCAAATTGCCGCACAGAGGCCCTTCGAAGTTCTCCTGTATTGAAAGCGATTCGTCTTTTATATGAGGTTGCAAAAGAGATAGAGCTCTTTGGATGCAATTATGGTGAATTCGTGGATACCTTACGATAAAGGCAGCAAGGAAATAACTGGCGTATTTTCCAATTCATAAGGTTCTATGTATATTTCCTTTGATATTCTTTTTTTTCACCCTTTACATCGATTTGGCTTGCGCTCATTACTGATGTAAGGACTTTTTTCAACAAATAATAATAATAATAAAAAGCATATTTTTTTCCTGGGCTTTGCTTTCAAAAAGATGCCACTTTTTGGTGTTTTGAGATCTATATACCCCTTTAGCCCTAGTTATTAGGGAATATAAAAGCATATTTCAGGGTTCTCGGGGTAGGAGGAATTAAATGGCATATTTTTGTCCATATTGTACGTAGTCTCCTTTTTGAACTTGTTACTGTTGTGGCAAGGAAAACTGGACATGGCAGATAGGTATGCAACCTGATATGAGACAGTGCAGTCTATATGTTGAAAGCCGGAGACTGTTTGAAGGTGTTTTATACTGAAATGGTTTATGTCATTTGTTTACCCCACAGGATTTCTATCATGGATTGGGCACGTATGCCAAGCCAAAGAGACCAGAGCAATCAAGACCCTGTACGCCTCTAGACCGACTGGAGTAAGACCTCTAGGAAGGCCTAGACAGCGCCTAATGGACAATGTTCTGGCTGACCTGGCTAGGTTGGGCGAATCGGACTGCTGGGAGCAAAAGGCGCAGGATCGAGGAGCTTGGTGAAAAATTATCAAGGAGGCTAATACTCTTCAAGAGTTGTATGGCCATAGGAAGTAGTAAGTAAGTAGTTTACCCCACAGGGTGCAAAAGGTTGCAAAAAAAAAGGTTGAAAATTTTTGCCTGTGGTAAAAAATCTAATTTCAGCGACCAAAAAAATAATCAATGATTGCAAAATCTACAAGTTCGAGAGTTCGTTTTAACTAACTAACTAACCATCACGCCGTCTCCCCGAAGGGGTAGGCAGAAAGAATGGACTGCCACATCTTTCTTTCCTGACATATTTCTCTCGCTTCCTCAACATTCATACATCGTGTCATGCACGCGCGTCGATTTCTCTGACTCCTCACATGGCCGACATTCAATATTTGATTTATTTGATCGTGCCACGTTTTCCTCGGTCTTCCTTTATTTCTGGTACCATTTACATCATTAACATATAATTTTTTTACCATTCTTTCTTCATTAATTCTTTCTATATGTCCAAACCATCATAATGATCCTTTCATTATTTTGTTCATAACACAATCATTCGCACCGCATTCACTTCTTATATTTTCATTCGACACTCTATCGTACACAGAATATCCACACATTCGTCTAAGAGATCTCATTTCTACTGCATTTATTCTACTTTCATCCTTCCTTTGCCAGTTCCATGCTTCGCTTCCATACATAAGGGTCGGTAGAAGAACACCGTTGTGCACTGCCATTCTAGCTTTTTTGGATAGGTTTTTGTTTGCGATGACAACTTTAAGTGCACCATTCACTTTGCTGCCTGCCCCAACCCTTCTTTCAATATCCCTTTCCACTCTCCCATCTCTTGTAAATATACTACCTAAATACACAAACTCAACTACTTGCTCCAAATTTTCACCATTCGCGCTAATGTTGCAGACTGTCATGGTTTCTTCCTTTTCAAAAATCATTACCTTGGACTTATTAACATTCATCATCAGATGATGAGTTCGTTTTACCTTCTAAATAAAACTCTTGTAAAAAATCGACTGTGTCATACCCCCAAAAATATGTAATTGTACGATACAAAAAATATGTACGTTACCTGCTTGGGAGGATCTTTAGTTCCACCGAAGCCAAAGTCCATGACGTGAGGAATCGCGTACGGCCCCGTTTCGGGAGAGAGCGCAACCTCCACGGCCACGACCAGAACCGACTTTATTCCGTCCACTTTTATTCTGAAATTAAAAAAACCACATATTTAAAACATGTCAACATTAAATCAACCAACACTTCATCCTCGCAACCGAATAGGGATACACATTGCGAGGAGAAGTGGCAATGGGCTAGACATGTGTGCCGACAGGATGATGGAAGATGGAGCCAGAGGGTTATTAAATGGACACCAAGGTTGGGCCGGAGAAGTGGCGGGAGACAGCCTACCAGGTGGAGCGATGATATTGTGCGGACGGCGGGAAGGGCTTGGAGAACACTGGCGAGAGACGGAGAAAGATGGCAGTTCTTTGCTTCGTCACACAGAACCAACCTGCCTTTGGTGATGCCAGTAGAAAGAGCAATTCGGACGTTGAATCTAATCGTCTCGTATTTGGACATTTTCAGTGTCAGTAAGGCAGGTTCATAAAAAATATATTACAAATTCTGGAAATGCCTCACTGACGTCGACATATTAGGGTTCCTTCTGATATGTATGTGTGGATACTCTGTGTATGATGGTGTTATGAACAAAACAATGAAAGGATCATTAAGATGGTTTGGACATATGAAAAGAATGAATGAAGATAGAATAGTAAAAAAATTATATGTTAACGATGTAAATGGAACCAGAAATAGAGGAAGACCGAGGAAAACATGGCACGATCAAATAAATCAAATATTGAATGTCGGCCATGTGAGGAGTCAGAGAAATTGACGCGCGTGCATGACACGATGTATGAATGTTGAAGAAGCGAGAGAAATATGTCAGGAAAGAAAAGTGTGGCAGTCCATTCTTTCCGCCTACCCCTTCGGGAAGACGGCGTGATGGTTAGTTAGTTAGTTAGTTTTCTGATAAGTATGATTTTTTGGTTTCATGTCGTTGTTTTATCTTTGTTACACCGTTTTGTGTCTAAATGAGTCGCCTTAAAGTTTTTCGTTTGTTATGTCTCATTTTTGTATTCTTCTTCTTTCTTTCTTTTTGTCCTGTCACACCTCCGTGGTGCATAGGGCCTCAAGGAATCTTCTCCACCCGACTCTATCGCATGCCTGATGCTTAACATCGTCCCAACTAAATAAATAAATTAAGAAGAAGAAGAATAATTCATTATAGGATCATTACTCCCTATGGGGGGAGCTTTAACTCTAGAGAGCGCATTGCCTAAGGTGGTGAATCGGGGAATACTCATTAAGAGAAATAAAATACCTCCAGCGAACCAATTGAGCCTAACGCGTGGTTATGGTCGAATTGAGGATTGAAGGTTATGGTGGTCACGCCGCTCACCTGACGTAGGCCATGTGCTGGCTGGGGTGGGGCCTGTAGCGCACGGCCACCACGGGGCGGGTGGAGTGGGGGGGGAGGGTCCACAGCGCCCGCGGGGCCTCGCTCCAGCCGTCGGGCAGCTCCAGCTCCACGCCCCCTCCGGACGAGTATACCTCGGTGATCTGGAAATCACAATGACACAGGGAATACAATAAATAGTTTCATCATTTGGGACCGCATGGAAAAAACTTGAAATGATCCAAGAACAATTCTAAAACTAACTAACTAACCATCTCACCATCACTCCGAAGGGGTAGGCAGAAATAATGTACTAACACACTTTTCTTTCCTGACATATTTCTCTCGCTTCCTCAACATTCATACATCGTATTATGCACGCGCGTCGATTTCTCTGACTCCTCACATGGCCGACATTCAATATTTGATTTATTTGATCGTGCCACGTTTTCCTCTGTCTTCCTCTATTTCTAGTTCCATTTACATCATTAACATATGATTTTTTTACCATTCTTTCTTCATTCATTCTTTCCAAATGTCCAAACCATCTTAATGATCCTTTCATTATTTCATTCATAAGCCTTTCATTATTTCATCATTCGCACCGCATTCACTTCTTATATTTTCATTCGACACTCTATCATACACATATCATATTCATCTAAGAGATCTCATTTCTACTGCATTTATTCTACTTTCATCCTTCTTTTGCAGGTTCCATGGTTCGCTTCCATACATAAGGGTCGGTAGAAGAACACAATTGTGCACTGCCATTCTAGCATTTTTGGATAGGTTTTTGTTTTCGATGACAACTTTAAGTGCACCATTCACTTTGTTGCCTGCCCCAACCCTTTCAATATCCCTCTCCACTCGCCCATCTTATACTATATAATATCTCAGGGAATATAGTTACTTCTCTATGGATCCCTTTCTCACGGGAATATGGGATTTCAACACTCTTCCTTCAACACTAACCTTCCATTGCAATGAAAATCTAATTCTGAAACTCCGACAAAGAATGGTTAAATGTAAAATTGAAAGTGAAGGTAATGAACCGGTCAGAAGCCTTTGAGATGTGGATATACCGCAGCAATGCAAGGACCGATAAGGTTAGTAATGCAAATGTACTACAGAGATCCGGAGCCAATAGAGAGCTGTTGTCGAGTGATAATCAAATCAAATCAGTTTGTTTCTCAAAGATATTACAAACAGCATAAAAGTTTAAGGCATCTATTGAGTACAGTTAAAATATTATACATATAGTGAAACCTGGATTTTGCATTCCCGTATTTAACGTTTTCCCACCAATTGCAATTTATTATTTCAGTCCTGATATATTTTAGTACATTTTTTACCCGCTTTTACATTTTTTCCCCTCGCAATTTATGTCGAAAATAGTCAAAATATGCGAGTTACGCATGCTTGACAATGAGTCTGCGCATCATTTCGGCCGTGATTGGTCAGCGAGTGACGTTGTTATTGGTCGGAATACGGCGCGTAACGTGGTGATTGACTGACATATTTCAATTTTCGCCGGTTAACATCTGCCCTTCTGTCATTCGGTTTTCGACTCGATTTGTAACGCTTCGTTCTTTTTGACATTAATCACGATCGTCATTTACAAACGGTTTTTACATTTTTTGTTTTGTTTTTTTCGTTAAGTTAATTACAATATTTATTTTGTCATTTGTAATTATTCTGGTCAACTATTTGGCAATTAGAATGGAATATTACTCCTGGCGACTTCTAAAACAATGCGTTTATGGGCTACACGCTTGCTGTTGGCGATCATTTAATCTACACTGACACGTCCATTTGATCATAACGGTTGTAATTACATTTTTCGTTTTGTTTTTTTTCGTTAAGATACAATTAAAATTACAATATTTTCTTTCTTTTTATATTGGTTTCATTTTGGAACGGCCATTTTCAAGAAACGTGCAGACGGCAAAGCCCCGGTGTTGTCCGGACCAAACCATGGCAACGAGTGAAAACGGCAAGACCCTCCCGATACAATGAGACCACTCCCAGGTTCCTACCCCCACCACACGGGATGAACCGGTCTTTCAAAACTGCACTGTCTGTTTTGCCGCACCCTGTACAAGATACTCTCTAAAGTCAAGAGTATTTTTCTTCTGAACGTACTTTCACTAATATGAAAGACGTTGATCTCCGAAGCAATCATGTTTAGCAGTTTGATTGCTGATAAGGTATGGTAAAGGAGGGTCGGAGAGTTCCCGTGAAGAAGCTAGAATCGACAAAATGTCTACATATCATCAGTATACTTTACCTGGAGCAAATCCTCGTGAGGATTATGCAGGTAGATAAGTGGAGAGAACGAGGCATTCTGGGGTAACCGGATCCCTACAAATGGCTGCAAGCGGTACTGGCTGGGAACACTCGTCCCCGACATCTGAAATATAATAAAACCATTTTCAAATATTTATACCCTTCAGTGGGTCCAATTATTTATTGGAATTATTATTAAACCTTTGGTTGCTGACAATTATGGGATACTTTTAATTTCTAAATACCGCAGGGGTAGGCAGAGAGAATGGACCGCCACACTGCTCTATCCTGACATACCTCCCTAGCTTCCTCCACATTCATACAGCGAGTCATACACGCACATCGATTCTTCCGGCTTCTAACATGACTAATCTTTAAATTTTGATTAATTTGGTGATGCCATGTTTTCCTCGGTCTACCTCGACTCCGTACTCCATTTACATCGTTGACGTATACTTATTTAACCATTCTTTCCTCACCCATGCTCTCCATATGTCCGAACCAACGCAGCGATCCTTTCATAATCTTGTTCATAATACCTTCTTCTGCTCTACATTCCTTTCTTATATCAGCATTTGAGATTCTGTCGTACATCGTTCTACCACACATACGTCTTAGGGACCTCATCTCTACCCTATTTTTTCTGCTCTCATCTTTTTCGCATTTAATACACTCATTTATATCTTGCCATTATGGTGGAAAGTTTGCCTGACTCTACGGCATTTCCAGGGCTGTCAAATGTGCCACAAGTTTCAGTAACAACGTGAGCAGAGGCACCTACCTTCCACAAAATAGTTAAAGCGTGTATATTTGTTAGGTGGTTCTTGCAAGATTTGGACAAGGTGACGTACCATATATTTGTGCACCCCTTCCGAGGTGTGTATGAAGAGACTAGCCTCAACATGCCCTCTCTCTCTGCCGAGGAATACCACGCTGAAAGATGTGTTGCTATTGGGTGGTAGCACCTGTAAAAATAAAATATGTGATAAGTTGACCATGATCCGACTATTTTTAATATCACCAAGATACCTCGGAAAATAACGATAAACTTAAGGCATTAACACTGGAATTTCATAATGACAATTTTTTTATGAATTAAAACTGTTTCATCCACTTCTAAGTTAATTTTTCTCTTTGAAATTGTGCATATTAATCATCATCATCATCATCAGCCGTCTGTCATCCACTGCTGAATGTAGGCCTCTCCCAAAGCCCTCCACCGCCCCCTATCCATTGCCGCTCCCATCCATCCATGTCCAGCAATCCTCTTCAGATCGTCGGTCCAGCGGGCAGAGGGACGTCCAACTCTACGGAATCCTGTACGCGGTCTCCACTCCAGAACCCGTCTTCCCCATCGGCTGTCGGTTCTCCGACAGATATGGCCAGCCCATGGTGCATATTAATAATAATGAAAATATAATAAATAACCAATTCAATTTAAATTCAATTCCCATGCTCGTTATGTTCCCGTTACATCTCCCCTCTCCTCAATCCAAATTATACCCCTTCCACTTGATATGTTCCCGTTAAATTTCCCCTCTCCTCATTCCTAATAATACCCCTTTCACTTTTATACATAACTCGATCTCCATTTAGTATATAAGTGACCGCTTTGTTTTATTTCTTCTTCTTCTTCACTTTTGGTAGACTCAGGGGTCTGTTATTTCAGGCGGGTCCTCTTGAGACACTGAACTCCAGCTTTGGCTGGCGTTCCATGGAGAGCTATGTGTGGTATCCTATTTGAGCTCATTCTTTCTACATGTTGATATCAGTATCGCCGTATTTGACGTCCCCATCTGACCACATCTTCTACCTCGCAGATTTCTCGGATTGCTGTATTCCTTACTCGATCACGTAGGGTCTTGCCAGCTATAGTGCGGAGTGTTTTCATCTCGGTTGTCCTGAGCATGCTCTTTGTCTTGACAGTGTCTGCCCTCGATTCAATGCCATATGTGAGGATTGGTCGCACACAGGTCTTATAAATGCGTACCTTGCTGTCAGTCCTCAAGTCCTTGTTTCTCAGCCTTATCCACCTGTGACCTTACTTCTCTTGGGAGGTCATTAGAGCTGGTTACTTTACTTCCGAGATATCTGTTTTATTTGATTGTTAAAATTGTATAGATTGATAAAGGTTACTTGTAACCAAAACATGTCTGAGTTCAGTGAAAATGAAAAGTGTTGTAATACAAAGTATAATTATATTTATTCAAATATGAATCCACAACACAAAGTGAAGGTGAACATAGAAGAAATAATTTTTCTCAACCGTGGGACCATTGAATACATGGTCAGATAGCGTATGGCCCCATGCTTGGGGCTCACTTATAATTCCTCCAATATTCCCAGATTATGCCCAAATTTGAACTACAAACGACACCTATTGATGCACACAAAATTTAACTATTAAACAGCTAGTTATATGTTTTATGAAATAAAATAAAATTAAGTTTAGTAATGTCATTAATATCTTACTACTCGAGAGGTTAACTCGTTCTTAAAATGGACCATTTTCTACAGCTCCCTTGAGATGATTAATACATAACTAACTAGCTGACCCAGCGAACTTCGTACTGCCTCAGAATCAATAAATGTTGTATTAACTTATTAGCTGAATTGAATTCAATTATTTATTAAGTTAAAATGAATACTCAAAATGAATTAAGTTCAATAAATGTGCAAAAATCATAATGAAAGGCGGTAGCCTTTCACATTGTGTTAAAAAGATATTCTGCTTAATGCTTAACAAACACAAATCTTCATAGATGGCGTTAGTATGTAGATTGCATAAACTACCACGTAAAGAGTAGTATTAGAGATTAACATATATACAACTTCCAAAAAGTTTGGCAGACATGGGGTTATAAGAAAAAAGGGGGAATGGGGAATGTTGTATTAATTACATAAGCGTGCGCTTAACCCAACCAATAACAGGTCATAAGTCCTGTAAACACCTTGATCAACCATATTCTGTTTCCAATTTGCATCTTCGTCTCTATTGAGATACAATTAATTCTTGAAAAAATAAGCCACCGAACCAGAGTTGCCGACATCATGGATCCTACAGCTAAATTGAAGTGGCAATGGGCTGGATATAGCCAGACAGGGTAGTACCAGATGGTCACACAGATTACTCCAATGAAGACTTTGGACAAGAAACAAGAGTGTCGGGAGGCCAACTAAAAGATGAACTGATGACATTGCCCTAATAGCTGGGAAGACCTGGATGAGGAAAGGACAAAACATGTGAAGACACACAAAAATGGAAGAGGCTTATGTCCAACAGAAGGCTAAAGAAGAAGGGTCTTGATTTTCTTAAAAGGTTTGCATATACACAATGCAAATCCCAGTGTTCTATTTGTTTTGTCCAACTTGCTATCAATGTGATTGAGATCTCAGATAAAGTAGTCATATACTCATATGTGTGGCTGGTTTTATGAGAAAATGAAAGTTTATGACACTTATCAGTCTTAATGGACCGGTTATTTAAAGTACAATTTTGCTTTATTCTGAAGGTTAAAATGAAGCAAGGAATTTCACATATTATGTAATAAAAAAAGTAGTTGAATTTTTCGTTTAAACTATACAGGTATTATTAAAATAATGATTTTTTTTGTGGGTGGGTAGTACTGCGGGATATTATTTAAGTGTAATGTGTTGTTTGCGTGAAGCTATTCGAGGATTTATGGGTAGACAATTCTTTGGATTTGCACCACGATAATGCACTGTCTCATATTGCTTTGGTTCTTAAAGATCATTTTGACAAAAACTCGACCCATATTGTTCCACAACCACCGTATTCGCCTGATTAAGCACCGTGTGACGTCTGGCTGTTCAATAAACTCAAAAGATCTAGGGACACCGTTTCGACTCGATTGAGGAGATAAAAGCCAAATCGAAGAAAGTATTGAAGGCCATCCCGAAAAAAGACTTCTCTGCCTTTTACACGGATTGAAAAAAACATTGCCATAAGTGCATCGTGTAGGACGGGGAGTACTTTGAAGCCGATAAAATTGATTTTGAAGAATAAATTAAGATTTTTCATTTTATAAACAAATTCACCTTATTTTTACCCTTTACATCGATTTGGCTTGCTCTGTAATGATGTAAAGAGCTAATCAATGATAACGTACCTTGTCCTCGAAGAAGGAGCTGTGAAAGTGCATGGTGTTGCCGGAGATGGAGGCGAGCCGCACGGTTCGATTGGCGCGGTTGGTCAGCGTGACCCTCTCCCCGTGCGGCACTCCAAGCTGCCGGGACCCGAACTGCAGGCGCGGCGGTGAGAACACCAGCCCGCTCTCCGCGGGGGCCTCCGTGCCCAGCTCCCCCGATGTGGCAAACTCCTGCAAAGACTCCAGGTGACAATACGAACATGCTATAACCCAACGGTGGAGAACCTGTGGCCATTGACCGAATCTAAGCTTATTTATTGTTTCTTGAACTATGATGTAAAACTCCATATTAAATAATTAATATAAATGAAAATGCCTGTCTTCTAGGAGTTTTATTTAGTTTTTATATGGAATGACATGTTCTGCCCTTCTAAGGCATTATCAAATGTTTGATGTCATTCCATCTAAAATATAATAAAACTTCTAGAAGACAGATGTTTTCATTTATATTAATTATTTTATATGAAGTTTTACATCACTGTTCCAGAAACAATCATCATCATCATCATCACAATAATAAAACATATTATTCTTTGATACATTATCTGCTGGTTCCATTCTTCACTTCCATACACATTATTGATTGATATAAATAACTATGGGATAATTTTACCTGGTATGTGACAGCCACTCCATCCAAAATATTTCCTCCTGGAAAAAATAATTTATGAATAATAAACTTTGATCTTGTTCTAAGACACTGGAGTCCTCACGAGGTGAGATATTCCATTATGTTTGAAAGGTTTCAGAAAAAAAAAAATTGGTTTAGTTCATGTGCGCTCCCATAAATTTGGAGATATTTCGTGTAAAAGTGAATTGTTTTGGCCAATTTGATTGTTGCCGCACTTTATAATAGTTAATTGTGACACGTAATACGTTTGTGCGGTTTTGACGTTAAAATTATACAAGTTTTTTCGTTTATATAAAGAATTTTGACAGGTGTAAAAATAACATTTTCATTTGTTCCAATGACAATTTGAATAATTTCTTCAATATTATTTTAAAGTTCTTTCTGGTGTCTGATTGCTTTAAGTACCTAATTGCAGCTAATTTAAAAAAAAAACGGTGGATGCGAGTAACATAAATCTAATAATCACTAAAGTCCGGATCGTCCATGTCAACAAGTGCACCATCTAAAATGAACATTATGTGTTAATATATGTTTATTTTGTTATTTTATATCATTGTATTTTATATGATTTGTTTTAGATTTATTTTGTGTTTTACGATCGAAGTGTGTGTGGGAGATGCCTATTGGTGGCGATGAGGTTCGCAACCCATCACACCGCGTCTCCCGCTGAGCGAAAAGAGAAGGATGGAGTGCCACATCGGTTAAAATGTGACAGTCCATTCTTTCTGCCTACCCTTTCGGGGAGACGGCGTGATGGTTAGTAGTAGTAGGTTTCAGAAAAAAATTCTGAGGTATCTCTCAATGAGGGAGTATGGTAGTTATCTGTGGCTCTATCCCACGGCATTTCTTTTGGAAATGCTCATTCATTCATTCATTAAAAAAAATGAGACAGGCATCTCTTCATCTTTAGATTAATCAGGGGATATTTCGAGAACTCGGCCGTGCAGGAGGGTGTTGGTTTTTTGTCTCCAACAGCGACCGCACATATTGTTTTACCTACCGACCGCCAGAACCAATCTGCTTCTGGTGACAATAGTGTGCTGAACGCGGTCTCCTCGGAAATCAACATCTTTAAAATACTCAAGACAAATACTTTTGACTATAGAGATTATCTCTTGACTTCCTATTGTCGAACCATCTCTCATGCGTTCCTGGTATTACTTTACTCAATACATGCCTTAAATATTTATGCTGTTTGTGATGTCTGTTGAGATAATAAACCGATTTGATTTGATTTGAAATGATATTTTATTTCAGCTTTCAACGAGGTTCTCATATGGGGTAAATCAGAGGATATTTGTGCTATTTCATTCATGTCCAAATACTTCTTTAATGCAGCAACATGCGGAATTACCTCGGAAATACAAGAGAGACCAGAACTGGTAAAAACGCGAGAGCGGTTGATATATATGCTGCAATTTTTGCGTGAATTTGGTCGTAAACATCAGGTATCAATGCAGCACCAAGACTCATTAAAGGCATTCCAAAAAAGTCTCATATAACTCAACATCTCAAAGAACTTCACTGGGTGAAAAGTCCAGAAAAAATCCAGTATTAACTCTGCTGGACAGTCTTCAAAGCGCTACATGGAATGGCGCCAACTTATATATCCGAACTCTGTATAACGAACAGCCTAAATCCAAGGAAATCCACACTTCGCTCGGCGAACTCCTCTGTAATAGGAACATTAGTTGAGCCGAAGTGTTGCCCTAGTACAAATTTCGGGGATAGAGCCTTTGCGGTGGCTGGCCAATCAGCTTGGAACAATCTCCCTTCATACCTTGGATGCATAAATGATCCTACAGATTTCAGAATTTAAAAAAGTATGTCAGCAAAGAAAAGTGTGGCAGTCCATTCTTTTTGCTTACCACTTCGGGGAGACGGAGTGATGGTTAGTAAGTTAATTATGTTTTAATATACTATTTCACCATGTCCAAACAATCTTGGCATACAGTATATTGGTGATATTTTATTTAATCTTTTCTATGTGGATGTTATTATTTTTATGCTAGGATTGCATTGACATTCGTCTCATACATTCTCATTGTTATAGAGAGGTGAAATCATTTCACTGACTCTCCTTACGGTTTTGAGTCACCTCTATCTGGTTTCATAAAAGTACAGGGATTATAGTAACTTGAGTATAATATTTATATGCATAATAATTATTATTACAATACTGTATTGAGTTTCACTAACAATAATATTACCTGCCAAATAACCTCCTTCATATCAATGCAATATGAATCTTACAAGACATCAAGGGGGTAAATAAAGGCAAATCAAAAATGTGAACAACTAAAATGTGTGTTTAGTTTTATCATATATCATCATCATCAGATCATCACGCCATTTCCCCGTAGGGGTAGGCAGAGACAATGAACCACCAAGCATTCTATCCTGACACACCTCTCTAGCTTCCTCCACATTTATATGAGTCATACACACACATAAATTTTTCTGACTTCTAACATTACCAACCTTTAAAATTTGATTAATTTATTTGGTCATGCCATGTTTTTCTGACTCCTTACTCCATTTAAATCATTAACGTATACTTTCCTAAACATTCTTTCTGCAACCATGTGCTCCATATGTCCGAACCAACGCAGCGACTCCGCATTTATTGTGTTCTCATCCTTCTTCTGACAGTTCCATGTTTCGCTTCCATACATAAGGGTTGGGACCAGAACTCCATTGTAAACGGGCTTTTTCGCTTTCATCGATAAATTTTTGTTTCCAATAACTATTTTTAAAGCTCCATTCACTTTTTCACACGCAGTAGGTATGATATTATCATACCTACTTATAACAAATAGTACAGGTTAATTTTTAAAATTGAATTATTTATCGAATTTTAAATGCTTTTTTATTAGTCTTTCTTTGTTTACTTTTTATTATATAATATTTTTACACCTGAAGAGGTATCCTCCGAAGCATGTCGTGTTTTTTAATATTTTTTATTGGATAGTTGATTAAACAAAGTTTTTCAATTTCCCAAGTATATTACTATGGAATTACACAGTGTAAGTGCCTTAGCGTTCAATAAAGTGGAAAATAAAGCACCAACAGGAAATCGACCTCCAGGGAGACCACCCAAAAAATGGCGAGACAGTTGGACATCTACATCCCATGAACAGGCTCCGAGAAATAACAGAATACAGTCCTAAATAAAACAGAAGAAGAAGTTTCACTGAAAGGGTGGGTCAAGGAATGGACCGGAGTTCGGGGGGTGGAGGAGTTGTTCCGTCTGGCACAGGACAGAGAGGTCTACACCAGGGTGATAGCCGACGTCGACGAAGAAGAAGAAGATATTTGGTTTCACTTTGTGTCACGGGTTCATATTTAATAAATAGAATTGCACTTCCTATTTTCACAACACTCGATTTTTAATTTTACAGACATGTTTCAGTTGTGAACAACTTCGAAGTACAAATTTTGATCAATAAAAGTGAATTTGTTTGATCAATAAAAAAGAATCAAGAAAACATGGCGTGACCAAATTAATCAATTACTAAAAGGCGCCCATGTTCAACGCCATGTGTGAATGTAGAAGAAGCACTGCCAGGATAAAACAGTGTGGTGATCCATCCTTTCTGCCTACCCTTTCGGAGAAACATGGCACGATAGTTATCAAGTTAGTTAGAAAATAATAAAAAATCAATGCTGAATTAATATTTTGTCTCAAAGCAATTTTTCTAAAGCAGTGCAAAATGGTGTTCTTCTACCGACCCTTATGTATGGAAGCGAAACATGGAACTGGCAAAAGAAGGATTTAGTAGAATAAATGCAGTAGAAATGAGATCTCTTAGACGAATGCTTGGATACTCTGTGTATGATAGAGTGCCGAATGAAAATATAAGAAGTGAATGAAAATATAAGAAGGGTGCGAATGATGGTGTCATGAACAAAATAATGAAAGGATCATTAAGATGGTTTGGACATATGGAAAGAATGAATGATGAAAGGATAGTAAATAAATTATATGTTAATGATGTAAATGGAACCAGAAATAGAGGAAGACCGAGGAAAACGTGGCACGATCAAATCAATCAAATATTGAATGTCGGTCACGCGAGGAGTCGGAGAAATCGATGTGCGTGCATGACAAGATGTATGAATGTAGAGGAATCGAGAGAAGTATGTCAGGACAGAACAGTGTGGCGTTCCATTCTTTCTGCCTAACCCTCCGGAGAGACGGCGTGATGGTAAGTTAGTTAGTTAGCAATTTTTTAAGAATTAATGTTTTTTACCTTTTATACAAGAAAGAGATTATAAGCATGAGCACAATGCATCTGTATTATATAACAAATAAAAGTGTCTGGAGATTAAAACATCTCTGTTTGCCTTCAAATTATATTGTCCAATGCATTGAATAAATATGTTATGATAACCGGGCATGTATCTGTAAGAGCTCGTGTTGATTATTGACCACTAATCTCTGTAAACAATGAAGCAATATCAGAATAAATTACTCAGAAAAATTATAAGTCTGATTATAACATTATTAAATCCAGTCTGAATTCAATGAGCAGCAAAACGGATAAAGGGTGCAATGAAGAGTTGTCACATAACTCAACACCTTAACCTTTTGGTTGCCGGCACTTTTGAGGTACATTTAATCTATAAATGGTTTTTTAATTCTAAATACGAATATTTTATCAAATATATATACAAATAACAGACCCGAGACGTGGACACTGATAAAAGGTCTAGTCTACAGATTCAAGTTCGCCCAGCGCGCCATGAAGAGAGCCATGCTTGGAATAACCTTGAGGGACAGATTAAGAAACAAATTCATTCGTCAACAAACCAAGGTGACTGAGATGGCTCTGCGGATAGGCGGGCTGGACATATCTGTCGGGTAACCGACGGTCGATGGGGGAGACGGGTTCTGGATTGGAGACCGCGTACAGGATTCCGCAGAGTTGGACGTCCCCCTGAGGAGGATTGCTGGACATAGATGTATGAGAGCGGCAATGGAAAGGGGGCGGTGGCGGGCTTTGGGAGAGGCCTACATTCAGCAGTGGATGGCAGATGGCTGATGATGATGATGATATACAAATATCTCCAACAAGACCAAGATGAGACTGGTTCAAAACCTTGCTTTCTCCATGTCTTGGACTATGCGAACATCGGAGAGGTCCAAAATCGATGGTTTCGAGATGTGGTGCTGGCGACGAATGCTGCGTATACCCTGAACGACAGGAAGAACAAACCAGTCAATCATTGACCATCTGGGTATCAGGGCGAGACTCTCGCGGATGTGCTCTCAGAGAGTGTTGAAATATTTTGGACTCATAGCCCGGAGAGATCAGGACAACCTTGAAAGGTTCATCATCGTGGGTAAAACGGAGGGAGAATATGTTGAATACACTAGAACGAGAGAGGAATACTTATTTCCAAAAGTAATTTGAAATGCACACGATGCACATGCCTGAGAACGTTTCTGGATTATTTGGAATGTTGTTCTGATTCTTGTTGTATGGCTTATTTCCAAAAGTAATTTGAAATGCACACGATGCACATGCCTGAGAACGTTTCTGGATTATTTGGAATGTTGTTCTGATTATTGTTGTATGGCAGTAGTGCAGAAAACAAAAGTGGAACAATTTGGAATTGTTAATTGTGAAAAAAAAATTAACATTCAAAGTTGTGACGACCTTCGTGGCAGAGTGGTAAGAGCTCTGATTCCCATTCCGAAGGTTCTGGGTTCGATTCCCGGCGATGGCAGTGTGATTGTCACACTGTCTTTGGTCTGGTATAGAATTCTCGTGACAATAAAATGGCGATAGATTGGCTACCTGTCATGAGAAATCAATATATCAGCTTAAAAACCAATTGTATACTGTAATTGGGTTCAAGCAACCTATTGTATACGTAAAAAAAAAAGATTAATACGAATGAAAACGTCAGTTTTCTAGAAGATTTATTATATTTTATGGGAATGACATGTTTCGCCCTTCTACGGCATTATCAAATGTCAAACCTTGTTTCTTTACACAACACTACAAAACTTTCTCTACAAAACAAACAAACAAACAAACCATCTTACCGTTTCTCCGCAGGGGTAGGCAGAGAGAATGGACCGCCACACTATCCTGGCAAACCTCTCTAGCTTCCTCCACATTCATACAACGAGTCATACACGCACGTCGATTCCTCCGACTTCTAACATGACCAACCTTTAAATTTGATTAATTTGGTCATGCCATGTTTTCCTCGGTCTGCCTCGACTTCGTACCCCATTTACATCATTAACGTATACTTTCTTAACCATTCTTTCTCCATCCATGCGTTCCATATGTCCGAACCAACGCAGCGATCCTTTCATAATTTTGTTCATAATACCTTCTTCCGCTCTACATTCCTTTCTTATATCAGTATTTGAGATTCTGTCGTATATCGTTCTACCACACATACGTCTTAGGGACCTCATCTCTACCGCATTTATTCTACTCTCATCCTTCTTCTGCCAGTTCCATGCTTCGCTTCCATACATTAGGGTTGGGACCAGAACTCCATTGTGAACGGCCGTTTTCGCTTTCATTGATCTCTACAAAACATTTGATAATGCCTTAGAAAGGCGAAACATGTCATTCCCATAAAATATAATGAAATTTCTAGAAAACTGACGTTTTCATTCGTATTAATAATTTAATATGGAGTTTTACATCATTGTTCAAGAAACAATAAATAAAACTTATTACTGATTAGTGAACCAAGTTTTTAAAGGGTAGGAAATCTTTACTTGAATATTTGACAGGTTGCAACTAGTGATAATTAATATGAGTGAAAGACATTTTTAACATGCCCAACCTTTAAAAATTAATACCGACCATTGAATCAAGAAAGCAACAAAAAAAAAACTACAATAGATATAAAAAATGATGTGTCAACGGAGAGTTAGGATGCAAATTGGGTAGGCACACATGACGCTAGAGTATCACCAATCAGAACAGGAAGCAGATGTGTCCGTCTGAATTATAAAGGAGATACTGATTTTAAAGTATACAATGACATTTTTAAAACAAATTTTGTACTTAAAAATATGATTCAACATGGAAGTTAAGTTGAAGTTATGTTCTTCTACCGACCCTTATGTATGGAAGCGAAGCATGGAACTGGCAAAGGAAGGATGAAAGTAGAATAAATGCAGTAGAAATGAGATCTCTTAGACGAATGTGTGGATATTCTGTGTATGATAGAGTGTCGAATGAAAATATAAGAAGTGAATGCGGTGCGAATGATGGTGTCATGAACAAAATAATGAAAGGATCATTAAGATGGTTTGGACATATGGAAAGAATGAATGAAGAAAGAATGGTAAAAAAATTATATGTTAATGATGTAAATGGTACCAGAAATAGAGGAAGACCAAGGAAAACGTGGTACGATCAAATAAATCAAATATTGAATGTCAGCCATGTGAGGAGTCAGAGAAATCGACGCGCGTGCATGACACGATGTATGAA
Source organism: Lepidostoma basale (assembly GCA_022606425.2). NCBI lineage: Eukaryota > Metazoa > Arthropoda > Insecta > Trichoptera > Lepidostomatidae > Lepidostoma > Lepidostoma basale. The sequence continues at coordinate 1,856 of JAHDVF020000862.1, read as the reverse complement.
TGTTGAGGAAGCGAGAGAAATATGTCAGGAAAGAAATGTGTGGCAGTCCATTCTTTCTGCCTACCCCTTCGGGGAGACGGCGTGATGGTTAGTTAGTTAGTTAGTTTTTTGGAACTTAAGAGGGAGCACATCAGAGGTAGCCTAAATGTCGCTCCCATAGCGGCAAAAACTAGGGAAGTGGGAAAATGTGAGTAGGAGGGACAATGAATTCATCGTTCGCAAGACTCTGCAACTGGAAGACGGAAGGAGGGGACCAGGTCGGTCTACTGCAACGTGGATGTTCACAGTTAGGAACCACCTGAAGGCGCTGGGACTGGACTGCCAGATGACCCTGGATCGTGAGATTTGGCAGAGCCGTATTAGAAGAGCCGACCTTTGCATGAGAATAGCAGTACATAAAGGCACACAAGACAAGACTCTGAAGCACAGCGCAGAGACGACGCCGCTGAGAAGAGGAGGAGGAGAAAGGAGAGACCACTGGGACACGGTGACGGCTCCACTAGAGGCGCCTTCCTCCGCCCCAGATGCCCCAAAATATGTGGGTCCAGGATCGGGCTCTTCAGTCACATGCGGACCCACAACCGTGAAGGACAGTCTTCCTCGAACACGAGGGACATGATGATGATGATGATTAGGAGAGCCGACCCCAAACAACGGGAAATGGCTAAACGAAAGAAGAAGAAGATGGAAGTTTAAGAGGGGGTAAAATCTAAAAATATATATACAGTAGAACGTCGTTTATCCGGACTAATTGGGACCAGAGATGTTCCGGATACCAATTTTTCCGGATAATCAAGCAGACGATAATTCTTTTAGCGAAATAAGGTTTAAATCTTTTTTTTTCAGCTGTTTTTGTTTTTGTGAGTGAGTTTATTGTACGCTTGATGATCAGTGGCGGTACTTCCGTACAAGCCGAAAAGCCTTGTTAGACCCGTCTATGAATAAAATAATATTTTGAATTATCGCGCGATTTAATTCGTTGCGTTGCAAATGACTCCGCTGACATGCGCAGAAATGATCTAAGTGTATCTTTTGTTTAACTCATACGCGCCGTATTTTATTTCACTCATACGTACCGTAGGTGAGATGCCCGCGAAATTGCCTACGTCTACATGTTTTGTTTCATGTTTTCGATGGGCTTCTTATTGGGCTTGCAAAATGTAAAAGGATCCTTGTCGCACTTACGTATTTTTAGCTTGTAATCATATAACTAGGTGCATATATACCAGAAGATATCTACAAATTTTTGTATGGATTTGAAGCCGGGCTTTATCACTCTGAAGTATGTTACTATTGGATGTGTCACGAACTTCATTTCTATTGTCGGAATGTTATCTGTCATTTACGTTATGTGCAGAAATGTTTTAAAAAGAACGATTGTGTAATTTCTTTACGAATATTTATTTATAATTAATTGGCTTGCCTTACTGGCTGACCCTAGGCACGCCACTGCTGATGATGCCAACATCGGTTGGCGAAACAGCTGTCGCGACACTCTCAGTGATATTATACTAGTGTTTTAAATTTTAACAGTAATAATAAATAAGGTATTTATAAAACCGCAAATTTGTTTTTCATAACATTAATTCATAGATTGATCAGAGTAAGAGATAAATACGTTGTTTTTTTTATTAACTAAACACACCTACGCAATGTTTACAGAAAATATGTAGGAGTAACTTATCAACGAGGGTTATAAATAGTGGTAAACCACAAAACATTTGAGAAAGGAGAGAGATAAACGAATCACAAAAATAAAAAGAATAAAAACTTGATAATGCTATCACAGCAAAGTTATGAACCTATTTTTCAATCTCCTAAAATAAAATGTTTAATTTCTCCGACTCCTCACGTGA